>CAUOFW020000741.1:0-205378 GCA_963454935.2 Ilex paraguariensis | reverse complement strand
AGAGCAAACACCACTGCTGTGACACCCCAAAAATCCGGGTGTCCGTTTGATTACCCATCAACCCGCGGAATACCCGTAAATACTGAGTGACTCGATATCACACCGTTATGCTCCATTTACCGAGGTCCATAACTTAACAAAATTTGGGCAGAGTTTCCTTTGTACAGGGAACTCTACCCAATACCCAACCTGTGCAAACATAACTCACTGCACCACCCATCTGAGGCCCAATATAAACAATGACCGCACCGGGTCCATTTATAAGTAAACATTGACCACACCGGGTCCAATTATCCATATTTATAGCAAAACATGCAAGGTTACTTTAACATTAGTGCATATATGTAATAGTTATCATTTAAATCCACCAAGGTCTAATAAGCCTCAATATACCTCAATTAGTGTCCATTTGTATCCTTGGAACTAGAGAAATCCAAGTCCATTGGTGTTCTTTAAATCAAAGAAATCCAAGCCTGGAAGCTTAGTGCATAGTTTGAAAAATTTCGGTTTTAGAGTCACCGTTCGAACAGCACTATTCACATTCGAACGTCCTTTGGTTTTGAAAAATAGGTAGCTCCCAGTACATTTGGTTCTCTGCTGGTTTTGCTGTTCAAAACTCGCACCATTCGAACGTCACTTTACGTTCGAACAGAAAATGCAGTTTCTGTTCTGCTGCAACTTCCAGTGCGGTTTTGACCTGTTTAGAAGTGGAATTGAGAAAATTTCATAAAACACTTTTGTAGCCCTAGGTGTCTACTACTACTGTAAAAATTTCAGATCATTTGGACGTCACAATAAAAAGTTATGGCTCAAACACTAAGCAGTGTCTGAAATTTCTGAAACTGTGTATGGTTTCAACCCCAAATCAATCCATTCCAAAACCAATCCAAACCAATCCAAGGTTATCCAAAACTTATACAACATCTATTTGATACCAAATATAGTCAATACAAGTTCTAATACAACTATTTCCATACTTTTACATGCCAAAATGGAAATTAACCAAAAGTTTTACAAAAACTAAATTCAAAAGCCACAACCCGGCTTTTCTTCAACCAAGAGCCCCCGAATGAGAGCCATCCACCGGAACGTGTCCCGTACCTGAAATTGTTTCCGTATAGGGTGAGCACAACGCCCAATAGAGATAAACCTATAGAGGTTACTCTTCCCCTAGATGCACATGCTCATGTAATCATCACACAAACATACAACCAAGCATTTCTCACACTTATGCATCCTATGATGGAATGCAACAATGCTATGCCATGGAATGAAGTGACACTCACCCATGCAACTTTATTCCGAGCTCTCTCCGGCTCCCCAACACATGCAAGTGTCAATTTAGTCGAAACCACCATTTATGTTACACACAATGGCGTTAATCACTCTAGGGTCTTGTATAGGGGTGGATGTTCATGGACTTACACCAAGGGCCTCCAACCCACACGAAATTTACGGACTTCGACCGAGGGTTCCGAATACACCCACACACTTTATGGGCCGAGCCAAGGGAGTGCGTAGCCCAATCACCGGGTCTTGCACCCGAGAGGTCGTCATGCCTCTTCTTGCTACCCCAACCCAATTCATCATGCAACCAAGCGGCTTAGCTAAGTCCTCGACCCAACTCTCCCAAGCCTTCCGTCAATCACCAAGTGTGGTATTGACGTCAAACATGCACTCACTCATGTAATGAGACACTTCCGTGCAAATGCAATGTGATGTTCCATTGCACACAAAATAATGCTCAATATGCTTATGACAAACATATAAACATTTTCATACATCAATGCAATTGTATCATAAGTATATAACTACCATATCTCATTATGCTCAATATATCATTTCATGCATATGTCAATAACACTCTTCATCCAAAAACCATATCCTAAGCATATGATTTCACAATCACCCAAGCATGTTATAACATAGCATCATGCAAGTAACACACTCAATTTCACTAGGGCATTTTATCAAACATCTTATAGTCATTCAAGTCATGTATTCACATAACACATTCCAAGGCATAGTTTATAAAACACATAGCATGCCTTAAGTTTTCACCAAGTTACAAA
This sequence comes from Ilex paraguariensis, assembly GCA_963454935.2. NCBI lineage: Eukaryota > Viridiplantae > Streptophyta > Magnoliopsida > Aquifoliales > Aquifoliaceae > Ilex > Ilex paraguariensis. Next base: position 203,306 of record CAUOFW020000741.1, on the reverse strand, counting down.
ATAATCACATGGAACCTCCATATACCAAATTCAAGCTAGAAGCTAGCCTAAGCTATTCCTATGCTAATTTTTTTCACTTTCATACCCATAGACATATATGTATAACAATACATATGCATATACATAATTTTCACCCTTAGTCTAGCAACACCTAAGGTAAGAATAATCCAAAGTAGGAATAACCCCTACCTCTTAGGAGTGTAGAAAACCCCTAAAACACCAAAACCAACCCAAAAGCTTTGATCTCCAAAAATTCTTCCTTTGATTATTCGGTGAAATCACTTCCTTTTGGTACGTAGACGTAGCCCTTGACGAGGAGAACGATCTTTGTTCTTGGTCCAAGCGGATTTGAGCACTAGAATTATGTAGATCATAGAGAGAAGTTGAAGCTTTCCTCTCCTTTCCCTCTCTTTTCTATCGGCTGAAGAGGATGCTGAACAATGGGGGAAAAATCTGATTTTTCCCCCTATTTATACTTTAGAACACTTGGCCCACAATTGGCCACATGTCCATTTTAATTCCGGGTCCGTTTTTGTCCCGAACAATTAAATCTCGCCCCGGTTTAAATCTAAAATATTTTTATTTCAATTTATCTTATTTTATTGCCCAAAATTTAAAATTTTATAAAAAAATTCGTGTACAGGGTCACCCGAAGCCCGATCGCTCCGTAAAACGTGAAAAATTTGACTATCTCAGAATTCGACGAAAATTGACGTGGTAACTCGATTTCGCGAGACGAATCCAACGGTGAGGTCCGTTTTGTCATCCGAGTTACAAAAAATTTCAGATTTACAACCCGAATCATGGTGACAATTTACCATTTTACCCTTTATTCATAAAAGTTTAAATCTACCGGATTTTACATTCTCCCCCCCTTAGAAGAATTTCGTCCCCGAAATTCTCACACACATGCACACTTAGACACATGCATATGCAATAAGTAACCTCATACTTAAAATTTTAAACATGTACCTCCATCCTCGAACAAAAATGGGTAATTGGTACGGATGGTGTCCTCACGCTCCCATGTCGCCTCCTCCACTCCTCGGTGCTGCCACAGCACCTTTACTAGCCTTACAGTCTTGCCCCGCAAAACCTGCTCCCTGCTATCCATGATGCGCACCGGTCCCTCCTCAAAGGTCCCATCCACATCAACAACAAGCTCGCCCCAATCTACCACATGAGTCGGATCTGGGATATACTTCCGGAGCATAGAGACATGGAATACCGCGTGAACACCCGATAGATTTGGCGGTAACGCCAACCGATAAGCAACTGCACCCACCCTCTCGAGTACTTCGAAGGGCCCAATGTACCTTGGCGACAGCTTTCCCCGCTTGCCGAACCTGACCACTCCTCTCGTAGGCATCACCTTCAAGAAGACATGATCTCCCACCTCAAACTCTAGAGGTCGTCGCCGTCTGTCAGCGTAGCTCTTTTGCCGGCTCTGAGCCGTGAGAAGACGCTTCCGTATCAAGCCCACCTTCTCTGAGGTGTCTCTAACCAAGTCCGGACCCGTAACAAGTCTCTCTCCAACTTCTGTCCAACAAATCGGAGATCGACATGGCCTCCCATATAGTGCCTCATAGGGTGCCATCTGTATACTCGCCTGATAACTATTGTTATAGGCGAACTCTACCAAGGGTAAATGATCTTCCCAGCTACCCTTAAGATCTAGGACACATGCCCGTAACATGTCTTCTAATGTCTGAATGGTTCTCTCAGACTGACCGTCCGTCTGGGGATGAAAAGCAGTGCTCATCATCAGTTGTGTCCCCATGGCTCGTTGAAAACTCTCCCAAAAATGAGCCGTAAACCTGGGATCCCGATCCGATACTATAGATACGGGTACCCCATGCAACCGGACAATCTCCCGTATATATAACCTACAAAATTCCTCCAGTGTGAAGGTCATCCGTACGGCCAAAAAGTGTGCCGACTTAGTAAGCCGGTCCACTATCACCCATACCGCGTCATGTCCCCGTGATGTCCGTGGCAAGTGAGTCACAAAATCCATCGTAACATGTTCCCACTTCCACTCAGCTACCTCCAATGGCTGGAGTAACCCTGCTGGTCTCTGGTGTTCAGCCTTCACTTGCTGACACGTGAGACATCTACTAACAAAATTACCAACTTGCCGCTTCATCCCATTCCAATAATACTGGCGACGAAGATCATGATACATCTTTGTGCCCCCTGGATGAACCGCAAAACGGGAGCAATGAAACTCCCTAAGGATCTCCTCTTTCAGATCCGCCAACTGAGGAACCGCAACCCTTCCTCGATACCGAAGACTACCATCCGAGTGAATGGCCCAGCCCTCGTCACCTGTACCTGCCTGTACACGGTCCCGGATAGACAATAGCTCTGTGTCCTGACTCTGGGACTCAATAACCCTGCTCAGTAGGGAAGGCGTAGCTATCAAACTCCCCAAAATACCCTGAGCCTGACCCATATAACATAGCCCGAACTGTCCCACAGTCTCGAGCATCTGCCACTCTCGGGAAGCCACTCTAGCCAGGATTCCCCGTGGTTTCCGACTGAGTGCATCAGCCACCACATTTGCCTTACCGGGATGGTAATGCAAGGTGAAGTCATAATCCTCCAGAAACTCCATCCACCTGCGTTGCCTCATGTTGAGGTCCCGCTGTGTAAAGATGTACTTCAAACTTTTGTGATCTGAAAATACCTCGAACTGCTCACCGTATAGATAATGGCGCCAAGCCTTCAAGGCAAAGACAATGGCTGCCAACTCCATATCATGTGTGGGGTAACTCTGCTCGTGGTTCTTTAACTGCCGAGAACCATAAGCTACCACTCTCCCGGACTGCATCAAGACGCATCCAAGTCCGTCCTTGGAGGCATCACAGTATACCGTATACTTCTGTCCCCTTTCCGGAACTATCAGAATAGGAGCTGATGTAAGCCTCCTCTTCAACTCTTGGAATGCCTTCTCACAAGCGTCATTCCACTCAAACTTGACCTCTTTTCGGGTCAACTTGGTCATAGGAGCAGCTAGTCGAGAGAAGTCCTCAATGAACCTCCGATAGTACCCTGCCAATCCCAAGAAACTGCGTATCTCGAAGACTGACTTCGGCCTCTCCCAATTCATAACTGCCTCAACCTTCTCCGGGTCCACAGATACACCCGAAGCCGACACCACGTGTCCCAAAAATTTCACCTCCGTAAGCCAAAATTCACACTTGCTGAATTTAGCGTACAACTGATGGTCTCTCAAGGTCTGGAGAACAATCCTCAAGTGACCCTCATGCTCCTCCTCAGACTTGGAGTAGATCAGGATGTCGTCCACAAAAACCACAACAAACTGATCCAAATAGGGTTGAAAAACCCTATGCATGAGATCCATAAATGCCGCCGGGGCATTCGTCAATCCGAATGGCATCACTGTGAACTCGAAATGCCCATATCGCGTTCTGAACGCCGTCTTAGGGATATCTGCCTCCCTAACCCTCAACTGATGGTAACCGGTGCGAAGATCTATCTTGGAGTATACCCTTGCCCCTCTCAGCTGATCAAACAAGTCATCAATTCTCGGCAAAGGGTACCTATTCTTGATAGTAACCCGATTTAACTGCCGATAATCTACACACAATCGAAGGGTCTTGTCCTTCTTCTTTGCAAATAACACCGGAGCGCCCCAAGGTGAGGTACTCGGTCTAATGAACCCCTTGTCCAACAATTCCTGCAATTGGACCTTGAGTTCTTGCAACTCGGCAGGCGCCATCCTATGCGGAGTCATGGAGATAGGCGATGTACCCGAATGTAATTCGATACTGAAGTCCATATCCCGATGGGGAGGTAATCCCGGTAGTTCATCCGGAAATACATCCTCGTACTCACATACCACCCGAGGTAGACCCAACTCCTGTCTCACCTCATCCTCCAAAGTAAGGCTCGCAAGCCATCCCATCAACTGTCCGTGCCATCGTGAGTCATACACGGCTTGGGGTAAAGCATCGTGCTTTTCCCCTTGGAACTTGAAACAAATACCATCAGGCATATACGCCGTGACCCTCTTCCTATCACAATCAATAACAACCCGATGTGCTGCCAACCAATCCATCCCGAGGATCACATCAAACTCCGACATGTCCATGACCCTAAGGTCTACAGTGAGTAGAATCCCCGAGATCTCTAATTCACAGTCCCGACATATCTGATCAACTCTCACCCTAGCTCCTAGGGGAGAACTCACATGTACCGGTTCCTCTAAGGTCTCAACCTCTAAGCCCAAATCTTTCACACAAGATGCAGCAATAAAAGAATGAGATGCACCAGAGTCAAATAATACCCTTGCCCATAAGCGAGAGAGTAGAAATGTACCCTGTATTACCGACGGATCTGTCGACTCAGTCTGTGGCACCATGGCATAAACACGCCCTTGGGTTCCCGATGTCCCGGCTTGTGAGCCTCGACCTCGACCCATGCCCTGGCCTATCTGGCCTGTTTGTGAAGTCCCTGCTCGTGAAGTAGTAGGCACTTGTGCAGCACCCTGAGATTGGTACTGACTCCTTTGACCCATAGTGGGGTAAGGAGGAACACTCTGTATCTGCGACTGGCCCACAGAAGGCTGGGATTGGGATGTCCCATAGCTCTGGGATCCCTGCCGTTGAGGACACTCCTTTCTGATGTGACCCGGCTGGTGAAAAAAATAGCAAGTCTTCTGACCCGTCTGGAAGGTGGTCCTGAAGTTTCCCCCACCTTGAGAGAATCGGCCCTGGCCTTGGCCTTGATAGCCGCGGCTCTGCCCCTGAGACCCTTGTGGAATAGAAGTCCTTTGCCTCTTTCCTGCACCTGAAGAAGATGATTGACCCTCCTTCCTTTTGTCCTTAACACCCGCTTCCCGGATGTTGCGCGCGTCCTCCACCTCTCTCTCGATAGTCATTGCAGTCTTGACCATCAAATCAAGGTCTTGCAGGAGAAGTCCCACAATCTTGCCTCGAATAGACAACTTCAGTCCATCCTCAAACTTCTGTACTTTGGCCCTGTCTGAGGCCACATAATCATCAGCAAAACGGGCCAACTCAGTGAATTTGGCCACGTATTCTAGCACACTCATAGTCCCCTGCTTCAATTCTAGGAACTCCTTGGCCTTAGCGTGTCGAGCGGTCGCCGGGAAATACTTTCCCATAAAGAGTTCCTTGAACTCTACCCAAGTCATTATCTCCAAGTTCTTTGAGGTCTTGACCCAATCCCACCATAGTTGGGACTCTCCCTCCAGCTGAAAAGTTGCCAAAGTTATCTTGGTGGCATCGGAAGTGATCTCCATAGCACTCAAGATCTTCTCCACTTGTCGAATCCAACGATCGGCTACCATTGGATCCGCCCCTCCCAAAAAGACCGGAGGATTATGGGCTTTGAACCTCTGGAGGTTACTCGAGCCTCCGTGTCCCATATTTGCACCAGTCTGTGCAATGGTAGCGGCTGTAGCACTAGCCTGTGCAATCGTCGCCGCTGCCTCACCAATAGCCTCTACAAAGGCTTGGTGATCAAAGGCCGGAAGTGGTTGGTTGTTGTTTCGGCCACCGCCTCGGCCTCGGCCACGTCCTCTTCCTCTTCCTCTATTTTCCATCTACACACACATAAGATAGCAATAGATCAGTTACTTAATATCCCAAGTTAGGCATCAAGTATTTAAACTTGACGATTTTTTTCCTCCTTGTTTTACTAGTAGTGCGTGTGCCACCTACTAGTAAACATTTACACATTAAAACATAATCTTGAGTTTTCTAACCCTAGTGTTTCTCCTTTCCATATACATTCTACCATGCATATAATTCACATAACAAGTAGCACATAGCATATAGTAAGTAGAGAACTTAACATGAAATGCATATGGAATGTAATGGTCTAGACCCATGCCCAACCAAGCCCTAGGTAATTCGCATACCTAGGCTCTGATACCAAGCTGTGACACCCCAAAATTCGGGTGTCCGTTGATTACCCATCAACCCGCGGAATACCCGTAAATACCGAGTGACTCGATATCACACCGTTATGTCCCATTTACCGAGGTCCATAACTTAACAAAATTTGGGCAGAGTCTCCTTTGTACAGGGAACTCTACCCAATACCCAACCTGTGCAACATAACTCACATGACCCATCTGAGGCCCAATATAAACAATGACCGCACCGGGTCCATTTATAAGTAAACATTGACCACACCGGGTCCAATTATCCATATTTATAGCAAAACATGCAAGGTTACTTTAACATTAGTGCATATATGTAATAGTTATCATTTAAATCCACCAAGGTCTAATAAGCCTCAATCCACCAAGGTTACTTTAACATTAGTGCATAGTTTGAAAAATTTCGGTTTTAGAGTCACCGTTCGAACAACACTATTCACATTCAAACGTCCCTTGGTTTTGAAAAATAGGTAGCTCCCAGTACATTTGGTTCTCTGCTGGTTTTGCTGTTCAAAACTCGCACCATTCGAACGTCACATTACGTTCGAACAGAAAATGCAGTTTCTGTTCTGCTGCAACTTCCAGTGCGGTTTTGACCTGTTTAGAAGTGGAATTGAGAAAATTTCATAAAAACACTTTTGTAGCCCTAGGTGTCTACTACCTACTGTAAAAATGTCAGATCATCTGGACGTCACAATAAAAAGTTATGGCTCAAACACTAAGCAGTGTCTGAAATTTCTGTGTAAACTGTGTATGGTTTCAACCCCAAATCAATCCATTCCAAAACCAATCCAAACCAATCCAAGGTTATCCAAAACTTATACAACATATATTTGATACCAAATATAGTCAATACAAGTTATAATACAACTATTTCCATACTTTTACATGCCAAAATGGAAATTAACCAAAAGTTTTACAAAAACTAAATTCAAAAGCCACAACCCGGCTTTTCTTCAACCAAGAGCCCCCGAATGAGAGCCATCCACCGGAATGTGTCCCGTACCTGAAATTGTTTCCCATATAGGGTGAGCACAACGCCCAATAGAGATAAACCTATAGAGGTTACTCTTCCCCTAGATGCACATGCTCATGTAATCATCACACAAACATGCAACCAAGCATTTCTCACACTTATGCATCCTATGATGGAATGCAGCAATGCTATGCCATGGAATGAAGTGACACTCACCCATGCAACTTTATTCCGAGCTCTCTCCGGCTCCCCAACACATGCAAGTGCCAATTTAGTCGAAACCACCATTTATGTTACACACAATGGCGTTAATCACTCTAGGGTCTTGTATAGGGGTGGATGTTCATGGACTTACACCAAGGGCCTCCAACCCACACGAAATTTACGGACTTCCACCGAGGGTTCCGAATACACCCACACACTTTATGGGTCGAGCCAAGGGAGTGCGTAGCCCAATCACCGGGTCTTGCACCCGAGAGGTCGCCATGCCTCTTCTTGCTACCCCAACCCAATTCATCATGCAACCAAGCGGCTTAGCTAAGTCCTCGACCCAACTCTCCCAAGCCTTCCGTCAATCACCAAGTGTGGTATTGACGTCAAACATGCACTCACTCATGTAATGAGACACTTCCGTGCAAATGCAATGTGATGTTCCATTGCACACAAAATAATGCTCAATATGCTTATGACAAACATATAAACATTTTCATACATCAATGCAATTGTATCATAAGTATATAACTACCATATCTCATTATGCTCAATATATCATTTCATGCATATGTCAATAACACTCTTCATCCAAAAACCATATCCTAAGTATATGATTTCACAATCACCCAAGCATGTTATAACATAGCATCATGCAAGTAACACACTCAATTTCACTAGGGCATTTTATCAAACATCTTATAGTCATTCAAGTCATGTATTCACATAACACATTCCAAGGCATAGTTTATAAAACACATAGCATGCCTTAAGTTTTCACCAAGTTACAAAATAATCACATGGAACCTCCATATACCAAATTCAAGCTAGAAGCTAGCCTAAGCTATTCCTATGCTAATTTTTTTCACTTTCATACCCATAGACATATATGTATAACAATACATATGCATATACATAATTTTCACCCTTAGTCTAGCAACACCTAAGGTAAGAATAATCCAAAGTAGGAATAACCCCTACCTCTTAGGAGTGTAGAAAACCCCTAAAACACCAAAACCAACCCAAAAGCTTTGATCTCCAAAAATTCTTCCTTTGATTATTCGGTGAAATCACTTCCTTTTGGTACGTAGACGTAGCCCTTGACGAGGAGAACGATCTTTGTTCTTGGTCCAAGCGGATTTGAGCACTAGAATTATGTAGATCATAGAGAGAAGTTGAAGCTTTCCTCTCCTTTCCCTCTCCTTTCTATCGGCTGAAGAGGATGCTGAACAATGGGGGAAAAATCTGATTTTTCCCCCTATTTATACTTTAGAACACTTGGCCCACAATTGGCCACATGTCCATCTTTCATTCCGGGTCCGTTTTTGTCCCGAACAATTAAATCTCGCCCCGGTTTAAATCTAAAATATTTTTATTTCAATTTATCTTATTTTATTGCCCAAAATTTAAAATTTTATAAAAAAATTCGTGTACAGGGTCACCAAAAGCCCAATCGCTCCGTAAAACGTGAAAAATTTGACTATCTCAGAATTCGACGAAAATTGACGTGGTAACTCGATTTCGCGAGACGAATCCAACGGTGAGGTCCGTTTTGTCATCCGAGTTACAAAAAATTTCAGATTTACAACCCGAATCATGGTGACAATTTACCATTTTACCCTTTATTCATAAAAGTTTAAATCTACCCGGATTTTACAACTGCAGCCAGCTCCAAGTCGTGTGTGGAATAATTCTGCTCGTGCACCTTGAGTTGCCTCGAGCCATAAGCCACTACGTTCCCTCCTTGCATTAGAATGCATCCCAATCCTCGTAGTGAAGCATCGGTGTAGACATCGTAGCCTTCCCCACTACTCGGAGTAATGAGGATAGGGGCAGTCGTCAACTTCTCCTTCAAGGTGCGAAAAGCTAGTTCACACGCTTGAGTCCACAAAACTTTCTCCCCCTTCTTTGTAAGGCGAGTCATCGGCATCGCAATCTTGGAAAACCCTTCCACAAACCTACGATAATAGCCGGCTAACCCCAAGAAACTCCGTACTTCTGTCACGTTCCTCGGTGGTTCCCATTTCATCACGGCCTCAATCTTTGCTGGATCAACCGCTACTCCTTGCTCGGACACAACATGGCCAAGGAACTTCACTTCCTTCATCCAAAACTCACACTTACTCATCTTTGCATATAACTTATGTTCTCTCAATGTTTGTAGCACAATAGAGAGATGACGAGCATGTTCCTCCTGAGTCTGTGAGTAAATCAATATGTCATCAATAAACACAATGACAAATTGATCGAGGTATGGCCGGAAGACTCTATGCATCAAATCCATGAAGGCTGCGGGGGCATTAGTCAATCCGAATGGCATCACCGTATACTCGAAATGACCATATCGGGTACGGAAAGCAGTCTTAGGAATATCGTCCTCCTTAATTCGCAGCTGATGATACCCCGTGCGAAGATCAATCTTGGAGTAATACTTTGAACCCTCCAACTGATCAAATAAGTCATCAATTCTCGGCAACAGATACTTATTCTTCACGGTAACCCGATTCAACCTCCGGTAATCCGTGCACAATCGTAGAGTCTCATCCGTTTTCTTCACAAAGAGGACCGGGGCTCCCCAAGGTGAAGTGCTTAGACGGATAAACCCAATCGCCAACAATTGATTCAACTGCTTCCTTAGCTCCTTCAACTCCAAAGGTGCCATCCGGTAGGGAGCAATGGATATGGGTTCGGTTCCCGGATAGAGATCGATCTTGAACTCAATTTCCCTATGTGGCGGTAATCCAGGTAATTCCTCAGGAAAAACATCCGAAAACTCCGATACAATTAACACCACATCCGTATGGAGTTTATCCATGTTATCTCCCATCAAGCTAGCTAAGAAACTCAAATGACTTTCCGCTTTCGCTTTTAAGAATCTACTACCCGTAGTAGGAAATGGATGGAAAGAATCTCGGTTATTCACAAAACTGAAAATTACTCCTCCCGGCAATTGAAATGTAATCCGCTTGCGGAAACAATCCAGTACCGCACGAAAAGTGGATAACAAGTTCATCCCAAAAATCACGTCATACCCTTCATCTCTAAAGCAATTAAATCCACAATCAATTTGTGCTCCCCAATACGAAGCACACAAGCCTTGCAGACTCGGCTAGTACCCAATTGTTCTCCCGTAGGCAAGTCAACAGTCAAAGCATGTTCTAACTTCTCGAAACCCAATCCCAAATTCATAGCATATGCAGTACGTATAAAAGAATGAGTAGCACCGGGATCAAATAAGATTCGGGCCCAGGAATTGTAGAGAAGAATGATACCTTCGACAACGGCATTGGCAATGTCCTCCTCCGGCTGAGTCAAAGCAAATACTCGCCCTTGGTTGGTGCCGCCGGGGGCTTGAGTTTGTATCGGTGGATGCGGTGCAGGCCTCGGTGGTGGTGGTTGGGCTGCTGGTACTTGTCTTGCGGTCTAGATAGGCCCTTGAGGTGGAAAAACTGGGCAATGCATCCGAATATGTCCCACACCTCCGCATGCAAAGCAAGATCGTGGGATAATACCAGCTCTAGTCTGAGTGTCTCCCTCTCCTCGGGCTGTCAAAAGTCGCTGTCCACCTGTTGGGTCTGGGCGACGGTATAGTGTCGGTCTCTATGCCCCACTAGTGGTAGCACCCGTCCGGATTGGACCTCCTCTTAAGAAGCCCTGTCGTCGCTGGCTATCCTCTATGTCTCTCTCTACCAGTGCAGCTCTGTCCACCAAGTCCCCATACTCGCCAATCTTGAGAGCCACCAACTTCTCCCGGATGACCGGCCTCAGTCCCTGCTCAAATCGCTTAGCCCTGTCGGCCTCCGTAGATATAAATCCTGTAGCATAACGGGAGAGCTCGTCAAACCTCCTTTCGTACTCGGCCACCGTCGTGCTACCCTGTCGTAGAGCAAGAAAGTCAGCCTTCATTCGATCTCTGACAGATTCAAGAAAGTACTTGTCCTGAAATATTTGGTCGAACTCCTCCCAAGTGAGTGCATCAGTGTTCCTCCGTCTCTTGACCGAATCCCACTAATGGTCGGCCTCCCCCTCTAACAAATAGGTCGCCAAGCCAACCCTCAAATCTTCGGCAACTCCCATGCCGTCACATACCTTCTTCACTCTGCGTATCCACTTGTCCGCATCCAAAGGGTTAGAGCTCCCTTGGAAGGTGGGTGGATGTTGTCTCAGAAATTCTCGAAGAACCACCATCCTTCGATCTCCATTTCCAATTCCGGGTACTTGCGCTAGTGGTTGAGCTCCACCATTATGGTTGTTGTTCTCATTCTGGTTTTGTACCAAAGTGGTGAGCTCCTTCAAGCATTGATAGATGCCATTCATGGCATCGGGAGGTGGTGGTGGTGGTGGATTTGCTTGACCTCCACGACCACGCCCACGTCCACGTCCTCGTCCTCGTCCTCCATCCATCCTGCACATCAATTCACAATTTAATTTCATTGAGGTACAAGACATCCTAATTATTGCTTTAATTTAAAGCCTAAGATTTATATAAAACATAGATCAACAATTTTGTTCAACCTAATCCTGCCTTTCTACTGGTAATCCATAACCTACAGCTCCCATGTAAGACCTAAAGCCTAGGCTCTGATACAAAATTTGTAACGCCCCAAAAACCCCCTTGGGTGACATTACATTCTAAAAACCATTCACCCCATGAGAGCATTACGTAAATTCATCACGACGAAAGTTCATTCATCAACCATTCATATTTTAACAAAATTTGGGCAGAGTCTCCTTTGTACGGGGAGCTTTACCCAAAACACAACCTGTACAATTATATTACAATTGACCACACCGGGTCTACATATGCATAACTATTGACCACACCGGGTCTATTTATCCATCATAAAATGAACTTTCATTCATCATATGTCATATCCACAATGCCATCCCAAAAGAATAGACCAAGTATGACAAATATATTCCCAAAAGAATTAAATTACACTTGCAATGAAATAACAAAATACTAGACTTTACATGATTTCAAAATAAACTCTCTAGTCTAGCACAAAAGAAATATAACCCTAGGCATCCAGTTCAGGACCCCCGTTCCCCTCTAGGGGAGCTTCCCCATGCACTGGTTCATCTACTTGTAACTCCTCCTCATAGACAAAATCTGAAAAGATATTATTTGTAGGGAATGAGCACTAAGCTCTGTAGCAACATTCCTTCCATACTCATACAAGGTTTAGAAAACAAGTAAAACAGTTCGGTCTTATTTTCCAAATTATCATATAACATTTGAAGTAAAACCGTGACATTTGAAACAAATCTCAAGTTTAAACATTCGCAATAATTTAAATGAACAGTAAACCCAAGTCACAATGAGCAACCATAACCATTTCCAACAAGTTCTTGTAGAGTCACATACCTCCACAAGCTCTTGTGGGAAATGCAATAGTAACACCATAATACAAAAAGGAATGCTTATTCCACTATCGATTATTATATTTCCTTTGGCAGGTGGCATACTTAAAAGTAAACTCCACCCCCTTCAAGTCTTTGTTTCCCATAACCGCATACTTACAAGTAACCACGGTCGTTAGATGTCCTTTTAGGTAGGTAGCATACTTACAAGTAACCTCTACCCCCCTTGAAGTCTCCCACACATAACCGCATACTTACAAGTAACCTCGGTTCATAAATATCCTCTTTTGGTAGGTAGCATACTTACAAGTAACCTCTACCCCCCTTCAAGTATTCCACACTTAACCGCATACTTACGAGTAACCTCGGTTCATAATTATCCTCTTTTCCTACCAACAATCACATACAAGATAAAATCCACAAATTTCCCTCAACAAGCAACCATTATCAAAATCCCCAAATTTTATCATGCGACAATCCAAATAACCAATTAAGAAAAATACAAGAGATCACCACCACATCATTTTCATTACTCACACAAAGCACTAAAGTTCTCAAAACCAAGCTTGAGCAAATGTAGAAAGAGAATTCCATATTTCCCCAAAAACTAGGGTTTTAAAGCTATAAAAGAAGTTTAATGGGTAATCAATCCTAACTTTGTTTAAGACATGTCATAATTGCAAGAAAACCAAGAAACAAGGAATTCCTAGCAAATACATACAAGTATGAGTCAAAACATATATATATTTTAGCCTTAGTCTCAATGGACAAGCATGGAAGAAAAACCCCTACCTTGAATCAAAGTTTCAAACCAAAAACCCAAGCTCTAATGACCTCCTTTCTCCCTTTCCTCCTTTCCTCTATCTTCTCCAAGGGTGCTAAGGGGTTTGGGGGTAAGAGATGTGAGAAAAAATGGAAGAAATTGGCTGGATTCTGTGTTTTAAACACAGCAGTCCGCGCAATTCACTGTTCATGGCTAAATTTTGAGTTTTTTTCCAAAATTACAGTTTTGCCACTAGAAATCTCCAATTTGATCCATACGACTACCCTAAGGTTTTTCGACGTTCCGGATTCATTTTTAATGTTATTTTAACCTAAAAACATTGCTTTTTATGATTTATTTCAAAACTAAAATAAATTCACACTTGGAACATTAAAATTTCTATTTTATTCCTTCGAACTACTATAGGTGATATCCTTACGATTTTAATATATATATGGTTTATTCTTAAGTCATTACATATAGAAGAATCACTAAACAAGTACATTAATATATTAATGTAAACATATGGGGTTTTACACCTTCAAGGTCTAATAAGAAAGCACAACCCTTTACTATCCAAGGAGCACCATTGTGCAGATTTTTGGTCAACTTCATAGAATAAACTGATTTGACTCAGGTATTTCTAGGAGGTGTAACCTATATGGTTGGAAAGATATACGAGTTAGGGTTCTAACAAAAATAACGGTACACAATTCGGACTTTCCAATAAAGAGTTATGATGAAATTAGCGAAAGGTAGTCTGCCGGACAGATTTTTGGACAGTGTAGACACTACTTCGTAATATGGACATAACTCCTTCCTCCTAGTTCCGATTGAGATGATTCAAGGTGATATGGAATCCTAAGAGAGAGCTCTACAAATTTCATGTTTTAAGTTTTGAGAGATATGGACTGCATCAAGGTCGAAATCGAGCTTGATGTTACAGCCAGTGCACTGTTCATCCCTTTTTCATTCTACCAAATTCAAACACACATCACTACACATATCCCCATTTTTACAACAATTATTTACTATATATCTATATACATATATAAAAGAAAATGCGGGGTGTTACAATGCTAGCAAAACTTTAAATCATGCACAAATGAACTATTCAACCACAGAAAAAGAATTACTTGCTGTTGTGTTCGCATTAGATAAATTTTGATCATATCTGGTTGGATTGTCAATTGTAGTATTTACAAATCATGTAACTTTAAAATATTTGCTTACTAAGAAAGATGCTTAACCACGTCTCCTATGATGGATTTTATTACTAAAAGAATTTGATCTTATCATAAAAGATAAGAAAGGAGTAGAGAATGTGGTAGCAGATCACCTGTCTTTATTAAATTATGAAATAAAAGAGGAACCAATTCCGATTAGAGAAACCTTTCCAAATGAACAACTTTTAGCAATAACCGAAGTACCATGGTATGCAGATATAGCCAATTATCTAGCTACTGGTACTATTCCTTCTAATTATACTTGGTCTGATAGAAATAAGTTCCTAAGTGAGGTACCTAATTTTTTTTTGGGAAGATCCTTATGTGTTTAAATACTGTAAGGACCAAATAATAAGACGTTGTGTGCCTAATCATGAAATCCGTTAGGTAATTCAGTTTTATCACTTTGAAACTTTCAGAGGTCATTTTGCTTCAAAGAAAACCATTGCTAAAATTTTGCAATGTGGATTTAATTGGCCAACTCTTTTTAAAGATATTCATATCTTTTGTTAAAAATGTGACAAGTGTCAAAGAATGGGGAATATTTTAAAAAATAAATATGATGCCTTTAAACCTTATTTTAATTACTGAAATTTTCGATTGTTGGGGCATCAATTTTATGAGACCATTTCCTCCATCCTTTGGATATCTGTATATTTTGGTTGCAGTTGACTATATTTCTAAATGGATAGAGGCAATTCCATTTAGAAATAACGATCACAGAATAGTGATCAAATTTTTAAAAGAAAATATTTTATCTAGATTTGGAATTTCTCAAACAATCATCAGTGATGGTGGATTATATTTTTGTAATAAAGTTTTTGATAATCTTATGAAAAAATACTCAATTTCACATAAAATATCCACTCCGTATCATCCACAAACAAGTGGTCAAGATGAATTAGCTAATAGGGAGTTAAAATACATTTTTGAAAAGACAGTAAATCCAGATCGTAAGGATTGGTCATTGAAATTGACTGATGCGCTTTAGCCTTACCGTACTGCATATAAGACTATTCTAGGAATGTCTCCTTATCAGTTAGTTTATGGTAAACCATGTCATTTGCCTGTAGAATTGAACATAAAGCCTATTGGGCAATCAAAATGATGAATTTTGATATGAATAAAGCTGAAATATCACGTAAACTTCAAATCAATGAGTTAGAAGAATTAAGAAATGAAGCTTATGACAATGCAAAAATTGCGAAATCCAGAGCCAAAATAGTCCATGACAAGAATATTGTGCGAAAATCTTCTAAACCATCTCAAAAAGTTCTGTTATATAATGCAAAGCTTCATTTGTTCCCTGAAAAACTAAGATCTAGATGGACAGGATCGTATATAGTCAAGCAAGTTTTCGACTATGGGGCAATTGAAATTAAAAACCTAGTAACTGGGACTATCTTCAAAGTAAATGGACAAAGATGTAAGCCATACTATCATGGATTCACACAAGATGTAACTTCTGTGCTATTTTTTGATCCAGTCTATGTGCACTAAATATATATTGTTGGTTGTTTGTAAGTAATAATACTAATTATGTGTAATTTATTTGAAAGATTAAACCTCCTGCGTAAAAGCCAGATATCCTAATCTCTGAAAGACAACAGATTCCTGATTTTTATTTTATTATTAGTGCTACCTATTACTGTAATTACATTTCAAATACTGTTTAATTTAAGATGGAAAAATGTGAATGTCAATTTAAGTTTTGTGTTTAAAATAGTAATTGTAATTTAAGAACTTATGTTCATCTTTGTGACTGGTAGACGTTAAAGAACTGGATAGTGAGTCAATTTTTAATAATTTTTCGAGTCATCTTTAATCTTTTTCTAAAACAAAAATATTTGAAAATGGATGAAAATTTATTTTGGTTAAGTTTAATGTTACTACGTCATTTTTTGAAAGATATACATACGTTGATCATGCAAAAAGCTAAATGTGTTAGAAATTTAGAAATTTTCGAAAGCCAAGCACGACTCCTGTGTGGAAAAAGAACATATGCTAAACACTGATGAGCAAATCGTCTTTGTGCTTGTGTAAAATGTGGTCGTACAGAACATTTGAGACAATATAATAAGTGTGTGGAACCAATTTCAGGACGACATCTGATCGTTTACGGTGGATTAGGTATGGGCAGGGTAAGGAGTATCCTGAGACGCCATCCTATTCTACCTCAATGTTGACAAGATACGTGAGAAATGAAGTTAACCGTGTCACTAGTATTACTGAGCCAGATAGTTCTGATACTGACTACATATGATCAATAAGATGTATAGTTTTGTGCATATATATACATAGTTATAAATAAATGTAAATAACTATAGAATGAAGTAGAAAAATCAGTAAATATAAAAATAACAAATAAAAAGAATAATAAACCTAATTGTTTTGAAAAAAAAAGGAGTGGTTAACAAAGTTTTGTAGAATGGATTTTTAATTTTGTAAATTGCAGGAAATATAGGAAAAAGAGCAGAATTCCAGAAAATTAGAGAAGCAGTTTGCAGTTACAAATTAGGAACCAATCAAGAAACAAATATATGGATTCAAGACGACAAACAAGAAGGTCTTCAAGCCAAGCACAAAGGGATCGATCCCCACAACCTGAGGCACCTCCACGACAACCTCAATTGGGAAATATCTTTAATGAGGTGATGTTTAAAAATTTTGAAAAACAGCTCTGGTATGATATTAATTTTCTGACTAAAACTATTATTTCTGAAAGAACATTAATATACGAAGATTTTGAGAACATAGGAATAAGACAAATTCTCCATGCAAGAGGATGGTTACATATATTAGGTTATTTGTTCCTATTTATGACTGCTTAGTTCGGAAATTTTACAGTAATGTTGAAATTAAAGGGAAAAGACAATTGCGTTTATTTGTTCGGGGAATAGTTTTTCAAGTTACACCAACTACTATAGCCAATTTCTTTAAACCCATGCAAAGACCACCCAACCCACAATATCTGTACATTGAACTACCTGATTTACATGAGGTAGGAAAAGAATTAATAGGAAATTCACAATTTGTTTGGGGACACCCAAATAATTACATTAAACTAGGATATCTAACAGACAAATACCGAATTCTGAATATGATAAAAGTGTACAGTTTGTTACCCCGAGCCCAAAAGAATCAAATTTTTATTGAGCATGCTTATTTCTTATACGTATTTGGGATAAGACACAAAATTGACCTGTCGAACTTAATCATAGACCAAATGATACTCACTGTGGATAGAAAAAAACTCACACTCCCACATGCTATGTTAGTTTTTCAGCCATGCAGGAATGAAGGCATGATCATCAATCTAATATGGACGACAGTGAATCATCCTGGAGTATTGGATAAAACTTCATTAAAAAAGAGTCATGGAGGACAACTGGAAAACCAACAAGGAATACCTTCACCACAAGAAGAGGAACCATTTTGGGTACCTGAAGAATTCATATCACAAGAGCAGCAACCACAAGAAAATCACCCATACATCCCAATGGATGACAGAACTGATAGATGCATCTTACTAGAGGTGGAGAATAGTATTACGCAGATCAACCAACGCATAAATGAATATGAACAAAACCAAGCTAAGATTTTGAAGCTACTTTGAGATCGTTTCGGATAAGGATCTTCTACTTCCTAAACAGACTGGAGATTCTACAAAACAATATGTTTTCTTTCACTCATCTTTTACATTATGCACTTTTATTTTATGCACTTGAAGTTTAAATTATTTTATGTTTTGAACATATTTATGTGTTTTAAATTTGTTTGTGTTTTAAACTAGTTTATTTATGAAAAATTTAAGTTAGGAAGACTAGTTTATATGATTCTTAGTTAAATTAAATTAATAGTCCTATGTTTTGTGAAAATATCCTTAATCTGATCACGCGGGATTTTCATACTTTAGTTGTATATTATCTTAATATTTTTGTTTAAACTTACTCTTATAGAGCACGATTAGATTTCTTTATTTTAGGTTGTGAAATATTACACTCTTTACATATTTAGTGGAGATGTATAACCAATTGAAGAATTTGAGCCAATCTTTCTTGGAGAGATATTCTACATTTACTCAAATAAATATCTTCGATTCTACGGTAAACTTTCTTTGAATAATCTCATTAATTTTGTCTTGATTAACACTTGTTAGATTATATTATTAGCGTTATCCTTGAAATTATTTTATGTAGGATTGATATAGATGAATAATTTCTAGAAAATGATCTTAGGCCATGTTTGATTAATCTTCAGCCTTAACCATTTCTTTTACAAAATTATATCCTTAGTCAACCATGATTGAGCCTAAAAGAGTATAATATCTTTTCAAGAAACCCGAAAAATATCCGAGCCAAATGAAAATATATCAAACCCACCTTTGCTACATAATTTTCTTGCACCCTCTTTTAAATC
This sequence comes from Ilex paraguariensis, assembly GCA_963454935.2. NCBI lineage: Eukaryota > Viridiplantae > Streptophyta > Magnoliopsida > Aquifoliales > Aquifoliaceae > Ilex > Ilex paraguariensis. Next base: position 184,413 of record CAUOFW020000741.1, on the reverse strand, counting down.
AATATGATATAGAAAAGGTGAAAAATGTATTTTAAAACAAAATCTTGGCTATTTAAAGCAAAAGAAAAAGAAAAACCAATGAAAAGTTGAAAACTAGAAAGAAAAAAAGCCAAGAAAGTGAAAAATGAGAAAAATAAAAAGAAAGAGTAGACAAAATCTCTATAGAATGAGGTGTGCTACAATACTAAAAATATGGTAGATATGTCTGGTATAGTGTCGATATCCATTGATGAGATTATGTCAAATTCAAATTTTATTCAAATATTCGTTCTTCAAATACTTACATGTAATATTATTTGATATGCCAACAATATTCCAATCACATGTAACTCGTGAGAATAGTCACTATAACGAATATGTATTATTTGCTGAGTGTATTCCAGAAAAGGATTGACATCAAAACTACCATGAAAGATGGTAATATGTCTTGAGTGATTTTTGAAACAAAAGAAATCATCCCACACACACAAGTTTGTATAAAAATATATAGATAATGTTACAACTAACGTATGTTACTCTTATAGATAATGTTGATTTAATTATCTTTGTCAAAAGTATGAATTATAAACTCCTAACTACTGAAGTTTGTAGGTAGTTTCACAGGAAACCTTCACGAGACAAAACTCATCTACTAGGGATCACCTAGGGGTTTAACGGCTTATTGCATATGCTTAATGCAATCGTGAAAAAATCTACGAAAATAATTTTACTTCTGTTTATGTTTTATTTTGTGAAATAGTTTTTATAATCTATATTTACTAGGGACTAGTAAAGTTTAAGTTGGGGGGTGTGATTAACCCTAATTAGTGTGTAAAAAAATAATTAAGTAATCAATTTTGTAAGATAAAATAATTAACATTATTAATTATAGTTTGTGCGTAAATTAAAGTTTTAAATACTTTATGTTTAAATTTCAGGGTCAAATGCAGGAATACCAAAAAATGCAGGGCAATTTTGTAAGACTTGAAACTATGAAGGACTAAGATGTAATAAAGAAACATGGACCATTTCCTCCTCCCCTATAAATAGGGGTCTTCACTACTTACTTCATTCCATTCCATTCCAAGACCAATTCCCCTCCTTTCCAAAATCCAGCCAGCTACCAAGGCTCCATAGAGAGAAAAGAAAGAAAAAGAGAGACATAACTCTGAAATCGATCTGTGATACACTTTTACAGTTACTCTGTATTTCTACATTTCTGAAGTATCTTTCCATTCGGATAGCAGAACTGCTACCACTTTTTTCCTCTTGAATGATAATAAAGGTGGTTGTGTTTCAATTGTTCCGTGTGAAAGAAGTTTTATTTTTAGTTGTAATGAATATTACCCACACTCCTTGCTTGTCTGTAGCAATGGAGCGTGAGTAGTCGTTTATACCCTCCAATGCGAGGGGAACATATGTATATTATTGTTTAGATTATGGAAATGCTGATGTCTTATTTATATTTTATTTATTTATGTATTATATGCTTAATGTGTGATACAGTGATGTGCATAATTCCGGTGCTGTGCCTTGAATTATGTCATCAGTGTATCATAAGACCCGTCGGTTAAACAACCAGGCGTTCCTATCGGTATGGGTTATCCTCCACCAGAATGCTGAGGATGTTTAACTAGTATATATATATATCACAGATGACCTATTGGGTAATTCAAGTGTTCCTCATGAATGGCTCAGCCTTATGATTTACTTGAATTAGTCAAGTGGTACATCTATAACCAGCTTTTCCTAAGAAGTTGTTGTGTTATGGAATAATACCACCAGTTAACCTAAGACGTGGCTATGTTATGGTTTATTATGTATGCACTTATAATCATGAGATCAAGTGAATAACTCAAGTATTCCTCATGAATGGCTTGTCCTTCTGGTTTGCTTGGGTTAATCAATTGACGTGGATATAACTAGTTAGCCTAAGAAGCAGCTGTTTTATGATTTATTACCCTTAGTTAGCCTAAGAAGCGGTTGTGCTATGGTTTATATACATCAAACCAACCGGTTGACTTGCCAATAAAATGGAAGTTAATCTTGGTACGGTAGCATTTGCAGTATCTAACCAACGTACTGCATATGGACCCTTAAACTGAAGGCTATCTTTTGTATTCTTGTTGTTAACATATTTACTTACACACTTGATTTGTTTATTTCCACACTTGATTTATTTACTTACGCACTTTATTTGTTTACATATGCACTTTATTTAAGTTAAACTATATGTCAAGCTAAGCTCACATCACAAGTTATCAAACATCATACTGCCACAAACAATAACTAAACTATTTTTTTATTTTAACTACTAAATTACTAAACTCTTCGTGGGATCGATACTTGGACTTAAAATCGAAAAAACTACAATTTGACCACTTATACTTGGGTGTATAATATAATATAATTCAAACCACTAAAAAGTGTGAATCAGGTTCTCTGAATGCATTGTTGGCTGAGTGTCCAAACTAATGAAATCAATAGGAAAGATGAAGTTGTCTATTTGAATAAGGACATCCTTAACAATGCCACTCAGGACTTTGATAGACCTATCTGCCTATGTAATACAAGTGGGTTTGAGTTCATCCAGACCCAATTGTTGATAAACAAAGAATGGGAGCAAATTGACCCTAGCTCTAAGATCTAGTAGAGCTTGTTCTATTATGAAGTTTCCAATGATACATGACACAGTTGGACACCCTAGATCCTTGTATTTTGTAGTGGTTTTGTGTTGAAGAAGGACACTAGCTTGTTCTGTCAAAAAGGCTCTTTTCTGAACATTTTTGGCTTCTCTTGATTGTGCACAAGTCTTTTAGAAACATGGCAGAAGAGGAAACCTGCTTGATCGCATCCAGAAGTGGAACATTGATTTTAACTTTCTTAAAAAGCTCATATATTTCTTGATGGTTATACTTTTGTACTATTTTGAGTCTTTGGGGAAAAGGAGCGGGAATAGGACAAGAAGGATCTTTTTCCTTTGATGGTTCTAGCTCTTTTTCAATCCACTAGTTTAGGCTCAACTGGTTCAGGCTTAAATGCTTTGGTGACTGGGACTGACTCAGGTCTTGGCTTTGGAATTAACATGTCTCTTATGGTTTTTTCAATCATCTTGCCATTTCTCAGTGTAGTGATAGCTTGAGCTTGGTTTTGTGGGATTTCCATGATTGAAGGACTTTCCACATGAAATTGGCCTTGTGATGGTTTTGGTTAGGCAGTAAACTTGCCCTTCTCATATGTGGTCATTGATTGGGTCAATTTTTGGATGTGGCTTTTGAGATCTTCGAAAGACAGGGTGGTCTACGCTTTAAAATCATTGAAAGCCTAAGTAGAATGAGTGTTGTAATTCATTTGGGTTTGCATAAACTGATTTAGTGTATTCGCAAGACTTCTCTTGTATGGTGGTTGGTATTGTTGACATGCAGGAGGTCCTTCAGGTGGTGGTTGTGAATTTTGTTGTGGATTCATGGGAATTAGTTGTGTGTTCCTCCAACTGAAGTTCGGGAGATTTCTCCACCCTGGATTATATGTTTTAGAATAAAAGTTAGAATAAGACTTGTTGATGTTGGAAATTGCATTTGTTTGTTCCGAAAGGACTTCTTTGAATACCAGAATGGTAGGACACTCCCTAGTAGGGTGTCTTGTTAGTGCACAAATCTCACACACTTGTTCTGTGGGAGGGCCAACATCAACTTGATGTACCTTTTTCATCTCTAGAGCTTCAAGCTTTCGGGACAGGGTGGACATTTTTCTATCTCATGTCATCATCTTCTTTCAAGACATGCTTACACCCTTGGGAAGTAGATGGTCCAATTTCAACAGTGATTGGAAAAGCAGAGTCCCACATCTAAGAACTATTAGATATGGTGTCAAAAAAATTGAATGCCTCCTCTGGATTCTTTCCCATGAACTCTCCTTGAGCCTTCATTTCAACAAACTGATGTAGTCTAGTGGACAAGGAGTCATAGAAAAATCCTACCAGAGTCCAATTTTTAAAAGCATGGTGTGGGCAAGATTGGAGAAGATCCTTGAATCTCTCCTAACATTGGTAAAATGTTTCCCTCTCTTTGATCAAAAAATTCATGATTTACCTTTTGAGTGCATTGGTACGGTGTAATGAAAGTTTTTTTTATGAAAAACTCATTATGTGATGCATGCCACGTTGGTATTGAATGGGCTTTCAAAGAGTTTACCCATTGTTTAGCTTTATCCTTTAAAGAGAAAAGGAAAAGTTTGAACTTGGTCAGTTTAGAATTGTCTTGGAAAGCACATACCTCCTCAAAATCTTTTATATGCAGATATGAGTTTTCTATTTTGAGTCCTTGAAATTGAGGTTATAACTGCATTGTCCCCCGTCTTTACAATAAAGAGGGGCACATTTGCAAGAAACACAAAACAAAAGGGGACACTGTTTCTTGTGGTATGCAAGTAATCCCGCAGAGTTTGAATGTTAAGAACTTCTCCCTCTTTCTCAGGAACTTCCCCTTGTCTCTCATTATTTTCCATACTATTGTGAAAAGATTCTGCTTTAGATTGAGATGAAGATGGTTCACATTGATTGATAGATCCAATAGATTCTGCCGACAAATTTTGAAAGTGAGGATCGTTCTCAAACATAAAATTAAATTATACACAATAAATCAAAAATATATACACAAATGAAGGTCTTTTTACCTTTTTACCTTAAAACACTTTTTGGTTCCTCGACAACGGCACCAAAAACTTTACCCTAGCACTCTTCGGAGGGGACCCTCAAATAATTCAAGCCTACATTTGAACGTGGATTGGCATTCGAACGTGGTACTCAAGAACCTCTTTGTTTTTCTCCTTAGCTACAACACGCCATGTATCATCACTACAGTAGTCTAGTCCTTAAATAATTTAAGAGAACGTTCGAACATGGATTGGCATTCGAACGTTCATGCCATTTTTTTAACTTCTCCAATTTTCTTCCATAACATGTGGATGTTGCATGAAAGTTTGGTATCCTATTGACTTTAGACCCTTGCACAATTTTTCTCCTGAAATGTCATTATTGAAACTCTATCAAAGCATAATTAGTCTTAAAAAAGGCACTGTAAGTTGCTAATTTTAACTACTAATTAGTACCTCTCGCTGCTCCTCAGGTGGGCCTCCATGGCTTTTCTCAAAGATGTCTTCTCTAACGGTGCAAAGTGATCTACCCTTGCCCAAGAGGGATCTGTGATCACTCCCTTATTCCTATACAACTCATAAACTATCATAGCATATGGAAGTGAGGTCTTCTTTACTTTCATAGTGAACATCATCTGATCCATGATCAAGTTTAACAGATCCATAATATGTCTCATCCCAAAATCATATAGGAAATAGGCTCTCTCAGTGTATATCTGGTTTTTCTGGGATTGGGATAATAGACTGTTCACAGTTATCAAGTACAAAATCCTATATTTGTCTGTCAAATCCCCTTGCTTGATGTATTTATTTGGCCTCCACGATACATAGGCCGAGTTCCCTGTCAATTCTATCCCTATCTCAGACATATTAGGCAATGAAGGGTAAGGGTATTGTGGGTTTAGATGTCTCAGGAGGGGATGGAAAAAATTTGCAATATTGGCCGGTGTAACTTGGAAGGCCACACCCCTAAAAAACACACGGAATTCCCTAGGCCCAGTTTTTTTTGTATTACTATAAAATTCATGGACTAGGCATTCATATACAAGAGCAATAAACTTAACATAATTTAACCAGCCATACGTAGCAAGATTCTATGTTACTCTGACAAGTTCAAAATCTTTGTAGATGACAGGTCATTCAGCAATAATATTTTTAGAGAGAAAATAAGTGTCATACTAGACTTGTTGTTCAATGGTTTCAAACATCACAATGTTGAAGATATTACGTACCTGGGGTTGCCACGGGGGTGCTTCGGGTAGCGAAGATTGGCCTCTCATTGCCTGAATCGAAGAACCTCTTGTTCTCATTATTGGATCCATCTTTTATTGATTTCTCTCTTGATTTCTGCTTTTAATGGATTCTGATTGGTAAGAACCTAGAAAAAAGTATGGGTAAGTGTTTAATCAGAAGAAATTTGAAAGAAAACTGCTAGGTGAAGAGAATCTTAGGAGAAAAGGTAGAATGAGGCTGCTATTTTTCATATTCTACTGCGAGGGAAACCAGAAACTGATCAATTTCACGCTTGTCTGGTTTTTATATAGGCAGTACCGCCTGGTCGTCACCACCACCGTCTAGACGGTGAGGATCCGTTGGTTTTTGCTTTGTGCTGCAGGCTGCTATCCCTTGGTATTCTACTGATTTCCTACTTCAGCTTATTTTCCTATAGTTTCAAACATCAGTTTACTTCCACAATTACACTACTAATCCACTAACAATCCTACAATTAACTACTAAAATAACACATTAAACTACTAACATTCAAAAATTATTATAACAATCATTTTTACATTTATACAAATCAAAAATTCATTCATCCCTTGATCAATTTAATCAAAATCTTCTAAATCAACATTATCAGTGAACCAATTAATCTCGCATCTCATGTATCTTCAAAGCATGGGACTGGAATAAGATGGCGTCTTAGGGTATTCCTTACTCTGCCCATACCTAATCCAGTCAAGATGATCTAACGCTCGACCCAAAATTGGTTTTGTACACTGATTGTATTCTCTCAAATGCATTAATGACTACACCTCACACAACCACTTAGTTGTTTCGCTCGTTGGCGTTTAGCAAACGAACTATTTTTGCACAAGGGTTTTGCTTGACTGTCGACAATTTCTAACTTTCTAACGACCCTTGCTTTTTCTATGATCAAAGAATGTATATCTTTTGAAAAAATGCGTAGCATACTCAGACTAAACCAAAACAATTGCGCATCCATCTTTTTTGGAAATTTTGAAAATTTGTTTGAAAATTGAATTGCTATATAGTTCTTTAACGTTTGCCAGTCACAAAGACGAATATGGACTGTTCCTTCCCCAACCTAAATTTCACATTGTCCTCAATGTATAACATAATTAAATAGAATATTAGACAATTGCTAATAAGATTTGGATACGGGACAAATCCATAGTGCAAAAACCTAATCTATAAACAACAAACGATTAGTACTACTCTTTACAATCAAATACTTATAAAAATTTTGCAAAGCACATACACCGGTTTCATTAGCTGAATGGAACTCACATCTTGTAGGGGCCTGTCCATCTTGACCTTAACTTAGTAGGAAATAGACAGAGTCTTGAATTATATAACAAGACTTTCTGAGAAGGTTCAAAAGATTTATGCACTATATTCTTATCATTAAATTTTTTCATTTTTAACTTAGTGATCTTAGCATTCTCATATGCTTCATTTTTTAACTCTTCTAATTCATTAATCTGAAGTTTGCGGGATGCACTTGCTTTGTCAATATCAAAGTTCATCATTTTGACTGCCCAATATGCTCGATGTCCAACTCCACATGCAAGTGAAATGGTTTACTGTAGACTAACCGATAAGGAGACAATCTCAAAATAGTTTTGTATGCGGTAAGATATGCCCAAAGTGTATCAGTTAGTCTTAGATACCAATTCTTGTGGTCCAGATATACTATTTTGTCTAAAATATATTTTATCTCCCTAGTGGACAATTCAGCTTGTCCACTTGCCTCGGGATGATAAGGGGCAGATATCTTACGAGAAATCAAATATTTTTTCATGAGATTTTCAAAAAATTTATTACAAAAATATTTTCCCCCATCGCTGATAATGGCTCTAGGGATCCAAAATCTTGACAAAATATTTTTTTTTTTAAACTTGGCCACTGTGTGGTAATCATTTTTTCGACATGGGATTGCCTCTGCCCATTTGGAAACATAATCAACATCAACCAAAATGTAAAGATAACCAAAGGATAGGGGAAAAATCGATGTTCCAACAATCAACATAGGTTTTAAAGGTATCATTTTTTTTTTCAAATATTCCCCATTCTTTGACATCTATCACAGTTTAGACAAAAAAATATACACATCTTTAAAAAGAGTGTGTCAATAAAATCCACACTGGAATATTTTTGCAGCAGTTTTCTTTGAACAAAAATGCACTCTACAAGCTTCAAAATCACACAATGGGATAACCTGGCCAATTTTATGATTGATTACACAACGCCTTATTATTTGATCTTTACAATATTTAAACACATAGGGATCTTTCCAAAAGAAATTACGTCAATGATCGCGGGAGGGGCACAACTCTCAGTCTAGAGAGAGAAACTTTGGCTTCTCTCTAACTTTTCATTTCTTCTTCAAGTTTCACTGATTTTATCAAAATTTCTTCATTTCTTTTTCAAAATTTTCCTCTAATCCTTCTTTTCCTTAGTTATGGCTACAATCCCACCAAAACCTCCTAATATTAAGAGAAAATTTGCTTCCCTTTTTGCAAAATCTGTGAGTTCTTCAAAAATTAATGAAGTGACATCTGGTTGTGGAAATGAGGGTTTGTGTTCTATGAGTCAATCTAGTCTTGGTTTCCCTTATGTTATGCCTCCTTTGGTTAACCAAATCTCTTCATTTGGTCAAATACCCATAATCACTCCATCGTTCACTCAAAATCCTTCGATTTCTCAAGTTCCTTCAAATACTAGTTTTTCATCGATTGAGAAGGGTATGGTTATTGAATCTTCTGTTCCTTCTATGTCTATTCCTGATAATATGAATCATGTATTGGCATCTACGGCTATTCCAAAACCTGTGAAGAGAGTTGTTTAAGATAAAGGTGAACTAGGTATCTACTAGACCCCCATTCTGAAACTCTGGAACTTTTGAAACAATTTCATCAAGCTCTGATAGGAAAGTGTGCATATGGGTAACCTTCATTGGGTGTGATAAAAGAGTTCATTAACTCTAGATGGTTGCCGAATGGAGATTTTACTATAGGAGTGTTAGATCCAAGGCATGTGTTAATTCATTCTCAATCTATGAGGATTACTTACAGACCTGGTTGAAGGACGTCACATACATTGAGGGGTACCTATTTCATTTTTTCAAATGGTTTCCTAAATTTTACCCAAGTATTAAACCCCCAATTGTACCTGTTTGGATCTCTATATCGGGACTATCCATTCACCTCTTTAATGCAGAGAGTCTTAGGGACACCTTGAGTCCCACTAGTAGAGTGTTGGTTATAGATAATCCTACGTTACAACTATCCAGGCCTAATGTTGTGAGGGCGTGTGTGGAAGTAAACCTTCTGGCTAAGAATCCTTCTAGATTTTGGTTGGATTTTGGGGGTTTAAGTGATAGATGGCTGAGAATTATGTATGAAAAAGGAGTGAAGTATTGTAAAATGTGTTTAAAGTAGGGGTTGGAATGTAGAATAAATGTGTCTAAGAAGGGAGATAAAGATGTTGGTAAAGAAGGTGCTAGTACAAAGAGTAAACAATCTGTTGTTTTAGTGGCTTAGGAAGAGTTGATTGGTGGAAATAATAACAGGGAATGGCAAGTAGTAAAAGGTGTAGTTTCTAAGGAGAATCAAAGTATAAGGGGGAGTTCTCCTGTGCAAATTGATGGAAATAGGTTTCATTTGCTTAGAGGGAACCATTCTGGTAAGGATGACCATGTTTAGCAGAAGCAGGGGAGTAACGAATTTGCTACCTTTTGTCTGGGTTTGTGGATGATAGATTGCAGAAGGAGGTGGAGCAAGTTATGTTAAATGATGTTTTGGTTACTCAAGATAAGGGTATTGTTACTTTGGGGCAGTCTACTTATTCACCTCAAGGAGATGGTAATGGAGTGGAATTTTTGTCTAATTTTTTAGCTGGCCAAATGAATGTTTGTTTGGGTCAAAATATTTTGATTGATTCTCCAATGCAAGTGGATCAGGTTAATCCTATTTTTGAAACTAGTCAAAGTATAGTTGTGTTGAGTTCTAGTGAGGTGGGATCTAAGAGTATCGTTGGTCAAGATAATAATCAATATGTGAATCAGATGGTTATTCCTAAAATATCTAGTTCTCTGGCTAGGTTGGAGACAATTAAGGGGAATGTGAGGGATGGAAAAGATAGTTTTGAGTTCTGCCATCTGAATAAGCTAGCTTCTCAGTTTGGGAACTTTGCCTTTTATGTTCATCATTTTTCCACTTCTAGAGGATCTTCTTTGGCTTTGGACGATGAACATGATTTGGTAAGAAATAGAGAACCTCATGATAAAGGCTACTTTTTAGATTCTTGTAGTACGTTACATAGCAGTGAATTGTTGAGAAGAGTTGTAGTTGATAGTGAAGGTTTTGAAGATTCTGATGATGTATCTTTCGAATTTTCATCTGCTGAGGTGGAAAATAGACTGAGGTCGAGAGAGGAGGGTTTGCCTCTTCATGTTTAATTTATTACTATGGAAAGAAATGGACTTTCATTGTATGAATTACTATGGGATTTTCATTATATTTTATTTCCTATTTAAACTTTTTGTTGGGTGGATTTTTTGTTGAGTTTCATAATAGGCATGATGGCAGTAGAGGTGTGTGTTGTTTTTCATGATGAATTTACTTATGTGGAATATAAGGGGGATAAGCAAGGTTGCTCCGAGAAGATGATTGAAGAACCCACTGATAATATATGGTGTACCTATGGCTACTATTTAAGAGCCTAAGGAAGGTGTTAACAAAATACAGAGGTTTGCTTCTATTGTGCGTATGCCTAATTTTACTGTGAATAAGTTGGCAGAAAAGTACATTTGGCTTCTATATGATGATCAGGTGGAAGTTAAAGTTCTATTTGAGTATGCTCAAGCTATTACTGTGGAGGTTTCATATTTGGGATCTGAAGTGGTGATTATTTCTTTTGTTTATGATGCTTGTGACTATATTTTAAGGACGGCTTTATGGGATCACTTGCTACAGTTGTCTATTCCTCCGAACTTTCCTTGGATGGTGGTTGGTGATTGCAACTCAATTTTGTGTTCTGAGGAAAGGCTGGGGGGTTCTCATCCTTCTACGAGTGCTGTGGGGGATTTCAATGATTTTCTTTTGAACTCTAGTCTTACGGACGGGGGTTTCTTGGGGAGTAGATTTACCTAGTGTAACAATTGTCAAGGGAGTGCTAGGATGTGGCAGAGAACTAACAGGGCTTTATTGAATCCCAAATGGGGGGAGTTGATGAGGAAAACTGAGCTTATGCATTTAGCGAGGGCAAAATCCGACCATTCCCCTTTGTTGTTTAAAGTTATTGACCAATAGGCTCAAATTTCTTATTTCAAGTTCCAAAATATGTGGCTAGAAGATAAAGGCTTTTTACTTTGATAGCTTCAAAATGTTCTAGTGCTTTTTCAACAAATCCTATTGAAAATTTATTTTTGAAATTGAGACATTTGAAAGTTCATATGAAGAAATGGAATGTGGAAAACTTTGGAAATATTTTTGAGAAGATTAGAAGGAAATAGATGGAATTATCAAATGCTTAGATGGGGGTGGAACTTCTTGCTTCTGCTGAGAACTTGCAGCTTCTTGAGAAAGTTCAAGGTGAGTTAGATGATATTCTTCGTTTGTAGGAAATATATTGGAGACAAAATGCAAATTTGAGATGGGTAGTGGAAGGCAAAAGGAGCAAAAAATTTTATCATGCCTTGGCAAAAGGGAAATATGTGAGGAATAGAATTTGTAGAAATCAGAATTCAGCTGGGATCTGGGTTCAGTCTGAGGAGAGATTGGATTTGTTGCACAGGAGTTTTTTTCTTCTTTGTATTCATCTGAATCTCATTAGATTGATGAAGATTTGATTTCAGTTATACCTAAATTGGTTTCAAATGTTCAAAATGTTTAGTTAGTAAAGCTGGCTTCTTTGGAGGAGGTAAAAATAGTGTTTTTTTCTATGTCAAAGTATAGTGCTCCTGGTGTGGATGGACTTTCACATGGTTTCTTTCAAGGGGCATGGGATGTTATAGGAGAGGATTTACTTGTGGCTGTTAATTTTTTCTTAAGAGGAAGCTACATTCTGAATGCTACTTTTACTTACTTTAATTTCAAAGAAGATCAATCCAGTTACATTTGTTGATTTTTGTCCTATAAGTCTTTGTAACTTTTTACACAAAGTGTTTACTAAATTATTGACTACTGGACTATCTATTTTATTGCCTGGGCTAGTTTTGAATGAGCAACATGGATTTGTTAAAGGCAGAAACAATGGGGATTGTGTATCTTTAGCCCAGTTAATGGTGGGCGAACTGAACAGAAAAGTGGAGGTAGGAAATATTATGTTGAAGTTAGATATGATGAAAGCTTATAACGGGATGGAGTGGGATTTTTTGTTGAAAGTGTTGGATTGTTTTGGGTTTTCTCCATTGTTTGTCCAAATAATTTCTAATTGTTTGGAAAACCAAATTTTTCGGTTAATGTGAATGGAGTGAGGAGAAGTTTTTTTCCTTTTTCCAGGAGATTGAAGCAGGGCGATCCTCTATCTCCTTGTCTCTTTTTCTTAGTTGAGGAAGTGCTTAGTAGGGATTTAAGAAGAATTTTTGAGCAGGGTATGGTCAAGCATTATCACATTGGCAAAGGGGCAGTACTGGTTAGTCACCTCTTATTTGCTGATGACACATTATTTTTTTGAGGGGGATAAAAGGTCAATAAAGAATTTAATGGAATTCTTGAAGCAGTATGAAAGGAGTTCTATGTGGAGGGTTGGCTTGCCAAAAAGCTCTATGATTTGTTCAAAGTTTATTTCCAGCGATAGAAGGCATGTGTTGTCGAGTTTGTCTAAAATTCCTATCAAGAGTTGCCCATTTACGTATATTGGGTGTCCAGTAATTCAAGGTAGAGAATTGTTGTGCTATTTTGAAGGTCTCCTTTCTCTGTTTAGACAAAGGTTGGAGGGCTGGTATACTCAAATGGCTAGTTTTGTGTGGTCAAATAAGATGAGTACAAGGAAAAGAGATTGAATGGCATGGAGGAAAATTACTATGCCTAAGTAGCAATATGGTTTGGGCTTGAGGAAATTTGAAGAGGTTCAACCTGTCTTTCCTATGAAGCAAGTTTGGAGTTTAATTTTGGGATCTTCTTTTTGGCAGAACTTTTAAAGTCCAAATATCTGAAAGGGAAAAGTTTGATTCAATGTTAGGGCAGGACTCGTGCTGCCAGCTTTGAGTTATTGAGACCTTATTTTGAGAGAGTAATTACTTCTTCTAAGATGTTGATTGGGAATGGAATGAGGGATGATTTCTTGTGTGATAATCGGACAGGTAATGGGGCATTACTGAGTACAATGGAGAGTAGTCCAAGTTTCTTTCCAAAGATTTTTGATGTGTTTATTGATGTTCACTAGTTTTTAGCTAGTGTGGAAGACTGGTTAGCTGTGCAATTACGTAAGGAGATTTTGAGTACTGAGGTGGTTTTGACTAACGCTGAGGATAGGGTGGTTTGGCAACATACTGCTTCTGGAGAGCTTTCTATAAAATCTGCTTGGTTTTTGAGAGATCCCAGGGTGTGAGTAATGATTTGTTTATTCTGCTTTGGAAAACTGTTGCTGCCCCAAGTGCTCAGTTGATTGGATGGAAGATTTTAAGGAAAGCTTTGACCCTTGATTCAAATATTGTGAGGTTTGGAGTGGCTGTTGTGAGCATATTTTGTTTATGATTTAGGGATGTAGAAAATGAAAAGCATTATTTGTGGATTGTCCTTATGCCAAGTTTATTTGGTGTAAGTTTGCTACTTTGGGTGGTTTTGTGCTTATTCAGGGAGAGGGGCCTTCGGAAAGATTTTAGAGACTTTAAAGAATTTTTAAGCATAAGTCATTGAGCCATGGTTTGATTAGGAGCTTGGCTTTGACTATTTTTTGGCAATTGTGGAAGTAGAGATGTCAAAGGATTGCTAATGAGGGAAAGCAGATTACTTATTCAATTATTTTGAAAACATGCAATATACTCAGCTACCAAGTTAGAAATATTGAACCAAAAGTTTTAGATGATGAAAATGGAAAGGCTTTGCTAAGTTTTTGCAAATTGATGTTTCTTGTAGAGTCTTAATGAAATGTATTTAGGTAAAGTGGTTGAGTCCAGCTACTGGGTGTTTAAAGCTTAATACAAATGGAGCTTCCAGGGATTGCAGGTGGGGGAGCAGTTGTAAGGGATGAATGGGGAAAATGGTGATTGCTGCCTCCTTTTATTATGGTGAGTGTTCGAACATGGTTGCAAAATTCGAGCTTTATATGATGGTTTACAAGTGGTTTTGGCTTATTGTTTGACATGTTATAGTTTTGAAATTGAATGCGATTCGTTGGTCCTTGTTAAATCAGTTCTGGGTAACTGTGCTTGTCCATGGCCTTGTTTGGGTTACTTAAGGCAAATTATAACTTGTCTGGACAGTCTGGAGTATCAAAGGGTCCATATTTTTAGAGAAGCTAATGGTGTTGCTGATAGACTTGCAAGAAGGGTTGAATTGAGCAGAAGTTCTGTGGACTATTCAGCGACTGTGATTCTGCCTGGTGTGGTTAGCTTAGCGTTGTTTTCGGATCAACAGGGATTTCCAGTTTTGCATAAGAGGAAAAGGATGGTTTTCGATGATAAGGAGATCACTTCTCAGCCTATAAATACATAAGGACACCTCCTTTAGCCCCATTTCAACATTTCTAACCCTAGGAAGTCTTAGAGAGGGAGAAAGAAGGAGAAAAACACATGATCAATGAGGATTTTCATATTGAAGCGGATCAAATCTCAAGTTCTTCACATAAAACTAAAGAAGAAGGTAAGAGTTTTCTTCCACTCTTGTCCATTGAGGCTAGGGCATATATATATGTATGTTTTCACTCTCAATCCTATATATATGCTATGAAATCATTATTTCTGGATGCTGTTGCAAAGATTACCATGTTTTGATGGAAGCTATGGATGAATAGCCATGAAATCTTTTCTTCTTGTCTTGAAAACCCTAATTTTCAAGAAAAATAATTTTTTTTCTCAATATTCCTTTGTTATTGATTTCAAAACTCTAGTGGTTGGTATTGAACAATAAAATGATATTGTTGATGATCTCTTGCTTATTTTCTCAAATTGTTCTACTGGAATCATACATGTGAAATTTGGGGATTTTGGGATTTTGCTTGTGATTTGAGGAATTAGGTTGTATTGTATCTCTTGTGGATGTTTGGATGACCATGGGCGGCCGTTAATCGGGTATCGTAGAGTGGTGTAGATGCGTTGCTTACTCCGTGTGGGTTTGAAGGTTTCCTACCACTCGTAGTGGGGTTGGTGCCTTGCGAGGACCAAACCACTATTCGCTCACATGGTATCGAGGCTGAGGGTTACTATACTATTCTTGGGTTGGATCGTCCCTGCCAATGCATTGTTATACACCCTTCCTAAAGATTGTATATCCTTGCGAGAATTGGGTGTGTGTGTGTGGGCTAGGATATTCTCAATGTGTTTATTCATGTGATGTCATACATCATACCTGAGATACAAGTACAGATACATATACATAATGTTGTGAAAGATACAAGTTGTGGCTTGATATACATTGTGGATAATGGTACAAATTGTAGGTTATTATTTGAACTTGTTGGAGATGGCTTATTATTGGGATTTGGTTTTATTTCTTTACTTAATTTATTGATATTACTGAAACTTGAGATTCGATAAACTGTCACTATTTTTTTTCAAAAGTTATATATGATATTTGTGAAATGAGACCGACTTATTTTATATGTTTTCAAAACCTTGTCTAAATTTAGGAGGATTTTTCTACAGAGCTTAGTGCTCACCCCCTACAAACAATACTTATTTTCATATTTCAATTTAGAGGACGAGCCCCAAGTTGATGAGCAGGTAATTTGGGAACCTCAAGTTGATGGACATGTAGATCTAGAGGGGGATGTTTAGAATTGTTCTTTTTATGTTCTAGACTAAGCGATTCATTTTGAGACAATGTGAAGTCTAATATTTTTGTTATTCTGCTGCAAGTTAACAGTTAATTTTTGGGATGTAATTGCCATGGTTTGGCATATTCTTTTGGATAATGTTGTAAATAATATGAATGACGAATGAAATCTTCTTCACTTATGGATCATATTAGTTGTTCTCATGATGTGAATGGTTTTAGATAGTAATGCTGTCTAAGGTGGATTTTGGGGCATTACACATTTCTTCAGTCGGTTTCAACGTGAGAAAAGAAGAGAGGAAAAAAGAGAAAGTTCACCACTTCTCTCTACGATCTAGAAAATTTTAGTGGTCGAATCTGTTTGGGCCAAAAGGGAAAGTCATTCTCCTCGTCAAGGGCTATGCCTGCGTACCAAAAATCGATGAGTTTACTAAAGTTCCAAAAAACGAGGCTTGAGTAAATCAAGGGTTTGAGCTTGATTGAAGTTCTTGAAGGTCTTCTATGTGTTTTTTGTGCTTCAAGAGGTAGGATTTCCTCCTACTTAGGTTTATTTACAACCTAGGATGTTCATATGAAATGGGTATATTAATAGGATGCTATATCACTTGCCTATTATGGTGGATTTAATAAAATGGGTAGAATGAATTTTACTTTGAATTGGGTATGTGAATTTGACTCAATGTGATTCATAAAAATTGGTGTTACGTGGGCATGCTATGTGCTTTTATTATGCCATATGAATAGAGTGTCTTATTGGCCCATGATATGTAATAACATCCTTGTGATGTATGGTTGGATATAAAAATGTTGATTTATGCTTATGGATACATCGACATGGTGATGGAATTTGGTCAAGGTTAGCAAGAAGGGCTAGACTCTCCCTCAGGTGAGAGACCCGGTGATCAAATACACACTCCATTGGTATAAGAGCCCATAAAGTGTGTCGGTGTATGCGGAACCGTTGGTGGAAGTCTATGAATTCTGTGTCGGTTGGATGCCGCTAGTGTAAGTCCATAAATACCTACCCCAAGAATGATCCAGAGATTTTTAAATAGTCATTGGGTGTGTAGCGCCAATGACGGGGCTTGGAAAGCTGGTTTTGATTACCCATGGCATTATATGGGGGAAAAGGAGCCAGGGAGGGCTCGGATTGAGTTGTATGATTGAGTCTCATCTCATTATATGACATGACATTGCTAAGATTCCAACATTGAAAGATATATTCTTGTTTGGGATGTTGTGGTTATAAAGAGTTGCATGAACATTTATATGCACTTAGGTTAGAAAATAGCTTTGGTAGGAAATACTCTACTGGGCGTGGCTCACTCTATACGGGAAAATATTTTAGTTGCGATGGAGAAAGACCCTCGCATGGGACCTCCAGGTTGAACAAAGCTAAAATGTGGCTTTATTTTGAGTTTTTGTAAAACCTTTATGAAAACTAGTTTCGATATGAAATTTATGGACAATGAATGTAATCGAATGTGTATGGATCTTGTATTAAATGAAAATATTCATTATACATGTGTTGGATGGACATGATATGCTTATGAATGAGTTGGAACTGAAAAACAGGTGAAATAGACAAAAGTGGGCAAGGAGTACCGGTACCACGAGGCCTAGTGAGTTAACAGTACCGGTACAACAAATACCAGTGGGCAAAGCGTACCGGTGCTGCGAGGTCCAGTAGACAAAACGTACCGGTACTTCATACAGGTACTCTTTACAAAATTTTCAAATTTTAAAACTACTTTGCCAAGCTTTTGGGCTATGGGTTCTTGGGTTCTAAGGATATAAATGGACCATAATGGAGTATGAATTGTGATACATTGCACCACGGTTAGATCAAAAGGATAAAATGAACACGGGTTTTACGTGTGAGTTAAAATCTCAATAAAGGAGATCTTATTAACGTAGAGTCGAGTGTGAGACTATCACGAGTATTTTTCGCGGGTTGATGGTTGGTCAACGGTTAATAAATGACCCCGAATTTTAGGGGCATTACAGCTTGGTATCAGAGCGTAGATATATGATTTACCTAGGGCTGTTGGGCATGAGTCTAGACCATTGCATGCATGGTGCATTCATGATTATGTGCTTAAATGCTACGTGCTACATGTTATGTGATATGTGTTATGTGAATGATATACATGGTAAATTGTATATGGAAAAAGTGACACTAGGGTTAGATAGCATAACATTGGGAGTCAAAAAACAAGGGAATGGGATAGTTCAAGGTGTAAAGGTCTACTAGTGGATGGTATAAGCTCTACTAGGGAGACAGGGAGATAAATCTCAAAGTTCAAAGTTGGTCCCTACTTTGGGATACTAAATTGGTGCTCTATTGCTATCTGACATGTGTGTAGATGGCTAGTAGAGGAAGAGGACGCCAAAACGGTGGGCGGACCACTAATCAACCACCACCGGCCTTTGACCATCAAGCCTTCATGGAAGCTATTGGTACGACGGCTGCTACCATTGCACAGGCTAGTGCTGCAGTTGCTACTATTGCACAAGCTAGTGCAAGTGTGGGACAAGGAGGCTTGAGTAACCTCCAAAGGTTCAAGACACATAAACCTCCAATTTTTAAGGGAGGGGTGGATCCAATGGTAGCCGACCATTGGTTCCAGCAGGTTGATAAGATTTTAGAGGCAATGAGGATCACTTCCGATGCCACGAAGATAAGGCTAGCTGCATTCCAGCTAGAGGTAACAACCCAACTGTGGAGGGAGTGGGCAAAGGACTCCAAGAACTTCGAGGAAATGACATGGGGAGAGTTTCAGGAGCTCTTCACGGGAAAGTATTTCCCAGCGGTTGCTGGACATGCAAAGGCCTAGGAATTCTTGGATTTGAGACAAAGGACAATGATGGTGTTGGAATACGTGGCCAAGTTCATGGGGTTAGCCCATTTTACTGATGACTATGTGGCCACAAATATGGCCAAGGTGAGGAAGTTTGAGGATGGTTTGAAATTGTCCATCTGGGGTAAAATTGTGGGGCAGTGCTTGCAAAACATGGATTCGATGGTCACGGCAGCAATGGCAGGAAGAAGGAGGGCCAAGAGACATAGGACATCTGCTACACAGGGACAGGGCCGTAGCCATCAGGGCCAAGGCCAAGGTTGATTCTCCAAAGGTGGGGGAAACACCAGGATAACTTATCAGGTTGGTCAACAGATATGTTTCCATTGCCACCAACAAGGTTATATGAAGCGGGATTCTCCTCAGAGGTAGGGATCTCAGGGATATTGGTCGTCTCAGTTCCAATCGTTAGTGGGACATGCACAAAAATCTTTTATTCCTCCCTACCCAACCATGGTCTAGCGAAGCCAATATCAGTTTCAGGGTACCACTCAGGCCCGTACCACTTCACTAGCGAGGCCCCACAATCAAGCCAGATAGGACAAGGCATGGGACGAGGCCAAGAACAGGACATGCACGCCGGGACTTCGTGGACCCAGGGGCATGTCTATGCCATCACACCTCAAACTAAGCCAGTGGATCAGTCAGTCATTCAGGGCACATTTCTACTTTCTCGCTTATAGGTTAAGGTGTTATTTGACTCTAATGCATCACATTCATTCATATATGCATCGTGTGTGAAGGATCTAGGTTTAGAGGTTGATACCTTGGAAGAGCCATTGTATGTAAATTCACCCCTAGGAGTTAGGGTATGTATTGACTGGATATGTCAAGGTTGTGAGTTAGAGATCTCAAGGGTTCTACTTACCATGGACCTTAGGGTCATGGACATTTCATAGTTTGATGTTATCCTTGGGATGGATTGGTTGGCGGCACATCGGGTCATCATTGACTGTGATTGGAAGAGAGTAACTACCTACACACTGGATGGTGTTTGTTTCAAGTTTCAGGGAGAAAAGCATGAAGCTTTGCCCCAATCCGTGTATGACTCCTGTTGGCATGGGCTGTTAATGGGTTGGCTTACGAATCTTACCCTAGAGGACGAGGTGAGACAAGAGTTGGGGTTACCTCGGGTTGTGTGTAAGTATGAGGATACTTTTTTAGATGAACTATCAGGATTACGTCCCTATAGGGATGTACACTTTAGCATTGAGTTGCATCTTGGTACATCACCGATTTCTATGACTCCACATAGGATGGCGCTGGCTAAGTTGCAAGAACTGAAGGACCAACTGCAAGAATTGTTGGACAAGGGTTTTACTAGACCGAGCACTTTACCTTGGGGAGCTCCAGTGTTGTTCGCCAAGAAGAAGGACAAAACCCTTCGACTATGCATAGATTATCAAAAATTGAATAGGGTCACTATCAATAATAGATACCCTTTGCCGAGGATAGATGATCTGTTTGATTAGCTAAGGGGAGCACGGGTCTACTCCAAGATAGATCTTCGCACCGGCTACCATCAGTTGGGGATTAGGGAGGCAGATATCCCTAAGACGGCATTCAGAATGCATTAGGGGCATTCCGAGTTCACTGTGATGCCATTTGGATTGACGAATGTCCCAGCAGCATTCATAGATCTCAAGCATAGGGTGTTTCAACCCTATCTAGATCAGTTCGTTGTGGTGTTTGTTGACGACATCCTAATCTACTCCAAGTCTGAGGAGGACCGTGAAGATCACTTAAGGGTTGTTCTCCAGACCTTGAGAGCACACCAATTATATGTCAAGTTCAGCAAGTGTGAATTTTGGCTTACAAAGGTAAAGTTTTTGGGACACGTTGTGTCAGCTTCAGGCGTATCTGTGGACCTGAAGAAGGTTGAAGCGGTCATGAGTTAGGAGAGGCCGAAGTCAGTCTTCGAGATACGCAGTTTCTTGGGATTAGCGGGGTATTATAGGAGGTTCATTGAGGACTTCTCCCGATTAGCTGCACCTATGATGAGATTGACCCGGAGGAGGTCAAGTTTGAGTGGAATGATTCATGTGAAAAAATATTCCAGGAGTTAAAGAGGAGTCTCACTTCAGCTCCTATTTTGATAGTTCTGAAGAGAGGACAGATGTACACGGTATACTGTGATGCCTCCAGAGACGGCCTGGGTTGTGTTTTGATATAATCCGGGAGGGTGGTGGCTTATGGTTCTCGACAATTAAAGAACCACGAGTAGAATTATCCTACGCACGATATGGAGTTGGCAGCCATTGTCTTTTCTTTGAAGGCTTAGCGCCACTATTTATATGGTGAGCAATTCTAGGTATTTTCAAACCACAAGAGTCTGAAGTATATTTTTACACAGAGGGACCTCAACATGAGGCAACATATGTGGATGGAGTATTTGGAAGACTACGACTTCACTTTACATTACCATCCTGGTAAGGCGAATGTGGTGGTTGATTCACTCAGCTAGAAGTCACGGGGAGTCTTGGCTAATGTGGCTTCCCGGGAGTGGCAGATGCTCCAGATTATGGGACAGTTCGGGCTATATTACATGGGTCAGGCTTAGGGCACTTTGGGGAGTTTGGTGGCTACGCCTTCCTTACTGAGCAAAGTGATCAAGTTCCAAGAACAAGACACGAAGATATTGTCCATCAGGGACTGGGTACGGTTAGGTATAGGTGACGAGGGCTAGGCCATTCACTCAGATGGCAATCTTTGGTATAGGGGAAGGGTTGTACTTTCCCAGTTAGCAGATCTGAGGGAGGAGATGCTTAGGGAGTTCTATTGCTCCCAATTTACTATGCATCCAGGTGGCACGAAGATGTACCACGATCTTTGTCACCAATATTATTGTAGTGGGATGAAGAGACACATTGGGGATTTTGTCAAACGATGTCTCACGTGTTACCAGGTTAAGGCTGAGCACCAAAGACCAGCAGGGTTGCTCCAGCCTTTGGAAGTGGCTGAGTGGAAGTGGGAACATGTTACAATGGATTTTATAACCCACTTGCCACAGACATCGTGGGGACATGACGCAGTGTGGGTGATAATGGACTGGCTTATGAAGTCGGCACAATTTTTGGCAGTGCGAATGACCTTCAAACTAGAGAAATTCTATAAATTGTAGATACGAGAAATTATTCGATTGCATGGGGTGCCTATATCTATAGTATCGAATCGGGATCCCAGGTTTACAAATCATTTTTGGGCGAGTTTCCAGTGAGCTATGGGGACACAGTTAATGATGAGCACTGTTTTCCATCCCCAGACTGACCGTCAGTCAGAGATGACCATTTAGACATTAGAGGACATGCTACAGGCATGTGTCCTAGATATCAAGGGTAGCTGAAAAGATGATTTACCCTTAGTGGAGTTTGCCTACAACAATAGTTATCAGGCGAGCATTCAAATGACACCCTATGAGGCACTTCATGGGAGGCCTTGTCGTTCTCCGGTTTGTTGGACGGAGGTTAGAGAGACACCCTCAATGGGTTCGGATTTAATCAAAGACACCCCAGAGACGGTGGACTTAATATGGAAGTGTTTTCTCACGGCTCAGAGCCTACAGAAGAGCTACGCTGGCAGGCGGCGGCAACCTCTAGAGTTTGAGGTGGGAGATCACGTCTTCTTGAAGGTGATGCCTAAGAGAAGAATGGTCAGATTTGGAAAACAGGGAAAGTTGTCACCGAGGTTTATCGGGCCCTTCGAGGTACTCAAGAGAGTGGGTACAGTGGCTTACAGATTGGCGTTACTGCCAAATTTATTGGGTGCTCATGCGGTGTTCCATGTTTCTATGCTCTGGAAGTATACTCCAGATTCGACACATGTGGTGGATTGGAGTGAATTGATTTTTGATGCGGATGGGAACTTTGAGGAGCGACTGGTGCATATCATGGATAGCCGGGAGCAAATTTTGCTAGGCAAGACAATGCGGCTAGTGAAGGTACTATGGCAGCACCGAGGAGTGAAGGAGGCGACATGGGAGCGTGAAGATACCATACGTACCAATTATCCATTCTTGTTCGAGGATGGAGGTACAAGTTTTATAATTTCTAGTATAATATTATTGTTGCATATGCATGCGATTAAGTGTGTATGTGTGTGTGAATTTCGGGGATGAAATTCTTTTAAGGGGGGAGAATGTAAAACCCGGGTATATTTAAACTTTTTATGAAAAAGAAAAAAATGGTAATTTACCATTATAGTACGGGTTGTAATCCTGAAATTTTTTAGAAATTGGATGATGAAACGAACCTTACTGTTGGATCTGTCTCGCAAAATCTAGTTACTCCGTCAAATTTCATCGAATTCTGAGATAGTCAGATTTTTCACATTTTATGAAGTGGTCGAGCCTCGGGTGACCCAAGAAACGGATTTTTAATAAAAATTTGAAAGTTGGAAAATAATTTTAGGTCGAAATTTAATCGTTTTGGGATAAAAACAGACCCGAGAAAAAGAGGGTCGTGTGGCACATTGTGGACCAAGAGTTTGGGGAGTTTAAATAGGGGGAAAAAATCAGATTTCTCCCCCATTTCTTCAACCGGTTTCACCGTGAGAAAAGAAGGGAGGGAAAAAGAGAAAGTTCACCACTTCTCTCTACGATCTACAAAATTCTAGCAGTCGAATCCCTTCAGGCCAAGAGAGAAAGTCATTCTCCTCGTCAAGGGCTACGCCTACGTACCAAAAATCGAGGAGTTTACTGAATTTCCAAAAAATGGGGCTTGAGCAAATAAAGGGTTTGAGCTTGATTGAAGTTCTTGAAGGTCTTCTACGTGTTCTTTATGTTTCAAGAGGTAGGGTTTCCTCCTAATTAGGTTTATTTGCAACCTAGGATGTTCATATGAAATGGGTATGTTAATAGGATGCTATATCACTTGCCTATTATGGTGGATTTAATGAAATGAGTAGAATGAATTTTACCTTGAATTGCGTATGTGAATTTGATTCAATGTGATTCATGGAAATTGGTGTTACGTGGGCAAGCTATGTGCTTTTATTATGCCTTATGAATAGAGTGTGTTATTGGCATATGATATGTAATAACATCCTTGTGATGTATGGCTGGATATAAAAATGTTGATTTATGCTTGTGGATACATCGACATGGTGATAAAATTGGTAATTATATGCTTTGGATGTAAATTATCATGGAATATGTTTATATGTGGTTAATTTTGCTCATGTGGAATTCTTTATATGTGGGCATGACATTGACATAAGAATGATGCACTACATTACATTTGCACGGAGAAATCGCATCTATAGCATGAGTGTGGGTGTGTAGGTGC
Organism: Ilex paraguariensis; assembly: GCA_963454935.2. Taxonomy (NCBI): domain Eukaryota; kingdom Viridiplantae; phylum Streptophyta; class Magnoliopsida; order Aquifoliales; family Aquifoliaceae; genus Ilex; species Ilex paraguariensis. Next base: position 160,455 of record CAUOFW020000741.1, on the reverse strand, counting down.
ATGATTGATATCAAACACCAAATAGGTGGATGATGGGTGGGCTTGAAAAAGTTGGATCAAAGATCCGATTGAGTCGCACGGTTGGGCGAATAAAGAATTGGGTCGGGGTTAGAAAAAAGGGCAAGATTATCTCTCGAGTGAGAGACTCGGTGATCGGATACGCACTCCGTTGGTATAAGAGCCTATAAAGTCGTCGGTGTACGCAGAATGGTTGGTGGAAGTCCATGAATTTCGTGTTAGTTGCCCATCCCAAAAATGACCCGGAGATTTTTAAATAGTCGTTGGGTGTGTAGCGCCAATGGTGGGGCTTGGTAAGCTGGTTTTGATTACCCATGGCATTGAATGGGGGAAAAGGAGCCAGGGAGGGCTTGGGTTGAATTACATGATTGATTCTCATCTCATTACATGACATGGCATCGCTAAGATTCCAACATTGAAAGATATATTCTTGGTTGGATGTTGTGGTTGTAAAGAGTTGCATGAACATTCATATGCACTTAGGTTAGGAAATAGCTTTGGTAGGAAATACTCTACTGGGTGTGGCTCATCTTATACAATAAAATATTTTAGGTGCGGGATATACGCTGGAGGAAGGCCCTCGCATGGGACCTCAAGGTTGAAGAAAGCCGAAATGTGGCTTTATTTTGAGTTTTTGTAAAACCATTATGAAAACTAGTTTCGATATGTAATTTATGGACAATGAATGTAATCAAATGTGTATGGATCTTGTATTAAATGAAAATATTCATTATACTTGTGTTGGATGGAGTTGATATGCTTATAAATGAGTTGGAATTGAAAAACAGGTGAAATAGGCAAAAATGGGCAAGGAGTACCGGTACCACGAGGCCCAATGAGTTAACAGTACCGGTACAACGAAGACCACTGGGCAAAGCGGATCGTTACTGCGTACCGATACTGCGAGGTCCAGTAGGCAAAGCATACCGATACTCTTTCCAAAATTTTGAAATTTTAAAACTACTTTGCCAAGCTTTTGGGCTATGGGTTATTGGGTTCCAAGAATATAAATGCACCATAGTGGAGTATGAATTGTGATACATGGCACCATGGTTGGATCGAAGGATAAAATGAACAAGGGTTTTACGTGTGAGTTGAAATTCCAGTAAAGGAAATGTTATTAACGTGGAGTCGAGTGTGCGACTATCACGAGTATTTTTTGCAGGTTGACGGTTGGTCAACGGTTAATAAATGACCCCCAATTTTAGGGGCATCACAAAGACTTCTAAAAATCGCTCCACCATATCACTGAAAATGCTAAACATACAACGTTGAAAAGTAGTTGGAGCGTTACACAATCCAAAAGACATTATTTTATAAGCAAATGTGCCAAAGGTACATGTAAAGGTGGTTTTCTCTTGATCATCAATTGCAATCTCAATCTTGTTATAGCCGGAATATTCATATAAGAAACAATAATATGCATGACTGCCTATTCTTTCTAGGACTTGATCTAAGAATGGTAAAGGAAAATGATCTTTTCTAGAGTGAATTCAACTGTTGATAGTCAATACACATACGCCCACTAATGACTGTACACATAGGGAATAATTTATTTTCTTGATTTTTTATGACAGTAACACCAAATTTTGTTGGCACTATCTGTGTGGGGCTAACCCATTTACGATCAGATATAGGATGGATGATATCAGCATTTAACAATTCAAGCACTTCTACCCTAACTATTTCTTTCAAATGCGGGTTCAATCTTCTTTGTGCCTATCGAATGGTTTAGAATCTTCTTCTAAGTATATGCAATGAGTACATAGAAGAGGACTTATTCCCTTTATATTTGCGATTGACTAACCGATAGCACTTTTATGATTTTTTATGACTTCTATCAATTTCTTTTCTTAAACTTCTGACAACTTTGAAGATATTATTACTGGATGAGTTGCATCCTCCCCTAGGAAGACATATTTCAAGTCAGTAAGGAGAGGTTTCAATTTTTTCTTAATAACTTCAACATTGGGCTTTACAGACTTCGGTTCAGCATGCAGTAAATTTTCAAATTTTGGACTCCATGTTTCAATGACCGACACATCTATGGACTGTTCATTATGTAAAGGCTCGAATGCGTGTGACTCATTTTTTATATACTCTTTTTCAAACAAACTCTGAGTTAACAATTTACTTCACTTATCACCTCTTCTTCTGTGGGCTGTTTTGCCATGTTAAACGCATTAAATTCTAAGGTCATCCTTTCAAATGAAAGTTTCATGATTACATTCCTACAATTAATCAATGCATTTGATGTAGCAAGGAATGGTCGACCTAGAATGATAGGTATGTATGTAGACGCATTCAGAACTGGTTGTGTATCTTAGACAAGGAAATCCACAAGAAAATAGAATTTATCGACTTGAACTAACACATCCACTGATTAACCCCTGTTAATATGTAAATTAATATAATTAAATAATTTAATTTTATAAGATAAAATAATTAAAAACTATTTATTAGGGTTTGTGCGTAAGCTAGGGTTTTATTTGTGTACTGTCTAAAATTTTAGGGTTTTTAAGCGGAATTACCAGAAAATATGAGGAGTACTCTGTCAAAGCTTGAAACAACAAGGGAGGCAAGTATAATTCAACAATAAAGAACATGCAAGAAGGTCATGGAAGCTCCACCAGCAAAAAAGGCAAAAAAGAATCGTACAAACAATGGTGGTGGCGTCCAGACGATGGGGTTAGGCAGTTGGTACTAATCCTCCATCTCATGCTTCATCTTTGCCTATATTTATGGCATGTTGCCTTCATTTGAAACTGGCTGGGCTGGGCTGGGAGAGGAGAGAAAGAAAGGAAAAAGAGAGAAAGAAAAGGAGAAAAAGAAAAGAGAAAGAGAGAAAGTCATAGAGAGTTCAAGATCCTGTCTATCCTTCTCTCCAGCCAAAACTCTGTATTTCTACATTTCTGTTATGTCTTTCTACTTGGAGAGTTGAACTACCACCACCTTTGTGTCTTAATCAATATTAAGGGTGGTTGTATTTCAATTGTTTCTTGCGAAAGAAATGTCAGTATCTGTATTTTATTTACTATTGTAATAATAATTACCCGCTCTTCTTACTTGTTTATAATAATGGGGTGTGAGTTGTTACTTATACTCTTCAGTAATGGGTGAACATATGTATAACACTGGTTAACTTTTGGTAATACTGATGTTTTATTATGCTACATATATATATATATAGATATATATACCAATTATTGTCAACTTCTTACTTGATACAGTAATATACATAATTGGGTGTTACGCCCAGAATTATGTCATCATTGAATTATCAATCTGCCGGTTAAATATCTACGGTGTTCCAATGGCATGACTAATCCTCCAGGAGCATTGAGGATGTTCTACTCTTGCATGGTACAATTGTCAGATTAATAATCTACGTGATCCTCATGAATGGCTTGACCTTCTGGATTAATAGGATTGTTTAACTGATACAATATAAAAATTGTCAAATTAATAATTTAAGTGATCCTCATGAATGACTTGACCTTCTGGATTACTAGGGTTATTTAACTAATACATATTATAATATTGGCCAATTGAGTAATTCAAGTGATCCTCATGAATAGCTTGTCTTTCTGGTTTATTTGGATTAGTTAATTGTCATATAACTAGCTAACCTAAGAAGTTGTTGTGTTAGGGTTTAATAAAACCACTAGCTAACCTAAGAAGTTGATGTGTTATGGTTTAATATGCATATACTTGGTATACTTGTGACACCCCAAAACCCAGGGGTCCGTTGATTACCCATCAACCCGCGGAACGCCCATGGATACTAAGTAACTCAATATCTCAACGTTGTGCCCCATTTACTGGGGTCCATCCTTTATTAAAAATTTGGGCAGAGTCTCATTTCTAAGGGAAACTCTACTCAAAACACAACCTGTGCATTATATAATAACAAGACCCCATTCAAGGTCCAATATTCAACAATGACCACACCGGGTCCATTTATAAGTAAACATTGGCCACACTAGGTCCAATTATCCATACTCATACAAACATGCAAGACTATATTAAAACTGTCCATATAGACTCTATTACAATTCCTTTACACATTACATGCCACAATTTAATGACAAGTCTAATTTTACAAAAGAAATGGATTGGAAGCCACAAGTTGGCTTTTCTTCCTCCTTAAGTGCCTGAGTGAGTGCCATCCCTCGGTGTATGACCCGTACCTGAAATGTTTCCCATATAGGGTGAGCCAACGCCTAATAGAGTATATCCTACAAGGGCTACTCCCCACCTAAGTGCATAGGCAATATTCACATTTGACAGTTCATATTCACATCAACATTTCAAGTAAGAATATGCAACTCTATATTGGAATTCACCATGCCATGCAATGAAATGAGATGGAACTCACTCATGCAACTTTAACTTGAGTCCTCACCGACTCCCAAAACACAATGCAACGTATATGTGTAGAACAACGTCTTTGATGAAACACATCCAAATATCATTTTGAAATCAACCATATGTCATAAAACCATTTCATTCTTGGATGTTTCCCATCAAATGAATAATTTATATATCAAAATCATGTGCCTTTATTGGGTATCGGATTCAAGAATCGCACCTTCGGCTCTATACGCCATTACACTTTTCTAGAATTTCACAGCCGGTAAGTGTATGAACCAAGTGGCCAGGTTTTTCACTCGATGGAGTGTCTAGCCCTACTTGCTATACCCGACACAAGTTTTCTTATGCATGTAACCGTGCGACCCAGTAGGACATTCAATCCCACTTTTCTGAGCCCACCCTTCAATCACCAAGAATGATGCTTGAATGAACCATGCCCAACTCACACACACACACACACCCATAGTCATGCCTAAGCCCATGAATGGGATGCCTCTATGCACTACGCTACAATGTTCAATTTGCTATAAATGGCATATGAACAATCTCAACATATTCATGGTAAGTTATGTTCTAAACATATAGATACCAAATTTGTCACAATGTCAATATAATACACGCATGCATATACATTGACACTTTTTCATAAAACAATTCTAAGCATGTTATCACTATCTTTATGTCAATAACACACTTAATCACAAAGGCAAATTATAACACACAACAGCCTATGTACTAGCCCGCATAACAGCCCACAAAACAGCCCCTAATCGGAGCACAAAACAGTCCGTAAAGTGGCCTAACATAGTCCGTAAAATGGCCCTAAAACAGTCCATGAAATGGTCTTAAAAACAGTCCATGAATGGTCTAAAAATTACCCATGGAATGGCCCTAAAAACAGTCCATGAATGTCCAAAAAACAGTCCATGAAATGGCCCTAAAAATAGTCCATGAATGGCCTAAAAACAGTCACAATTTCAGTCCATCTTAGGCCATAAAAACAGCCCTTAACAGGCCATAAAAACAGTCCGTAAACAGCCCCATAACTGTCCCAAAAAGAGCTCACATATAAACCAATTTCACCCATTAAAACATGTCAAAAAATAGTCCATTTGGACAGCCCATAAACAGTCATAAGACATCCATATTTCAGCCACAAAACAATTACATAACAGTCATATTTTAGCCACCCAAAACAGCCCCTTAAGAGAGGAGTAAAACCAAAGTAGGAAGAAACCTACCTCAATAAAAGTGTATAATGAATACTAAAACCTCGAAAAACACCCCCAAAGCTCAAGATTTTGATTTCTCCAAAATCTCGCCTTTTGATCTTCAATGAAAATCTTCGTTCTTGGTACCCACGCGTAGCTGTTGTCGCGTAGATCAACTTTGATTCTTAGCTTGAGCAATTCCGACCGACGGATCTTCTTGAATCGTAGAGACAAAATTGGATTTTTCCCTTTCTTTCTCTTTTTCTCTCCAACGTCTGAAACCAGCTGAATATCAGAGATATTTTTGCTGAAATATCTGAGGATTGGCTCGAGTCGCACCACGTGTCCCCCTTTTTTCAGGTCCGCTTTCATCCCGAAACGATTAAATTTCATACCGGTTTAAGCTCAAAATATTTTATATGAAGTCTATTTAAAATATTTTCCAAATTTTAAAATTTTATAAATATTTCATTTTTGGGGGTCACCGGACGCCCGTTACTTTGAAAAATGTGAAAAACTCGACTATCTCAAAATTCGACGAAAATTGACAGGACAACTAGATTTCATGATACGAATCCAACAGTGAGGTTCGTTGTCCCATCCAAACTCTATAAAAATATGTATTTAAAATATGCATTAGGATGGTAAATTATCAGTTTGCCCTTTTTCAGAAAAAAATTCAAATTTTTCTTGGATTTCACATTCTTTCCCCCTTAAAAGAATTTCGTCCCAGAAATTCACATACACATGCACATACAATCACATGCATATGCAACTGTCAAATATTGCTAAATGATCATAAAAATGTACCTCCATCCTCGAACAAGAAAAGGTAATTGGTAAGGATAATGTCCTCGCGCTCCCATGTCACATTCTCCACTCCACGATGCTACCACAATACCTTTACTAGCCACACGGTCGTGCGTCGCAAAATTTGTTCCCGGCTATCCATGATGTGCACCGGTCCCTCCTCGAAGGTCCCATCCGCATCAATAGTCAACTCACCCCAATCCAACCACATGTGTCGGATCTGAAGTATACTTCCGGAGCATAGACACATGGAATACCGCATGAACACTCGATAAATTTGGAGGTAATGCCAACCGATAAACCATTGCACCCACCCTCTCGAGTACCTCGAAGGGCTCGATATACCTTGGCGACAACTTTTCCCGCTTACCAAACCTGACTACTCCTTTCTTTGGCATCACTTTGAAGAAGATATGATCTCCCACCTCAAATTCTAGAGGTCGTCGCCGTCTGTCAGCATAGCTCTTCTGTCGGCTCTCAGCCGTAAGAAGACGCTTCCGAATCAAGTCCACCTTCTCCGAGGTGTCTCTAACCAATTAGGGACTTGTAGAAGACTTCTTTCCTATCTTCATCCAACATACCGGCGAACGACATAGCCTCCCATATAACGCCTTATACGGTGCCATCTATACACTCGCCTGAAAACTATTGTTATAGGCGAACTCTACCAAGGGCAAGTGATCTTCACAACGACCCTTGAGATCTAGAACGCATGCCCGTAGCATGTCCTCTAATGTCTGGATAGTCTTCTCTAGTTGATCGTGTGTCTGGGGATGAAAAGTAGTGCTCATCATCAACTGTGTCCTCATGGCCCGCTGAAAACTCTCCCAAAAATGAGTCGTAAACTTGGGATTCCGGTCTGATACTATAGAGACCGGTACCCCATGCAACTGGACAATCTCCCGTATATACAACCTATAGAATTCCTCTGGTATGAAAGTCATCCGTATAGCCAAAAAGTGTGCTGACTTAGTAAGCCGGTCCACTATCACCCACACAGCATCATGACCCTGTGATGTCCGTGGCAAGTGAATCACAAAATCCATCATGACATGTTCCCACTTCCACTCAACTACCTCCAAAGGATGGTGTAATCCCGCTGGTCTCTGATGTTCAGCCTTAACCTGCTGACAGATGAGACATCGACTGACAAAGCTGCCAACCTGCCTCTTCATTCCACTCCAGTAATACTGGCGACAAAGATCATGATACATCTTCGTGCCCTTTGGATGAACCACAAAACGGGAGTAATGAAACTCCCTAAGGATCTCCTTTCTCAGATCTGCCAACTAAGGAATCACAACCCTTCCTCGATTCTGAAGAATAACATCCGAGTGAATAGCCCAGCCCTCGTCACTTGTACCTGCCTGTACATGGTCCCGGATGGATAATAGCTCCATGTCCTGACTATGGGACTCAATCACCCTGCTCAGTAGAGATAGCGTGGCCACCAAACTCCCCAAAGTACCCTTAGCCTAACCCATATAACATAGCCTGAACTGTCCCACAGTCTCTAGCATCTGTCACTCTCGGGAAGCTACACTAGCCAAAACTCCCCGTAACCTTTGGATAAGTGCATCAGCTACCACGTTTGCCTTACCAAGATGGTAATGCAAAGTGAAGTCATAGTCCTCTAAATACTCCATTCACCGGCGTTGCCTCATGTTGAGGTCCCGCTGTGTGAAAATATACTTCAGACTCTTGTGGTCCGAAAATACTTCAAACTGCTCACCGTACAGGTAGTGACACCAAGCCTTCAAGGCAAAGACAATGGCCGCCAAATCCATGTCATGTGTGGGATAATTTTGCTCGTGATTCTTTAGCTACCGAGAACCATAAGCTACTACCCTCCTGGACTGCATCAAAACACATCCCAGCCCGTCCTTCGAGGCATCACAATAGACCGTGTACCTCTATCCCCATTCTGGAACTATTAGAATAGGAGCCGAAGTAAGCCTCCTCTTCAACTGCTGGATTGCATTCTTGCAAGAATCATTCCATACAAACTTGACCTCTTTCCAGGTCAACATCGTCATAGGCGCAACCAGTTGGGAGAAATCCTCAATAAACCGCTAGTAATACCCTGCCAATCCCAAGAAACTACGTATCTCGAAGACTGACTTCGGTCTCTCCTAATTCATAACTGCCTCAACCTTCTCCGGGTCCAGAGATACACCCGAAGCCAACACTACATGCCCCAAAAATTTCACCTCAATAAGCCAGAATTCACATTTGCTGAACTTGGCATAGAACTGATAATCTCTCAATGTCTGGAGAACAATTCTCAAATGACCCTTATGCTCCTCCTCAGACTTGGAGTAGATCAAGATGTCATCAATGAAGACCACAACAAACTGATCTAAATAGGGTTGGAATATCCTACACATGAGATCCATGAATGTTGTTGGAGCATTCATCAACCCAAATGGCATTACTGTGAACTCGAAATGCCCATACCGCGTTCTGAACGCCGTCTTAGGGATGTCTACCTCCTTAACCCACAATTAATGGTAACCGGTACGGAGATCTATCTTGTAGTAGACCCGCGCCCCTCTCAGCTAATCAAACAAGTTATCAATCCTCGACAAAGGGTACCTATTCTTGATAGTAACCCTATTCAACTATCAATAGTCTATGCACAATCGAAGGGTTTTATCCTTCTTCTTGGCAAACAACACAGGAGTGCCCCAAGGTGAAGTGCTCGGTCTAATGAAGCCCTTGTCCAATAATTCTTGCAACTAGACCTTGAGTTCTTGCAACTCAGCTGGTGCCATCCTCTGTGGAGTCACATAGATAGGCGATGTACCGGGATGTAACTCAATGGTGAAGTCTACATCCCTATGTGGAGGTAATCCTGCTAGCGCATCTAAAAAAACATCCTCATACTCACATACAACCCGAGGAAGGCCCAACTTCTGTCTCGCCTCGTCCTCCAGGGTAAGGCTTGTAAGCCAACCCATCAACTGTCTGTGCCATCTAGAGTCATACACAGCCTGAGATAAAGCATCACGCTTTTTCCCTTGGAACTTGAAATAAATACCCTCCGGCGTATAAGCAGTGACCCTCTTTCGATCACAATCAATGACTACCTAGTGTGTCGCCAACCAATCCATACCAAGGATAACATGTCCATAATCCTAAGGTTCACGATGAGTAGAATTCCCGAGATCTCTAACCCACAACCCCGACATATCTGATCAATTCTCACCCTAGCTCCTAGGGGAGAACTCACATGCAATGGCTCTTCCAAGGTCCCAACCTCTTAGCCTAAGTCTTTCACACAAGATGCAGTAATAAATGAATGTGATGCACCAGAATCAAATAATACCCTTGCCCATAAGCGAGAGAGTAGAAATGTACCCTGTATCACCGACGGATCTACCAGCTCAGTCTGAGGTATCATGGCGTAGACACGCCCTTGGGTCCCTGAAGTACCGGCTTGTAAGCCCTAGCCTCGGCCTCTACCCATGCCCTGGTCCATCTGGCCGGATTGCGGAATCCCTACACGCGAAGTAGTTTGGGCTTGAGTAGCATTTTGGAACTGGTACTAGCTCCTTTAGCCCATGGTAGGGTAATGATGAGTATAATGTGTCTGTGGCTGCCCCACCAAAGTCTAGGACTGAGATGACCCATAACTTTGGGATCCTTGCCTTTGAGGACAATCCCGCTTCATGTGACATAGTTGGTGGCAATGATAGCAAGTCCTCTAGCCTGCCTGGTAGGAAGGCCTCTGATTTCTCCCACCTTGGGAGGATTGACCTTGGCCTTGGCCTTGATAGTTGCGACTCTGTCCCTGAAACCCTTGTGGAGTAGAAGTTCTCTGCTTTTTCCTCGAGCTAGAAGAAGAGGATTGCCCTCCTTCTTCTTGTCTTTTGCACCAGACTCCCGGATGCTCCTTACATCATCCACCTCTCTCTCTATGGCCATAGCAGTCTCAACCATAGAGTCTAAGTCTTGTAGAAGAAGACCCACAATTTTACCCCGGATGGGCAACTTAAGACCATCATCAAACTTCTCACTTTAGCCATATATGTGGCCATGTAGTCATCGACGAAACGGGCTAGCTCTGTGAACTTAGCCACGTACTCCATCACCGTCATCGTCCTTTATCTCAAGTCTAAGAACTCCCGAGCCTTTGCATGTCGAGCAACCGTTGTGAAGTACTTGCCCATAAAGAGCTCCTTGAATTCTGCCCATGTCATTACCTCCAAGTTCTTGGAGTCCTTGACCTAATCCCACCACACTTGGGATTCTCCCTTTAGCTGAAAAGTGGCTAGCGCTATCTTCGTGGCATCGAAGGTAATCTCCATAGCCCTTAAGATATTATCCACTTGTTGGAACCAATGGTCAGCCACCATAGGATCCGCCCCTCAGAGAAAGATTGGAGGATTATGTGCCTTGAAATTCTGGAGGTGACTTGAACCTCCTTGACTCCCACTTGCACCTGTATGTGCAATAGTAGCGGCCGTAGCACTAGCTTGTGCAATGGTAGCCGCCGCAGCACCAATAACCTCCATGAAGACTTGTTGGTCAAAGGCCGGTCGTGGTAGTTGGTTGTTCCGTCCACCCCAATGTCCCCTTCCTCTAGTTGCCATCTACACACACATAAGATAGCAATAGATCAATTAGTTAATATCCCAAGTTAGGGATCAAGTATGTAGTAGACAATTACTCATTGAACTATACCGTTCATCCCTTTTTCCAAACTCCCAATGTTATGTTTTCTAACCCCAGTGTATTCCCTTCCCTATACATTTATATCATGCATATAATTCACGTAACAAGTAACACATAGCATGTGTAGCAAGTAGAGCACATAACATGAAATGCATATGGAATGCAATGGTTTATACCCGTGCCCATCGAGCCCTATGTTGTTTGTCTGCCTATGCTTTGATACCAAGCTGTGACACCTCAAAATCCGGGGGTCTGTTGATTACCCATCATCCCGCGAAACGCCCGTGGATACCGAGTAACTCGATATCTCAATGTTGTGCCCCATTTACCCGGGTCCATCCTTTATTAAAACTTTAAGCAGAGTCTCCTTTGTAAGGGGAACTCTACTCAAAACACAACCTGTGCATTTTATAATAACAAGACCCATCCGAGGTCCAATATTCAACAATGACCAAACCGGGTCCATTTATAAGTAAACATTGGCCACACCAGGTCCAATTATCCATACTCATACAAACATGCAAGACTATATTAAAACTGTCTATATAGACTCTATTACAATTCCTTTACACATTACATGCCACAATTTAATTATAAGTCTAATTTTACAAAAGAAATGGATTGGAAGCAACAAGTCAGCTTTTCTTCCTCCTTAAGTGCCCGACTCAGTGCCGTCCCTCGGCGTATGACCCGTGCTTAAAATGTTTCCCGTATAGGGTGAGCCAACGCTCAGTAGAGTATATCCTACAAGGGCTACTCCCCACCTAAGTACACATGCAATGTTCACATTTGACAGTTCATATTCACATCAACATTCCAAGTAAGAATATGCAACTCTATATTAGAATTCACCATGCCATGCAATGAAATGAGATGGAACTCACTCATGCAACTTTAACTCGAGTCCTCACTGACTCCCACAACACAATGCAGCGCATATGTGTAAAACAACATCTTTACTGAAACACATCCAAAGATCATTTTGAAATCAATCATATGTCATAAAACCATTTCATTCTTGGATGTTTCCCATCAAATGAATAATTTATATATCAAAATCATGTGCCTTTATTGGGTATCAGATTCAGGAATCGCACTTCCGGCTTCGTACGCCCTTACACTTTTCTAAAATTTCACCGCTGGTAAGTCGATGAACCAAGTGGCCGGGTTTTTCACCCAATGGAGTGTCTATCCCTACTTGCTATACTCGACACAAGTTTTCTTATGTATGTAACCGTGCGACCCAGTAGGACATTCCATCCCACTTTTCTGAGCCCACCCTTCAATCACCAAGAATGATGCTTGAATGAACCATGCCCAACTCACACACACACACACCCATACTCATGCCTAAGCCCATGAATGGGGTGCTTCTATGCACTACGCTACAATGTTCAATACGCTATGAATGACATATGAACAATATCAACATATCCATGGTAAGTTATGTTCTAAACATATAGATACCAAATTTGTCACAATGTCAATATAACACACGCATGCATATACATTGACACTTTTTCATAAAACAATTCCAAGTATGTTATCACTATATTTATGTCAATAACACACTTAATCACAAAGGCAAATTATAACACACAACAGCCCATGTACTAGCCTGCATAACAGCCCACAAAGCAGCCCCTAATTGGAGCACAAAATAGTCCGTAAAGTGGCCTAAAATAGTCTGTAAAATGGCCCTAAAATAGTCCATGAAATGGTCTTAAAAATAGTCCATGAATGGCCTAAAAATTGCCCATGGAATGGCCCTAAAAATAATCCATGAATGTCCTAAAAATAGTCCATGAAATGGCCCTAAAAACAGTCCATGAATGGCCTAAAAATTGCCCAGGGAATGGCCCTAAAAATAGTCCTTGAATGTCCTAAAAATAGTCCATTAAATGGTCTTAAAAATGGTCCATGAATGACCTAAAAATTGCCCACGGAATGGCCCTAAAGACAGTCCATGAATGTCCAAAAAACAGCCCATGAAATGGCCCTAAAAATATTCCATGAATGGCCTAAAAATAGTCACAATTTCAGTCCATATTAGGCCATAAAAACAGCCCTTAACATGCAATAAAAACAGTCCGTAAACAACCACATAACTGTCCCAAAAATAGCCCACATATAAACCAATTTCATCCATTAAAACATGTCAAAAAACAATCCATTTGGACAGCACATAAACAGCCATAAGACATCCATATTTCAGCCACAAAACAACCACATAACAGTCATATTTCAGCCACCAAAAACAGCCCCTTAAGGTAGGAGTAAAACCAAAGTAGGAAGAACCCTACCTCAATAGAAGTGTAGAATGAATACTAGAACCTCCAAGAACACCCCCAAAGCTCAAGATTTTGATTTCTCCAAAATCTCTCCTTTTGATCTTTGGTGAAAATCTTCATTCTTGGTACCCACGCGTAGCTCTTGTCGCGTAGATCAACTTTGATTCTTGGCTTGAGCGATTCCGATCGACGGATCTTCTTGAATCGTAGAGACAAAATTGGATTTTTCCCTTTTTTTCTCTCTTTCTCTCCAACGTCTGTAACCAACTGATTATCAGAGATATTTTTGCTGAAATATCTGATATTTAGCCCTATTTATAATTTCCAAGGCTTGGCTCGAGTCGTATCACGTGTCCCCGTTGTCTGAGTCCGTTTTTGCCTCGAAATAATTAAATTTAATACCAGTTTAAGCTCAAAATATTTTATATGAACTCTATTTAAAATATTTTCCAAATTTGAAAATTTTATAAAAATTTCATTTTTGGGGGTCACTAGACGCCCGTCACTTTGAAAAATGTGAAAAGCTCGACTATCTCGAAATTCGACAAAAATTGACAGGGTAGGTAGATTTCGCGATGCGAATCCAATGGTGAGGTCCGTTGTCCCATCCGAGCTCAATAAAAATATGTATTTTAAATACGCATTAGTATGACAAATTACCATTTTACCCTTTTTTCGGAAAAAATTCAAATTTTTTCTGAGTTGCATAATACTATTACCGATTAAGTAATTCAAACAATCCTCATGAATGACTTGACCTTCTGGGTTACTTGGATTAGTCAATTGACATGTATACCATCAGCTAACCTAAGAAGTTGTTGTGGTATAATTAACATACATCAAACCTACCAATTTGCTTTCTAGTGACGTGGAAGTTAATTGTTGTAAGGCAGCATTTCCAATATTTAACCAATATAGAGCATATGAGATCCTTAAACTGAAGGGTACTTTTCATATTATTGTCTTTTAAAAAACTATTTACATATTTTATTTACGTAGAATAGTTATCAATCTAAGCCCACATCACAAGTTATCTCATGTTACACTACTTTAACAATAACTTCATTGTTCTTATTTTAAATTCTAATTATTAAAACTCTTCGTGGGATCTATCTTGGACTTAAACCGAGAAAACTACAATTTGATCACTTATATTATAAAACCCAGGAAAAGTTTAAACTTTTTTTGGAAAAAGGGCAAAATAGTAATTTGCCACTATAATGCGGGTTTAAAATTCATATTTTTCTAGAGCTTGGATGACGCAACGGACCTCGCCGTTGAATTTGTATCGCAAAATTGAGCTGCCCTATCAATTTTCATCGAATTCTGAGATAGTTGGATTTTGCACATTTTACGAGACAATTGGGTGATGAATGACCTTTCAAAGGTCCCCAAAAATAAAATTTATAAAAATTCCTTATAACTAAATAAAATTAATTTGAACTTAAACCGGGATATAATGAATCATTTCAGGACAAAAAATAGATCAGAAAGTCAGAAATATGCGGTACAATTTGGACCGCACATTAAGGGAGTATAAATAGGGACTTAAATTAGATATTTCGGCACAAATATCTCATTTGATCAGCTGGTTTCAACATGTGGGAGAAAGAGGAGAGAAAGTGGGTTTTCAAGCTTTTTTCTGTCGATTCTCATAATTCTATCGGTCGGATTCTGTCGAGTCAAGAGAGAAAGTCAATCACGTCGATGAGGGCTACGTCTACGTACTAAGAATAAGGGATTTCACCGAAAATCCAAAAGAGGAGATTTGAGAAATCAAGAGCTTTGAGCTTGTTTTGGTGTTATAGAAGTTCTCTACACTTCTATTGAGGTAGAGTCCTTCTTACTTTGGTTTTATTCCTCTCCTTTAGGGTTGTTGTAGGGCCGGTTTAGGGGCAAAAATTATGGACTGCTAGGGACTGTTTTGGGACTGTTTTTGTGGCCATTATATGGACTATTTTTGGGTTGTTATACGGACTGTTTTGGGACTGTTTTTGTGGCCATTATACGGACTATTTTTGGGTTGTTATATGGACTATTTTTAGACTATTTTAGTGGCCGAAATGGGGCTGCATGTAGACTGCCCAAATGGACTGTTTTAGTGGCTAAAATGGGGCTGGATGTAGGCTGTCCAAATGGACTATTTTTGGACTATTTTAGTGGCTGAAATGGGGCTGCATGTAAGGCTGTCCAAATGGACTACTTTCGGACTATTTTTGGACTGTTTGTGTCTGAAATGGGGCTGCATGTAGGCTGTCCAAATGGACTGTTTTACGGACTATTTTTAGGCCATTTTACGGACTGTTTTTAGACCATTTTACGGACTATTTTTAGGCTGAAATTGTGCCTTTGTGATTAAGTGTGTTATTGGCATAAAAATTGTGATAACATGCTTGGAATTGTTTTATGAAAATCATCAATGTATATACATGCTTGTGCTATATTAACATTATACATTGACATTGTGGAAAATTATCGAAATTATATGCTTAGGATATAATTTTGCCATGGGATATGTGAAATGTGTTGATATTGTTCATATGTCTTTCATAGCATAATGAATATGTTATCTTTGTGTAATGGGACATCATATTGCATATGCACGGTAACATTGCATCATGTGGGTGTGTGCATGGTTGTCGCAAACACCACACTTGGTGAATGATGAGTGGACTTGATTAAGCTTGGTCAAAGACCTGGCCGAGTCGCACGAGTTGCATGGTAATTAGGGTTGGGGTTAACAAGAAGGGACTAGAAGATCCCTCGGGTGCAAGGCCCGGTGATTGGGATACGCACTCCCTTGACTTGGCCCATGAAGTGTGTGGGTGTACGAGGAGCCCTTGGTGGAAGTCCATAAATTTTGAGTAGGTTGGACGCCCTTGGTGTAAGCCCATGAACATCCACCCCATACAAAGACCCTAGATTGGTAAAAGTCATTTAATGTGCAACATAAATAACGATTCCATACACATTAGCACTAACATGTGTTGAGGAGCTGGGAAGGGCTCGGGTTGATGTTCATGAGTGAATCTCATCTCATTTCATGGCATGACATGATAAATTCCAACATTGAATGCATATTCTTACTTGAAATGTTGATGTGAATATGAAATGTTGTATGTGAGCATTGCATATGCACTTAGGTGGGGAGTAGCCTCTGTAGGAATTACTCTACTAGGCGTGGCTCACCCTATACGAGAAAATATTTCAGGTGCTGGATACACATCGGTGGACGGCCCTCACTTGGATCCTCAAGGGTGAAGAGAGGCCGGATTGTGGCCTTTAACCTTAGTTTATGTAAAACTATGTTTTGGGCATGTAATGTGTAAAAGAATTGTAACTCAATTTATATGGACTGTTTTATTATAATGGTGCATGTTTTTGTATGAGTATGGATAAATGGACCCAGTGTGGTCAATGTTGACTCATAAATGGACCAATTGCGCTCAGTGTGTTATATTGGGCCTCGGATGGGTCATGTGAATGTATATTGCACAAGTTGTATTTTGGGTAGAGCTCCCGTATAAAGGAGACTTTGCCCGAATTTTTGTTAAATTAAGGACCCTGGTAAATGGTGCATAACGGCGTGATATCGAGTTACTCAGTATCTAAGGGTATTCCGTTGGTTGATGGGTAATCAACGGACCCCTGGATTTTGTGGTGTCACATATACTAGGGTGTATAATATAAATCCGATCACAAAAAGTCCGAATCAAGTTTTTGGCACGGGCGCTGGTGCCGGGGAGTTATGGTAATCTGAAATTAAATAAAATAGAGAAGTTGTTTACTTGTATTATATGTTTATATTGTTTATTTTCTTTTTAATAGTTTATTTCTTGTCATTCGTCAGTAGTTTCTGTAAATTAGTCATTTCATTCGTCTTCATCATCTTCATCTACACAAGAATCATTTGAATTAAGTATGGCTAGAAACGTACCTAGGGAAGAACATCTTAGAGAACAAGAAGTAGTTCAAAATGTTCGACATTTAAGAGAATATTTACATTCTACACAAACTAATTTCCCATCATGTTTTTCTTTTCCAACACATGCTCCAAATTTTAATATTAAGCCAGGAACAATATAGTTTTTACCAAAGTTTCATGGTTTAGAAATTGAAAATCCTTATGTGCATATGAAAGAATTTGAAGAAGTCTGTGGAACTTTGCAAGATAATTGTAAAACCCAGTAAATTTAAACTTTTGTAAACAAGGGCAAAACGGTAATTTTGTCGCTATAGTATGGGTTGAAAACTTGAGTTTTTCTAGATCTCAGATGATGAAATGGACCTCATCGTTGAACTTTTCTCGTAAAATCTAGTTACCACGTCAAATTTCATCGAATTCTGAGATAGTCAAATTTTTTGTGTTTTAAGAGGCAATCGAGTCTCGGGTGACCCAAAAACGGGATTTTCAATAAAATTTTGAAATTTGGAAAATAATTAAAGGCAAATTAAAATAAAATTAATTTGAACTTGAATCGGGACTAAATTTAATCGTTTCGGGATGAAAATAGACCCGAAAACAAAAAGGGTCGTGTGGCGCGTTGGGGCCAAGTATTCTAAGACTATTAATAGGGGAAAATCTGAATTTTTGGCCCATTTTCTTCAGCCGGCCATTAACGTTGAGAGGAAGAGAGGGAAAGTGAGGAAAAACTCTACCTTCTCTCTACGATCTATAAGGCTACGGTGCTCAAATCCACTCGGGGCACAAACAAAAGTCGGTCTCATCATCGAGGGCTATAGGACCACACTAAAAACAAGGGCTCTCACCAAAGTTTCAAAACCAAGCTTGGTGGAATCAAGGGCTTGGGGGCGAGAATTGGAGTCTTGAGGGCTTCTACTAAGTGGGTTTACGCTTCAAGAGGTAGGGTTCCTTCCTACTTGGGCTTATTTTACAACCTAGGGTGTTATATGTAATGGGTAGATGGATAGCTATATATATCACTTGTCTATGATTGTGAAATTTATGGAATTGGGTGATTGGTGAATTGGGTATGTGAATTTGACCCAAATTAAGTAAAATTCCTAGATTGGAATTGGTGGGTTGCAATTATTGTGTAATTCTATAGAAAATGGGTGTTATGTGCGTATGATATATGTTTTATATCATGCTTTGTGAATAAGGTGGAAATTCTTGTGTGATAACATAAATTGTTGCCTTGAAGGTGTTTGCCAAAATGCCTATGTGTGGATTGAGTTGTTATGATATGAAGATGTATAACATGCTTAGAAAAAGTGTTTGAAAGAAATGTTAGTATGTGCTCATTGAGATATTTATATTGTGATGATTTATGGAATTTATATGCTTATGATATGAATTTCCATGGAACATGTAGACATATGGTTTAAAATTGCTCATTGGCATTCATTACATTGAGCATGATCTTGATAGTGCAATGGTCCATTACATTACATTATGCATGGAGAACACATCGCATTTCATGGGTGTGAGTGCGTGGTTTGGGTCAAACACCTTCCTCGGTGGATGACAAGTGGGCTCGGTACCATTGGACCTCATTTCAACAGAGTTCCACGGATGCATGAAAAGAAAACTTGTGTTGGGTATAGCAAGAAGGGCTAGACATGTCCTCGGGTGCAAGGCCCGACTACTGGTTCATACATTCCGCTGGTGCAAGTACAAAAAGTGTAGAAAGGCGTACGGAGCCGGCGGTTAGATTCCAATATCCGTTACCCAACAAAGACACAAGATTTTCTTTTATAAAAATATCCATTTAATGGGTAACATCCACATTGATTTAGTTTTATAAATGCATCACTTTTATTTTAAACAATCATTGAATGCATTTTTCATCAATTAACGGATTCATTACACATGCGCATTGCATTGTGTAGTAGGAGTCGGTGAAGGCTCGGGGTTAAATTGCATGAGTGGGTCTCATCTCATATCATGACATGATTTGTTGATTCCAACATTGATTTGCAAAAATATTGGTTGGAATGATTGTGTTGGATAATGTCGTATATGAACATTGCATATGCATTTAAGTTGGGGAGTAACCTCTGTAGGAAATATTCTACTGGGCGTTGGCTCACCCTATTCGGGAACACATTTCTGGTGCGGGGTTCGTACTGGTGGAGGACTCAGATTCGGGGCCTGAAAGATGAAGAAAAGCCGGTTTATGGCTTTTGGAAACAAGTTTTGTAAAAACTTTGGTTAAATGCCTTTTTACCATGTAAATTATGTAAAGGCATGTAATAAAACTTGTATCAATCATGTATATTGTAGAAAATATCCTTATACATGTTTTGGATGAAAAATATAGGTTTTGGAATGGATTATAATGGACAACACGTGAATTTGGGCAAAACTGGACAAAGTGTACCGGTACTGCGTACCGGTACAGTCTGCCTAGAAGGAAAAGTGTACCGGTACTGTCTCCTAAAACCTGAAATTTTTAAATTATTTGGCCATACTTTTGGGCTTTGTTTTCCTTGGTTCCAATGATACAAATGGTCATTAAAGAAGGTATATTGGACCTTGGCCGAATTAAATGATCAAATGAACAAGGGTAATATGTGTAAGTTAGGATCCCGGTTACAGGGAAGTGATAGATGGGATGTCGAGCCACATGATATTCACAGGTACTTCCACGGGTTGAGGGATGGTCAGCGGGACCCCCAGTTTTTGGGGCATCACAGCTTGGCATCAGAGCATTGGTATACAAAATACCTAGGGCTTGATGGGCATAGGGTTTAGACCATTGCATGCATTGTACATTTCATCTTATGTGCTTATATTTTGTTACATGATTACGTGCTATGTGATTATGTGAATGATATGCATGGTAAAATGTATATGGAAGGAAACACTAGGGTTAGAGAACATAACCTGGGGTTTTGGAAAAAGGGATGAACGGTGTAGTTCATGGTGTAAAAGTCTACTAGTGTGGGGTATACACTCTACTAGGGAGACAAGGAGTGAGATCTCAAAGTTTATACTTGATCCCTATCTTGGGATACTATGTGAGGTTCTATTTGCTATCTTACATATGTGTATATGGAAAATTGAGGAAGGAGACACCGAGGCGGTGGGCGGAGCAATAACCAACCACCACCAACCTTTGACCAACACGCCGTTATGGAGGCTATGGGTACAATGACTGCTAACTTAGCACAGACAAGTGCCAATATGAGCCAATGGGCTCAAGCCATCCAAAGAAGTTTTAGTTCCACGGGCCACCAGCATTCATGGAAAAAGCAGAGGACATCGAGCCCACAGGGATAGTAAAGGCATGACCAAGCTCAAGGTCGTTTGTCCCAAAGAGGGAAAAAATTCAAGGGGATGTTTCAAGGAGGTCAAAAGACATGTTTCTATTGTTGACAACTGGGCCATGTGAGGAAGAATTGTCCCTTGAGGCAAACCTCATAGAGTTTTGAGACATCTCAATCCTAGTCGCCAACTCTCACAAGCACACCTTTTTCATCCCTGTCCCATTTTGAACCAAGGAGATCTATTCCAACTACAGGGTGTTGTCCAAGCCCCTAGTACTTTATGCGTGGATACGCCAAAATCAGGCCGGATGAGCTAGAATGTGGGCCAAGGCCAAGGGCAAACCTCCTAAAGTAATGGACACTTTAGAGTTCCCAGCCAAGCAGGGCAGAGGCCATGTTACCATTGTCACCAAGTAGGTCACAGAAGGTGAGATTGTCCTCGTAGACAGGGATCATAGGGCATGGGTCGAGGTCTAGGACAAGGCCCACAAGCCGAAACTTCAGAGACCCAGGGGCGTGTCTACGCCATCGCACCTCAGACTGAGATGACAGACCAGTCGGTTGCCCACGGTACATTTCTTACTTCTCGGATTATGAGCACATGTGTCATTTGATTCTAGCATGCCATATACCGTTATAGTCACGTTTCGTTGATAAAATAGATTTAGAAATCATAACCCTACAGGAGTTTTTAGGGGAAAAGTTAACCGTAGGAGCTAAGTTTAGGGTTGCATTGATTAGATATGTCGGGGAGGTGAGTTAGAGATCTCGAGGATTCTACTCACTGTGGACCTTAGGGTTATGGACATGTTGGAGTTTGATGTGATCCTTGGGATGGATTGGTTGATGGCACATCGGGTCGTCATTGATTGTGATAAGAAGAGGGTCACTGCTTACACACCTGATGGTGTCTATTTTAAGTTCCAGAGGGAAAAGCATGATGCTTTACCCCAAGCCATGTATGACTCATGATGGCACGAACAGTTAACTGGTTGGCTTGCAAGCCTTACTCTGGAGGACGAGGAGAGACAAAAATTGGGTCTACCTTGGGTTACATGTGAGTGTGAGGATGTTTTTCCAGATGAACTACTGGGATTATCTCCACATAGGGATGTAGACTTCAATATTGAGTTGTATCCCAGTATATCGCCTATTTCTATGACTCCACATAGGATGGCACTAGCCGAGTTGTAGGAGCTCAAAGTCCAGTCACAAGAATTATTGGACAAGGGCTTCATTAGATCAAGCACTTCAGCTTGGGGCACTCTGACGTTGTTTGCCAAAAAGAAGGATAAGACCCTTCGGTTGTGTATAGATTATCAACAGTTGAATCAGGTCACCATTAAGAATAGGTACCCTTTGTCGAGGATTGACAATTTTTTTGATCAATTGAGGGGAACGCGGGTCACTCCAAGATAGATCTCCGCACCGGTTACCATCAGTTGAGAGTTAAGGAGGAAGATATCCCTAAGACGGTGTTTAGAATGCAGTACGGGCATTTCGAATTCACAGTGATGCCATTCGGATTGACAAATGCCCCAGCCACATTTATAGATCTCATGTATAAGGTGTTTCAACCCTACCGAGATCAGTTTGTTGTAGTCTTTGTTGACGACATCTTGATCTACTTTAAGTCTGAGGGGGAAGCATGAGGGTCACTTGAGAGTTGTTCTTCAGACGTTGAGAGATCATTAGTTGTACTACAAGTCCAGCAAATGTGAATTTTGACTTACTGAGGTGAAATTTTTAGGACACGTAGTGTCGGCTTCGGGTGTATTCGTGGACCCAGGAAAGGTGGAAGTAGTTATGAATTGGGGAAGGTCGAAGTCAGTCTTTGAGATACGCAGTTTCTTGGGAATGACGGAGTACTATAGGAGGTTCACTAAGGACTTCTCTCCATTAGCTGCTCCTATGACCAAGTTGACCCGGAAGGAGGTTAAGTTCGAGTGGAATGAGGCTTGTGATAAGGCATTCCAAGAGTTAAAGAGAAGGCTTACATTAGCTCCTATTCTAATAGTTCCAGAAAGGGAACAAAGGTACACAGTGTATTATAATGCCTCGAAGGACGGACTTGATTGCGTATTGATGCAATCCGGGAGGGTGGTGGCTTATAGTTCTCGGCAGTTAAAGAATCACAAGTGAAATTACCCTACGCACGACATGACATTGGCGACCATTGTCTTTGCCTTGAATGCTTGACGCCACTACCTGTATGGTGAGCAATTTGAGGTGTTTTTAGACCACAAAAGTCTGAAGTATATCTTCACATAGTGGGACCTCAACCTGAGGCAGCGCAGGTGGATGGAGTTCCTAGAGGACTATGATTTCACTTTGCATTACCATCCTGGTAAGGCAAATGTGGTGGTTGATGCACTCAGTAGAAAGTCACAGGGAGTCTTGGTTAGTGTGGCTTCCAAGGAGTGGTAAATGCCCGAGACTGTGGGACAGTTCGGGCTATGATACATAGGTCAGGCTCAGGGTGTTTTGGGGAGCTTGGTGGCTACACCTTCCCTACTGAGCAGGGTGATAGAGTCCCAGGGGATGGATGCAGAGTTATTATCCATCAAGGACCGAGTACAGGTGGGTTCCGGTGCGAGGGCTGGACCATTCACTTGGATGGTAGTCTTCAATTTAGGGGGAGGATTGTGGTTCCCCAGTCGGTGGAGCTTAGAGAGGAGATTCTTAGGGAGTTCCATTGTTCTTGATTTGTTGTACATCCAGGTGGCACGAAGATGTACCATGATCTTCGTCGCCAGTATTATTGGAGCGGGATAAAGAAAGATGTTGGAAACTTTGTTAGCCGATGTCTCACGTGTGAGCAGGTTAAGGCTGAGCACTAGAGACTAGTGGGATTACTCCAGCCTTTGGAGGTAGCTGAGTGGAAGTGGGAGCATGTCATGATGGATTTTGTGACTCATTTGCCACTGACATCGCGGGGACATGACGCGGTGTGGGTGATAGTGGACCGGCTTACCAAGTCGGCACATTTTTTGGCTGTATGGATGACCTTCACACTGGAGGAATTCTCCAGGTTGTATATACAGGAGACTGTCCGGTTGTATGGAGTGCCCGTGTCCATAGTATCGGATCGGGATCCTAAGTTTACGACTCAATTTTGGGAGACTTTCGAGCGAGCCATGGGAAATCAATTAACGATAAGTACAACATTTCATCCCCAGATGGACGGTCAGTCATAGAGGACCATCCAGACGTTAGAGGACATGCTACAGGCATGCATCCTAGACTTCAAGGGTAGCTGGGAAGATCACTTACCCTAGGTAGAGTTCGCCTACAACAACAGTTACCAAGCGAGTATACAGATGACACCCTATGAGGTACTTTGTGGGACGCCTTGCCCTTCTTCGGTCTATTGGACAGAGGTGAGATAGAGACCCTCTATGGGTCCGAATTTGATTAGAGACACCTCAGAGAAGGTGGATTTAATACAGAAGTGTCTTCTTACGGCTCGGAGCCGGTAGAAGAGCTATGCTGACAGACGACAACGACCTCTAGAATTTGAGGTGGGAGATTATGTCTTCTTGAAGGTGATACCTAAAAGGGGAGTAGTCAGGTCTGGTAAGCAAGGAAAGCTGTCATCGAGGTATATCGGGCCCTTTGAGGTAGTTGAGAGGGTTGGTGCAGTTGCTTACTGGTTGGCGTTATCGCCAAATCTATCGGGTGTTCACGCGGTGTTCCATGTCTCTATGCTCTGAAAATATAGCCCAGATCCGACTCATGTGGGGCATTGGGGACAGCTTGTGGTAGATGCTGATGGGACCTTTGAGGAGGGACCGGTGGGCAACATGGATAGCCGGGAGCAGGATTTGCTAGGCAAGACCGTGCGGCTAGTGAAGGTGCAGTGACAGCACCAAGGAGTGGAGGAGGCGACATGGGAGCGTGAGGACACTATACGTACCAACTATCTGTTCCTGTTCGAGGATGGAGGTGCAAGTTTTGTGATTTTATGTATAAAGTCATTGTTGCATACGCATGCGGTTAAGTGTATATATGTGTGTGTGAATTTTGGGGAGGAAATTCTTTTAAAGGGGGAAGAATGTAAAACCCGAAAAATTTAAACTTTGGTAAATGAGGGTAAAATGGTAATTTTGTAGCTATAGTACAGGTTAAAAACCCGAGTTTTTCTACATCTCGGATGACAAAATAGCCCTCATTGTTAGATTTGTCTCGCGAAATCTCATTACCACCTGAAATTTCATCAAATTCTGAGATAGTCAAATTTTTTACATTTTACAAGATGGTCGAGCCTAGGGTGACCCAAAAAGGGGATTTTCAATAAAATTTCGAACGTTAGGAAATAATTAAAGGCAAATTAAAATAAAATTAATTTGAACTTGAACCGGGACGAAATTTAATCCTTTCGAGAAGAAAACAGACCCAGAAACAAAAAGGACCTTCTGGCGCGTTGTGGGCCAAGTATTCTAAGACTATAAATAGGGGGAAATATGACTTTTTGGCCTATTTTCTTCAGGCGGCCATTAACGTTGAGAGTAAGAGAGGGAAAGTGAGAAAAAACTCTACCTTCTCTCTACGATCTACAAGGCTACGATGCTCAAATCTACTCGGGACAAGAACAAAAGTCAGTCTCCTTGACGAGGCCTACAAGACCACACTAAAAAAGAGGGATTTCACCGAAGTTTCAAAACCAAGCTTGGAGGAATCAAGGGCTGGGGGCAAGAATTGGAGTCTTGAGGGCTTCTACCAAGTGGGTTTACGCTTCAAGAGGTAGGGTTCCTTCCTATTTGGTTTTATTTTACAACCGAGGGTGTTATATGTAATGGGTAGATGGATAGCTATATATATATATATCACTTGTCTATAGTTGTGAAATTTATGAAATTGGCTGATTGGTGAATTGGGTATGTGAATTTGACCCAAATTAAGTAAAATTCCCAGATTGGAATTGGTGGGTTGCAATTATTGTGTAATTCTATAGAAAATAGGTGTTATGTGCGTATGATATATGTTTTATATCATGCTTTGTGAATATGGTGGAAATTCTTGTGTGATAACATGAATTGTTGCCTTGAAGGTGTTTGCCAAAATGCTTATGTGTGGATTGAGTTGTTATGATATGAAGATGTATAACATGCTTAGAAAATGTGTTGGAAAGAAATGTTAGTATGTGTTCATTGTGATATTGACATTGTGATGATTTATAGAATTTATATGCTTATGATATGAATTTTCGTGGAACATGTAGACATGTGGTTTAAAATTGCTTATTGGCATTCATTACATTGAGCAGGATGTTGATAGTGTAATGGTCTATTACATTGCATTATGCACAGAGAACACATCGCATTTCATGAGTGTGAGTGCATGGTTTGGGTCAAACACCTTCGTCGGTGGATGACAAGTGGGCTTGGTACCGTTAGACCTCGGTTCAACAGAGTTCCATGGATGCATGAAAAGAAAACTTGTGTTGGGTATAGCAAGAAGGGCTAGACATGTCCCTGGGTGCAAGGCCCGGCTACTTGTTCATACACTCCGTCGGTGCAAGTCCAAAAAGTGTAGAAAGGTGTACGGAGCCGGCGGTGAGATTCCAAAATCCGTTACCCAATAAAGACACAAGATTTTCTTTTATAAAAATATCCATTTAATGGGTAACATCCACATTGATTTGGTTTTATAAATGCATCACTTCTATTTTAAACAATTATTTGATGCATTTTTCGTCAATTAACGGATTCATTACACATGCGCATTGCATTGT
The DNA here is from genome assembly GCA_963454935.2 of Ilex paraguariensis. Taxonomy (NCBI): domain Eukaryota; kingdom Viridiplantae; phylum Streptophyta; class Magnoliopsida; order Aquifoliales; family Aquifoliaceae; genus Ilex; species Ilex paraguariensis. Next base: position 134,107 of record CAUOFW020000741.1, on the reverse strand, counting down.
GTAGTAGGAGTTGGTGAAGGTTCGGGGTTAAATTGCATGAGTGGGTCTCATCTCATATCATGACATAATTTGTTGATTCCAACATTGATTTGCATAAATATTGGTTTGAATGATTGTGTTGGAAAATGTCGTATATGAACATTGCATATGTACTTAGGTTGGGTAGTAGCTTCTGTAGGAAATATTCTATTGGAAGTTAACTCACCCTATACGGGAACACATTTCTGGTGCGGGATTTGTACCGGTGGAGGACTCAGATTCGGGGCCTCAAAGATGAAGAAAAGCCGATTTGTGGCTTTTGGAAACATGTTTTTTAAAAACTTTGGTTAAATGCCATTTTGACATGTAAATTATGTAAAGGCATGTAATAGAACTTTTATGAATCATGTATATTGTAGAAAATATCCTTATACATGTTTTGGATGAAAAATGTTGGTTTTGGAATAGATTATAATCGACAACAGGTGAATTTGGGCAAAAGTGGACAAAGTGTACCGGTACTGTGTATTGGTACAGTCTGCCTAGAAGGAAAAGCATACCGGTATTGTGTACCGGTACTGTCTATCCAGAAGGCAAACCGTACAGGTACACAGTACCCATACTGTCTCCTACAACCTGAAATTTTTATATTATTTTGCCTTACTTTTGGGCTTTGTTTTCCTTGGTTCCAATGATACAAATGATCATTAAATAAGGTGTATTGGACCTTGGCTGAATTAAATGATCAAATGAACAACGGTAATACGTGTAAGCTAGGATCTCGGTTACAGGGATGTGATAGACGGGATGTCGAGCAATGCGACATTCACGGGTACTTTCGCGAGTTGACGGATGGTCAACGGGACACCCGATTTTAGGGGCATCACAATAATTCTGAAATGGTCATATTAAAACTTTTTCTTTTTTTCTTGAAAGATAAAGTGAAACAGTGGCTTAACTCTTTAAGAGCTAATTCTATAACAAATTGGCAAGCTTTACGAGCTGAGTTTTTTAAAAAGTTTTTTCCTGTGCATTATGTAAATACATTCAGACGTCAAATAATGAATTTTTCTGTAAAAGAAGGTGAAACTTTTTATCAATGCTGGGAAAGATTTAAAAATCTTCTCCATGAACTTGAAAACTGGACTTTAGTTGACTTATTTTATGATGCTCTTCCACCTACAATGCGACAATTTCTTGAAATGATGGTGCAGGGGGAATTTATGAGTAAAAATCTTGAAGAAGCATCTCAATATTTTGATACTATTTCTGACAGTTCCCGGATGTGGGACTCGACTTCTTCAAATATAGTAGAAACTACGCCATCTACATCCAAAAGAGGAAAATATGTATTAAAAGAATATGATGACTTAAGAGCTAAAATGGTTAATTTATCTCGAAAACTAGAAGCTTTAGAAATGAAAAAAATTAAGCAAGTGGTCTATTGTATCTACTACTGATGTAATATATGAAATTTGTGCATTGTCAGGACATACTGCAGCAGAATGTCCAACTATACCTGCATTTAAAGAAGTGTTGATTGAACAATCTAATGTTGTTCCAACTTGTAATAAGCCTTATTCAAATCCATACTTTGAAACTTACAATCTATGATGGAGAAATCATCCAATTTTTAGTTGGAGAAATAAAAAACCCACAAATCAAACACAAGGTCCACCACAACCACAAAATCAACAACAATATCAACCCCCACATAAAAGAACTCTGGCAGATACTATGAATCAATTTATTCAAAGTTAAACGAGTTTTAATACTCAAACAACTCAAACTTTTAATGATTTTAAATCTCAAATTTCTCAGAGTATTGATGATATCAAGAGTCATCTAGCTAAGTTAACTCAGTCTCTGAGTATGTCAGAAAAAAGAAAATTTTCATCTCAATCTAAACCTCCACAAAGTCAAAATCAAGTTAATTCCGTGTCTTATGAACCTTCTCCGAGTCAAGTACAAGCAATCACCACACTAAGAAGTGGTAAGGTGAATGAAAAAACTATTAAACCTAAAATTTCCAAGAAAATGTGTAAGTTAATTCCTACTAATAAACCACTTGAACTTGAACCTTCAATTGAAAAACAACCAGAAATACAAAATGATAAAGAGCATCTGTGTCCTATTCCTTTCCCTTTTCCTCAAAGGGTCAAGAAGCCTCCATCTGAAAAAAAATCAAGCTAAAATCTTTGAACTGTTTAAACAAGTTAAGATTAACATTCCTTTGTTGGATGCCATTAAACGAGTTTCAGCTTATGTTAGGTTTTTAAAAGATCTTTGCACGATAAAAAGAAAAACTAATGTACCAAAGAAAGTATTTCTAACTGAACAAGTAAGTACAATAGTACAACACAACACTCTTCTTAAGTACAAAGACCCTGGTAGTCCTACAGTTTCATGCATCACTGAAAATTTTCAAATTGAAAAAGTTCTGCTAGACCTTGGAACTAGTTGTAATCTAATGTCATATTCAGTGTATACACAATTAGGATTAAATGAGATAAAACTTACTAATCATACACTGTAATTAGCAGGCCGATCAATAAAAACATCCAAGAGGAATTCTGGAAGATTTTATTATCCAAGTTGATCAATTTTATTTTCTAGCAGATTTTATCGTTTTAGATACACAACCAATTTTTCATGCACCTACATACATACCTGTTATTTTTGGGTCGAACATTTCTAGCTACATCAAATGCATTGATAAATTGTAGAAATGAAGTTATGAAACTTTCATTTGGAAACATGACCTTGGAATTAAATGTTTTTAACAGTGCAAAACAACCTAGAGAAGAAGATGAAGTGCATTAAATAAATTGTGTTGAGTCATTAACTCAGTTTTTTGAAGAATTTTTTCTGAAAAAAGAATTATATATATTAGAATCTATATCTAATAATGAATCTGAAAAGGTAGAAAATTCAAAATGTGAAAATCTGTTGCCTAAATCTGTAGAGTCCAATGTTAAAGTTTATAAGCCATATTTAAAACTACTTCCAACTAATTTCAAATATGTTTTTTATAAAAAAAAATAAATTCATCCTATAATCATTTCATCGAATTTATCTGAAAGTCAAGAAAAAGAATTAACAAAAGTATTGAAAGATCACCAAAATTTTATTGGATGGACAATAGTAGATATAAAAGGTATAAGTCCACTTCTACGTACTCATTGTATATATTTAGAAGAAAATGCTAAACCATCTTGTTAAATGCAAAGAAAACTAAATCCACACTTAAAAGAAGTAGTCCGAGCTGAAGTACTTAAACTATTAGATGCAAATATTATCTATCTTATATCTGATAGTAAATGGGTTAGGCCTACATAGGTAGTTCCTAAGAAATCTAGTGTTATTGTAATAAAAAAACAAGAAAATGAATTAGTCCCTATGCATACAGTCACAAGTTGGCGTGTGTGTATTAACTATCGAAAGCTAAATTCCATCACCAGAAAAAGATCACTTTTCATTGCCTTTTCTAGATCAATTACTAGAAAGAATAGCTGGTCATAAATATTATTATTTTATAGATGGATATTTTGGTTATAATCAGATTGAAATTGCAATAGATGATCAAGAAGAAATTATATTTACATGTCCTTTTGGTACTTTTGCATATAAAATGATGCCTTTTAGATTATGTAATGCTCCAGCTACCTTTGAGCTTTGTACGTTAAGTATATTCAGAGATATGGTAGAACGATTTCTAGAAGTTTTTATGGATGATTTTTCAGTATATGGCGATTCATTTCATTTATGTTTGGAAAATCTTGAAAAAGTACTCATTCGATGTGAAGAAACAAACCTTGTCTTAAATTGGGAAAAATGTCATTTTATGGTTACTCAAGGTATTGTTTTAGGTCATATAGTGTCTGAAAAAGGGATCGAAGTTGATAAATCTAAAATTGATTTGATAGCTAATCTTCCATTACTGAAAACTGTAAAAGATATTCACTATGTTTTAGGTCATGCAAGATTTTATAGAATGGTTATAAAAAATTTTAGTTCAATATCTTGACCAATATGTAGTCTTTTATGTCAGGATGCTTTTTATTTGAATGGAATGAAGCATGTCAATTAGCATTTGATAGATTAAAGAGCATGCTTATTGCTGCACCTACTATGCAACCTCCTGATTGGTCTTTACCTTTTGAATTAATGTGTGATGCAAGTAATTATGCAGTAGGAGCTATATCATGTCAAAGGAAAGATAAAAAAAACCTTACTTTATTTACTATGCGAGCAAAAATCTAAATAATGCACAAGTGAATTATTCAACCACAGAAAAATAACTATTTTCTATTGTGTTTGCGTTAGATAAATTTCGTTCATATCTGGTTGGATCATCAATTGTTGTATTTACAGGTCATGCAGCTTTAAAATATTTGCTTACTAAAAAATATGTCAAACTACGTTTCCTACGATGGATATTATTACTTCAAGAATTTGATCTTATCATTAAAGATAAGAAAGGAGTAGAGAATGTTGTAGCAGATCACTTGTCAAGACTAAATTATGAAATAAAGGAAGAACCAAATCCAATTAGAGAAACCTTTCCAGATGAACAACTATTTGCAATAATAAAAGTACCGTGGTATGAAGATATAACTAATTATTTACCTACTGGTAATATTCTTTCTTATTATACCTGGTTTGATAGAAATAAGTTTCTAAGTCAAGTACGTAATTTTTTCTGGGAAGATCCTTATTTATTTATGTAAACCACCACATTTTTATATTAATATACTAATATAATTACTTAATAATTCTTATATATGTAATGACGTAAGAATGAACCATACAGATTGTAACATAATGAACAAATGCTTGGGAGACAAATTAATTGTGAAGATTAAAGTTGCGAAGGTGTTGAAGCTTGGGAAAGGTGGTTAGGTAACTTTTTAAATATTTTTAGATCAAAAAAAGATTTTCATTGAATCTGGAAGGTTGAGAAACCTTGGTAGAGGTAACATGGGGTGTACTAGAAGTTAGGAAGTATTATAGAGTTAAAATGCATTTTAGAAAGAATTCGGGTAAGAAGGAATGTCACATTACGTTAGTATTGTAGCCATAACATTTTAATCAAAATTCTGATTTTGCTGATATTTGGACAGTAGAAACTACACTTCAAGGGCTATAAATATGTATTTCACGAAACTTTTGTGAATCGACTTCTAAATAGGTGAAAATTTTTCATAAAGTTGGGACAGAAAGTTGCCTCCGTCCGGACGGTCCAAGCACCGTCCGAACAGTACTCCTTACCCAAAAATTTTATTTTTCATAAAAAAAGTGAGTTTGAACAGTCTAGACGCCCAACGACCGTTCAGACACTACCCTAAAAATGACCCCAATTAATTTTAGTGTTTTTCTCTATTTTTCACCCTATAATACCATAAGGGCGTCTCTTTAGCTGTTTTTCATCAGTTTTCAACGCTAGACAACCCTATAGAGTGAGAGAGAAGGAGAAACACAAGACTCAAAGGGATTCTGTAATGCCCCAAAAACCAGCCTGGATGATATTACCAGTTAAAAACATTCCTGTCATGAGAGCAACTAAATAAATCCATCATTAAATAACATCCTTAATTTAACAAAATTTGGACAGAGTCTCCTTTGTACGGGAAGCTCTACCCAAAACACAACCTGTGCAATTATACTACATTGACCACACTGGATCCATTTATCCATCAAATAATAAACTTTCATTCACCACATATAATATCCACAATATTATCCCAAAAGAATAGGCCAAGCTATGGCACTTACGTTCCAAAAGAATTATACTCAAACTTAACAGCGGAATAAACAAAATACTAGGCTATACATGATCGTAAATGAATTCCCTAGTCTACCACAAAAATAAACTATAGCTCTAGATGTCCACCTCGGGATCTAGGTTCCCCTCTAGTGGAACCTCCCAATTTCCCGGCTCGTCAATGCCGGGATCTTCTTCTAGCCCGAAATCTGAAAAGAAAACATTATTGGTAGGGGTGAGCACTAAACTTTGTAGGAAAATCCTCCCAAACTCTAACAAGGTTTGAAAAAAGTAAAGAAAAAGGTCGGTCTCATTTCACAAATAACATACGTAAATTTTGAAAGAAAACATGACATTTTCAAAGATCTCAAGTTTATACATTAACAATAATTAAGTGGAAGAGTAAGTCAATCCCACCATAAATAACCATTCCAAAGAGTAATTATTCCTACAACAATTTCGAAGATAATTATATCCAAAAGATAACGCAATAAACAATAACTACAATGTATCTCAAGTCTGATGTAAGATAATCGCATGAATAAACCCATCGAGAATATCCTGGCCCACACACACACAAATCTTCGCAAGGATATCAAACTTTGGAAAGGGCGCCTACCGATGCATTGTCCCATACCAATGTACCGACAATAACGAATCTGACCCAGACATAGTATACTAATCCTCTGACATGGCACCCGTGAGCTAATAATGATTTGGTCCTCGCAAGGCCCCAATTGCACTACGAGTGGTAGGAAAAGTTCAAACCCACACGGAGTAAGCACCACACACATCTACCCACTCTACGATACCCAGTCAACGACCACCCATGGTCATTCAAACACCTCTATGAGATACAATCACCAACAATTTCTCATTAAAAGTTTATAATTTTCAAAACCCCCAAATTCTATAGGTATTTCTCAAATCACATTAAATCTCAAAAATTCCCAAATTTCTTCCATATGATTTCAATAGAACAATTTAAGAAAAATATGCAAGAGATCATCAAACATATATTTTTATTGTTCAAAAAAAGCACTAGAGTTTTGAAATCAAGAATTAAGAAATATCAAGAAGAAAAATCTCTATGTCTTAAAAGAAACAAGGGTTTTTTAGATTTCAAGAGTTTCATGGCTATCAAACCATAACTTCATTTCAAACAAGATAATATTTGCAAAAGTATCAAGAAATAATGATTTCATAACATATATCTAAGATTTAGAATCAAAATATACATAAATATAAACCCTAGCCTCAATGTAGGAGAATGTGAAGAAATTCCTACCTAGAATCAAGAATTCCAAGTGAAAGCCCAAGCCCTATAGACTTCCTTTCTCCTTTCCTTCTTTTCCTTTACCTTCTCCTACGGTTCAAAGAGGTGTGGGGTGAGAGTGAAGTGAAAGAAATGAGGGTAAATGGGCTAAAATCAGTGTTTTAAACACAGCCAACCACGAAAAATACTGTTCACAATCTGTTTTTATTTTCTCAAAAATTATAGTTTTACCACTAAGAATCTCCAATTTGATCCATATGACTACCCTAAGTTTTTTCGACGTTCCGGATTCATTTTTAATGTTATTTTAACCTAAAAATATTTATTTTTATGATTTATTTCAAAACTAAAATAAATTTAGACTCGAAACATTAAATTTATTATTTTCTTCCTCCCTAGTATTTTTTCTTACGGTTTCTATATATATGGTTTATTCTTACATCATTATATATATAAGAATTACTAAACAAGTACATTAATATATTAAGATAAACATGTGGGGGTTTACCCCATCAAAGTCTAAGAAGAAAACACAATATTTTACTATCCAAGGAACACTACAATGCAGATTTTTTATCAACTTCGGAGAATAAACTGATTTGACTCAGGTAGTTCTAGTATGTGTGACTTATATGGTTGGAAAGATATATGAGTTAGGGTTCTAACAAAAATAACGGTGCACAATTTGGACTTTTCAACAAAGAGTTATGATCAAATTGGTGAAAGATAGTCTGCCGGACTGCTTGGTTCTTCTATACTTGTTTGGAGCCTAAATATACTTATTATTCTTATATTTAGATTTAGGATGTAAATGGAGACGTTAAATGCAAAACGAAGCTAGTTAGACGATTGTTGATAGTTTAGACATGTGGGGGTTTATAATTCACCCCCCTTAAAGAAAGTTTCATCCTCGAAACTTACCTCTTGTAGCTAATAAGTGCGGGTACTTCTCTCGTATTTCTAGCTCCAATTCTCAAGTAGCTTCTTCCAGCCCATGGTGTTGCCACAAAACCTTCACTAGTCAGGTGACTTTGTTGCGGAGCACCTTCTCTTTGGCGTCAAGAATCTTCACCGGTTGTTCTTCATAGGTTGCTTCATCTTGAATTTCAATATCTTCCAAGTCTACGACCGGCTTTGCATCCGATTGACACTTTCTCAACATCGACACGTGGAACATGTCATGTACCGTAGACAACTGAGCTGGTAACCACAACTGATATGCCGCTTTGCCCACAACTTTGATCACTTCAAATGGCCCGGTATATCTTGGCGCTAACTTTCCCTTTTTGCCGAATCTAAATACTCCTTTCTTAGGTGACACTTTGAGGAACATGTAGTCTCCCACTTTGAATTCCAAGGGTCTTCCTCTTTGATCCGCATAGTTTTTCTGTCAACTTTGTGCCATGTGTAACCTTTCTCGAATGAGTTGAATTTTCTCGGTAGTTTCTCGAACAATCTCCGGTCCAAACAAACTACTCTCACCGGCTTCCAACCAACACGTCGGAGATCTACACGGTCTTCCATACAATGCTTCATATGGTGCCATCCCAATGCTTGCCTGATAGCTGTTGTTATACACAAACTCCACCAATGGCAAGTGATCACTCCAGCTTCCTTTGAAGTCCAACACGCAAGCACGTAACATGTCTTCCACAATCTGTATCACCCTCTCGGATTGGCCATCCGTTTGGGGATGAAAAGTTGTGCTAAAATGTAACTTTGTCCCCATGGCTTGTTGTAGACTTTTCCAGAACCGTGCCACAAACCAAGAATCACGATCCGACACAATAGAAAGTAGAACTCCATGCAATCGCACAATCTCACGGATATACAGCTGGCTCAAAGTCTCGAATGTGTCCGTGGTCTTCATACCCAAAAAATGAGCGGACTTGGTGAGTCTATCCACAATAACCCATACTGCATTATGCTCACGCGATGTCCGTGGTAAACCCGACACGAAATCCATGGTGATGTGATCCAACTTTCACTCTGGTATAGGCAAAGACTGTAGTAATCCTCCTGGCTTTTGATGTTCGATCTTCACCTGCTGGCACACCGCACATCGTGCTATGAACCTTGCCACATCCTTCTTCATTCCCTTCCACCAATATTGGCGCTTCATGTCCCTATACATTTTTGTGCTACCGGGGTGGATAGCAAACTTAGAGTGATGACACTCTCCAAGTATCTCCTCCTTTAGAGATTAATCGTCGAGAACACATAGCTTCTCCCCATATCTCAATTCTCCGTTTCTCAAAGACCATCCCTCCATAGTTTCTCCATTCTCCAATTTAGCTCGAATCAATGCTAATTCAGGATCCAAGCATTGCAATTCCACAACCCTACGTTGGAGAGTAGGTTGAGCCACAAGGTTGAACAAGCATGGTCGGGATCCATCTTCTCCAACCCATAGATCATAATCTTCAAGGGCATCCTTCAACTTCCATTCACCTATGGAAACATTGAGTTCACGCGAGACTTCCTGCTAAGTGCATCGGCTACTACTTTCGCCTTCCCCGGATGGTAGTTGAGTGTGAAATCGTAGTCTTCTAGGTACTCAATCCACCTTTTTTGTCGGAGATTCAAGTCTTTCTATGTGAAGATATACTTGAGGCTCTTATGATCAGAGAACACTTGGAATTTCTCTCCATACAAATAACACCTCCACAACTTATGAGCAAAAACCACAGTGGCAAGCTCTAAGTCATGGGTGGGATAATTCTGCTCATGAACTTTGAGTTGCCTAGAGCCGTAGGCAACCACCTTCCCTCCTTGCATTCGCACACACCCCAAGCCTCGTAGCGAAGCATCAGTATACACATTGTATCCTTCCCCACTACTCGGAATAATGAGGACTGGAGCAATTGTCAACTTCTCCTTCAAGGTGCGAAAAGCTAGTTCACACTCTTTAGTCCACAAGAATTTTTCTCCCTTCTTTGTGAGACGTGTCATCGACATTGCTAACTTTGAGAACCCTTCCAGAAACCTCCGGTAGTAGCCTGCTAAGCCCAGAAAACTACATACTTTGGTCACATTCTTTGGTGGTTTGCTTGACAAATTTCCTTGTTGTTTCCTAACCTATAAACATCACCTTTTAGCATGTATAGTATATGAATAAAAGGGAGTGTCACTCTCCTAGGGATGATGTCAAAAGAAAGGGCAACGGAATGGTGGATGAATGAGATTTCAAATGTGAGTATGTGTGAACAAAAATGCTCCCCAAGCGCAAGGAGACTTTCACGGATCGTGTTTTACTTGGTGGTATTCCAAGGTCGTTTCCATGGGGAAGGAAGTAAACCGAGGGGAAGGTGATTTTGGGAGAAAGAAAGTGTAAAATCTTTGATTGTTGGAAGTTGTTTGGTGAAGTTGTTTTGATGCTAGTAAAATGAGAAATAAATGTTGGCAAATCCAAGAGGTCACTCCAATAGGAATACTGTCTCAACTCAAAACCCTCCTCCAATAGAGCATGAATGAACGATTGATTCATGGGAAGCTAGGGGTAAGATTGGTGTGTATCTAAGCATAAGCCGTGACTAGGCCTACGGAATACCAAAGACTCACCAAGTTATCCACCCTCAACCCAGTCAAACCGAACCATTGAACTCTGAAAAGAGGGGAGGAGAATGAGTTGAAATGGTATACCCAAGTGGAGGTTCCTCTTGGTTTTGCCAACTAAGAGATTTAGCTATTCATGCTTAAAAGAAAGACAACAATATGATGAGAAGACATTATAAAAAAAAAATAAAGACTAAAATTAAGCATAAACGAATTGCATAAATTTAACTTCCGGATAACCACCTCTTACTAAAGATTGGATGAGAAACTACTCACTCTTCATAGCTTTGTTAAAACTAGAAAAGTGAGTGATGCTCATCCCTCCAAGTAGAGGAGTTACAAGGTAACACATTTTACACAATGAGTCGATCTTCGACAAAGAATGAGTGAATCACGTTCCACCCTTCACGGCTTTGGTAAAGATCTAGAAAAGTGGAAGAATTTCACTCCTCTAAGGGAAGAAGGAAGCTCAAGCAATGGAAGTAACAGAAAGCAATAACAAAATAAAAGAAAGCAATACTTAAAGAAAGCTATAAGTAATAAGGAAAGCAATAATATTTTTGGAGGGTTTTCCACTACCAAAAGATGAATGCTTTACAAGTCCTAAGGGGTGGTATTTATAGGCAACAAGGGAGGGTGAAAGTCTTGTTAGGTGGCCTTAAATCTTGTTAGGTGGACTTGAAGAGTCTTGTTAGGTGGACTTGAAAATCTTGTTAGGTGACTTTGAATCTTGTTAGGTGGACTTGAAAATCTAGTTAGGTGGTCTTGAATTCTTTGATCCTCCTTTGTTTTGAGCTTTGATAATTGGCACCCCAGTAGTTTGTAGCTTTAATGCAATTGGCTCCCCAGTAGTTTGTAGCTTTGACGCATAAAATCCTGAAAAGAACAACAATTAATGCATTATCCCTTATTCACACACTAATTCTAATTTTATTTATTTTGACTAGTTTAACTTTATTCAACTAACACAATTTACCTATTAAATTATGCCTTAATTAGGGTTAATCATGGTTCCCACTTTATCACTGCCTCAATCTTTGCGAGGTTAACTGCTACCCCTTGTTCCGACACAACATGTCCAAGAAATTGCACTTCCTTCATCCAAAACTCACACTTACTCATCTTCGCATTTAACTTATGTTCTCTCAATGTTTGTAGCACAATAAAGAGATGACGTCCATGTTCCTCGTGAGTCCGAGAATAGATTAGTATGCCATCAATAAACACGATGACAAACTGGTCTAGATACGATCAAAATACCCTGTGCATTAAATCCATGAAGGCTGCGCGAGCATTAGTCAATCTAAACGGCATCACCCTATACTCAAAATGACCATACCGAGTACGAAAAGCAGTCTTAGGAATATCTTCCTCCTTGATCCGTAATTGATGATACCCTGTGCGAAGATCAATCTTAGAATAATACTTAGAACCCCTCAACTGATCAAATAGGTCATCAATTCGTGGCAAAGGGTATTTGTTCTTCACTGTTACTCGATTCAATTTTCGGTAATACATGCACAACCGAAGTGTCTCATCATGGTTCTTCACAAATAGTACCGGGGCTCCCCAAGGTGAAGTGCTCAAACGGATAAACCCAATGGTCAACAGATGATCTAGCTGCTTCCTTAGCTCCTTTAACTCCAATGGTGTTATCCGATAGGGAGCAATGGATATGGGTTCGGTTCCAGGGTAGAGATCTATTTTGAACTCAATCTCCCTGTGTGGGGGTAGCCTGGGTAGTTCGTCTGGGAAGACATCCGAAAAATCTAATACTATCAACACCACATCCGCATGGAATTTATCTCGATCATCTCCCATCAAGATAGCTAAGAAACTCAAATGACTCCCCGCCTTCGCTTTTAAGAATCTACTACCCATAGTAGGACACGAATGGGAGGAATTTCGGTCATTTATGAAACTGAATATTACCCCTCCCGGTAGTTGGAAAGAAATTTGTTTACGGAAACAATCCATTACCTCCCGGAATGTGAATAACAAATTCATTCCAAAGATCACGGCATACCCCTTCATGTCTAAGGCAACCAAATCTACAATTAATTCGTGATCCCCAATTCGAAGCACGCAACTCCTACACACCCGGTTAGTATCCAATTGTTTACCCGTATGCATATTAATACACAACGCATGTTCTAGCTTCTCGAAGCCCAATCCCAATTGAATAGCATATGTAGTACCTATAAATGAATGAGTCGCACTCGGATCAAATAAAATTCAGGCCCAAGAATTGTAAAGAAGAACGATACCTTCCACTACGACATTAAAGGCATCCTCCTCCGGTTGAGTCATAGCAAACACTCTTCCTTGATGAGTGCCGCTAGGTGTTGTAGCTCCTACTGGCCTCTGTGGTTGTGGCCTCTGTATCGGTGGCTTGTTTGCATTCACACGCCCGGTTGCTTGGTTGGTTTTGGTTGAAAGCAATGGGCAGCTATCTTTGTAGTGTCCAATACCTCCACATGCAAAGCATCGACGTGGGTCGGTGCCTACTCACTCTAGTACTCCTCCCACTCTTCGAGCTGTCTGTGGTCTCTGTCCAACTGCCTAATATGGGTGACAGTAGGGTGCCGCTTTCTGTGCTCCACTGCTACTAGCACCGGTCCTGATCGGACCTCCCCTTATAAGGTTCTGTCGCCGCTGATTATCTTCCATGTCTCTCTCCACCAACATAGCCCTATCCACAAGATCCCCATAGTCACTAATCCTAAGAGCCACAAGCTTCTCTCTAATGCCCGGCCTCAAGCCCTGCTCAAAACGTTTGGCCCTCCTGGCCTCTGTGGATATGAATTCTGTGGCATATCGGGACAATTCCTCAAACTTTCTCCCATACTCCTCCACCGTCAAACTACCCTGTCGAAGAGCGAGGAAATCGGCACTCATCTTGTCTCTAACTGACTTAGGAAAATATTTGTCTTGGAAGACTTGATCGAACTCCTCCCAAGTAAGTGCATCTGTGTTCCTTCGTTTTTTTACTGAATTCCACCAATGGTCGGCCTCCCCCTCGAACAAATAGGTAGCTAAGCCAACCCTCAAGTCTTCGGTAACTCCCATGCCGTCACAAATCTTCTGCACCCGACGGATCCATCTATCCGCATCCAAAGGATTGGAGCTCCCTTGGAAGGTAGGCGGTTGTTGCCTCAGAAATTCCCGAAGAGTTACCATCCTCCTATTGTCGTCCCCATTGCCCGGCAGTTGTGCTAGGGGGTGCGCTCCACCATTATGGTTGTTGTTTCCATTTTGGTTTTGTACCAAAGTGGTGAGTTCCCTCAAACATTGATATATGCCGCTTATAGCATCGACAGGTGGGGGTGGTGGATTTTCTTGTCCTCCTCGACCACGTCCACGTCCACGTCCACATCCTCCGTCCATCTTGCACATCAATTCATAATTTAGTTCCTTGATGTACAAGACATCCTAAGTATCGCTTTAGTCTAAAGCATAAAGTTTAGATAAAATTTCATCCAACAAGATCGTTCAACCTGGTCCTATTTCCCTAGCGGTGATCCATAACCTACAGCTCCCATGTAAGATCTAAAGCCAACGCTCTAATACCAAACTTGTAATGCCCCAAAAACCACCCTGGATGGCATTACCATTTAAAAACATTCCTGTCATGAGAGCAACTAAATAAATCCATCATTAAAGAACATCCTTAATTTAACAGAATTTGGGCAGAGTCTCCTTTGTACAGGAAGCTCTACCCAAAACACAACCTGTGCAATTATACTACATTGACCACACCGGGTCCATTTACCCATCAAATAATAAACTTTCATTCACCACATATAATATCCACAATATTATCCCAAAAGAATAGGCCAAGCTATGACACTTACGTTCCAAAAGAATTATACTCAAACTTAACAGCGGAATAAACAAAATACTAGACTATATATGATCGTAAATGAATTCCCTAGTCTAGCACAAAAATAAACTATAGCTCTAGATGTCCACCTCAGGATCTAGGTTCCCCTCTAGTGGAACCTCCCAATTTTCCAGCTCGTCAACGCTGGGATCTTCTTCTTGCACAAAATCTGAAGAGAAAACATTATTGGTAGGGGGTGAGCACTAAGCTATGTAGGAAAATCCTCCCAAACTCTAACACGGTTTGGAAAACGTAAAACAAATGGTCGGTCTCATTTCACAAATAGCATACGTAAATTTTGAAAGAAAACATGACATTTTCAAAGATCTCAAGTTTATACATTAACAATAATTAAGTGGAAGAGTAAGCCAATCCCACCATAAATTACCATTCCAAAGAGTAATTATTCCCACAATAATTTTTAAGATAATTATATCCAAAAGATAACGCAATAAACAATAACTACAATGTATCTCAAGTCTGATGTAAGATCATCACATGAATAAATCAATCAAGAATATCCTGGCCCACACACACATAAATCCTCGCAAGGATATCAAACTTTGGGAAGGGCGCCTACTGATGCATTGTCCCATACCAATTCACCGGCAATAATGAATCCGACTCAGGCATAGTATACTAATCCTCTGACATGGCACCCGTGAGCTAATAATGATTTGGTCCTCGCAAGGCACCAATCCCACTATGAGTGGTAGGAAAAGTTCAAACCCACATGGAGTAAGAACCACACACATCTACCCACTCTGCGATACCCGGTCAACGTCCACCCATAGTCATTCACACACCTCTATGAGATACAATCACCAACAATTTCTCAATAAAAATTTATAATTTTCAAAACCCCCAAATTCCATAGGTATTTCTCAAATCACATTAAATCTCAAAAATCTCCAATTTTCTTCCATATGATTCCAATAGAACAATTTAAGAAAAATATGCAAGAGATCATCAAACATATATTTTTATTGTTCAAACAAAGCACTAGAGTTTTGAAATCAAGAATTAAGGAATATCAAGAAGAAAAATCTCTATTTCTTAAAAGAAACAAGGGTTTTTGAGATTTCAATAATTTCATGGCTATAAAACCATAACTTCATTTCAAACATTATAATATTTGCAAAAGTATCAAGAAATAATGATTTCATAACATATATCTAAGATTTAGAAGCAAAATATACATAGATATAAACCCTAGCCTCAATGTAGGAGAATGAGAAGAAATTCCTACCTAGAATCAAGAATTCCAAGTGAAAGCCTAAGCTCTATAGATCTCCTTTCTCCTTTCCTTCTTTTCTTTTACCTTCTCTTAGGGTTCCAAGAGGTGTGGGGGTGAGAGTGGAGTGAAAGAAATGAGGGTAAAGGGGATGAAATAAGAGTTTTAAACACAGCCAACCCCGAAAAAACATGTTCAAAGTCTGTTTTTATTTTCTCAAAAATTACAGTTTTGCCACTAAGAATCTCCAATTTGATCCATATGACTAACCTAAGGTTTTTTGACTTTCTGGATTCATTTTTATTGTTATTTTACCCTAAAAGTATTTATTTTTATGATTTATTTCAAAACTAAAATAAATTTAGACTCGAAACATTAAAATTATTATTTTCTTCCTCCCTAGTATTTATTCTTACGGTTTCTATATATATGGTTTATTCTTATATCATTACATATATAAGAATCACTAAACAAGTACATTACTATATTAAGATAAACATGTGGGGGTTTACACCTTTAAAGTCTAAGAAGAAAACACTACACTTTATTATCCAAGGAACACTACAATGCAGATTTTTTTATCAACTTCGGAGAATAAACTGATTTGACTCAGGTAGTTCTAGTATGTGTGACCTATATGATTGGAAAGATATACGAGTTAGGGTTCTAACAAAAATAACGGTGCACAATTTAGACTTTCCAACAAAGAGTTATGATCAAATTGGTGAAAGAGAGTCTGCTGGACTGCTTGATTTTTCTATACTTGTTTGGAGCCTAAATATACTTATTATTCTTATATTTAGATTTAGGATGTAAATGGAGACGTTAAATGCAAAACGAAGCTAGTTGGACGATTGTTGATAGTTTAGACATGTTGGG
Source organism: Ilex paraguariensis (assembly GCA_963454935.2). NCBI lineage: Eukaryota > Viridiplantae > Streptophyta > Magnoliopsida > Aquifoliales > Aquifoliaceae > Ilex > Ilex paraguariensis. Next base: position 117,537 of record CAUOFW020000741.1, on the reverse strand, counting down.
GTTTACAGATTCTCATGTTGGAACGAATTAAACACGCTAGGTTTACACACAAACTATGGAATTGGGGTAAGGAATTCTTCTCAAGTTCTTTCATTCAGACTTACGGTATAATTATGTATGATTTTAATCTTCTTGATAATTATATGATAAATATATATGAGTTCTTGGTTTCTTTATCATTGGAACATAGTCTTTAACAAAATACATGTTTGGATTCAAGGAATACATGTTCTTGAATTTCCAAAACCCTAGTTTTTCTAAAATACATGTTCTATTGTGAAATTCATATGGATTCTTGATTTCTAAATTCCTATTCTTAATTAAATTATGTTTTCATCTAATATTTGTTCTTGTTCCAAGATATTATGATTTTTGGCTAAACCCTAGAATTTTGATATCAAAATTGTGAATGTTTTCCTGAGATGATCTCTCGCATATTTTAATTCTTTTAGTACTATAGTATATTGAGAATTGTGCAGTTGTGATACTTAAATTGTTAATGAACATTGTGATTGGTTAAAATTGTGGTTGTTGAGAAGATTGTGGTTTCATCACTTGTATGGTTTATTGTGATGGACTTGAATTACCTTCGAGAGCTGTCGTAGAATGTTAGAGGTTAGTCTATCCTAGTGGGGGTGAGATGGTTGCCTAACACTTATAGTAGATTGTTGTTTGTGAGAGCAACCACTATTGCTCGCGTAAGTTTAAAGCTGAGGGATGGTATACCTTTCCTAGGAAGGATTCGTCAATACTGTGGGAGACGGTGTACGCTCTTCGTAAAGTGGTTTGTAATTTGGCCCTGCGGGGAATGATTGAAATTATGTGGTCGTGGTGAGTGAACAAGGCAGAATTGTTGTGTAGATTCCTAAGAAGCAACCAACATACATGACAATGGAGATGAACTAACATACATGAGAATATGGAATGATGTTACTGAGATATTTATTGATTGTTTTAATTTCTTGCAAGTTTATTCATGTCATTTGATTTATTGTATTCCGTACACTTGAAATCACTATAACTATCATGGTTTTATTCTCAAAAATCTATATATGCTATTTTCCAAAAAGAGACTGGCCATCTTTTATTGTTTTAAACCTTGTTAGAGTTTGAGAGGGATTTTCTACGGACTTTTGCTCACCCCCTACAACACACTTACAGATTTTAGCATAGAAGAGGATGTCCATGTGGATGAACAGATTGATTACGAGCCATTGGAGGATCAAGATGTGGATCCTATCTTAGAAGAATAAAGTTGTTTTATTTTTGGTTTAGAGTTTGAGAGATTTTTATGAAACAATGTTTTAGCTAGTTTTTATTATTCTGCTACTAGATATTCTTGGTTTTGAATTGTAAGTTGGAGAAGTTTTAATGTTTGATAGACTTTAGTATATATTCCTTGTCAAAGGCATGAATGGATTATTATTTAATGGTTATTTTTAGTTGCTCTCATGGTTGGATGGTTTGTAAATAGTAATGCTTTCCAGGGTGGATTTTGGGGCGTTACAATTTAAATATTGTAAAGATCAAATAATAAGATGCTGTGTACCTGATCATGAAATAGGTCATATCAGTTTTGTCATTCTGAAGCTTGCAGAGGTCATTTTGCTTCAAGGAAAATCGCTGCTAAAATTTTGTGGTGTGGATTTTATTGGCCAACTATTTTTAAAGTTGTTCATATCTTTTGTTTAAAATGTGACAGATATTAAAGAATGAAAAATATTTTAAAAATAAATATGATGCCTTTAAACCCTATTTTGATTATTGAAATTTTCGATTGTTGGAGCATCAATTTTATGAGTCCATTTCCCCCATCCTTTGGTTACCTGTACATTTTGATTGCAGTCGATTATGTCTCTAAATGGCTAAAGGGAATTCCATGCAGAAATAATGATCACAGAACAATGGTTAAGTTTTTAAAAGAAAATATATTGTCCAGATTTGAAATTCCATGGACCATTATAAGTGATGGTGGATTACATTTTTATAATAAAGTTTTTGAAAAACTTATGAGAAAATATTAAATTTCTCATAAAATATCCATTCCGTATCATCCACAAACAAGTGGAGAAGTTGAATTAGCTAAGAGGGAGATAAAATATATCTTGGAAAAAACAATGAATCTAGATTGTAAATATTTGTCTTTAAGATTAACGGATGCACTTCGGGCTTACCGTAGTAGCTATAAAACTATTTTAAGAATGTCTCCTTATCGATTAGCTTATGGTAAACCATGTCACCTGCCTATAGAATTAGAACATAAAGCATATTGGGCAATCAAAATGATGAATTTTGATATGGATAAAGCTAGAATAGCTTGCAAACTTCAAATTAATGAATTGAAGGAATTTAGAAACGAAGCTTATGAAAATGTGAAAATTGCTTAGTCTAGAACAAAACATTTTCACAATAAAAATATTATGCGGAAATTTTTTGAAACTTCTCAAAAAGTTCTGTTATATAATGCAAAACTTCATTTATTCCCCAAAAATTTAAGATATAGATGGACATGTCCTTACATTGTTAAGCATGTTTTTAACTATGGAGCAATTGAAATTGAGAATCCGTTAATTGGAAATGTTTTTAAAGTAAACGGTCAAAGGCTTAAACCATATTATGATGGATTTACTTAAGATATAACTTTTGTACAACTTCTGTACAACTTTTTGATCCAGTTTATGCGCTTTAAAAATATGTATTGTTGTTTGATTATAAATAATTAGTACTAATTGTTTGTTATTTATTTGACAGATTAAGTCTCCTGAGTAAAATCCATATATCCTAATTACTAGACGACAACAAATTGCTGGTTTTAATTATCACTATTTTATATATTACAGACAATGTTTAATTTAAGTTGGGGGGGTGTGGGTGTTAATTTACTTATGAGTGAATTCTCTTATATTTGTTTAATGTTTGTTAAAGGTTTTATAAATTTTTTCGTCTTTGTGACTTAAATACGTTGAAGAACCAGATAGTGAGTCGATAAATTTTTGAGTCATCTTTAACAAGTTTTCAAAACAAAATTGTACAATGGACAAAAAGTTGTTCTGGTTAAGTTTAATTTTACTAAGTAATCTTCCAAAAGATATACATGCATTGATCATGCAAAAAGCTAGAAGTGTTAGAAATTTAGAAATCTTTGAAAGTCAACCAAGACCCTTGTGTGGAAAAAGTACATTTGCTAAACATCGAAGATCAAAGCGTCTCGGTGGTTATGTAAGATGTGGTCGTTCAGAACATTTGACATAATATAATTAGTGTGCGGAATCAATTTCAGATCGTCTCCTGTGGATTATGTATGGGCATAGTAAGGATTATCCTGAGGCATCATCCTATTCTACCCTTATGTTAACAAGATATGTGAGAAGTGAAGTTAACCATGTCACTGGTATTATTGATCAAAAAATTTCTGATTCTAAATCAATATGATCAACTAATGTATAGTTTTGGAATAGTGTACATAATTGTAAATAACTATATAATAATTAGGAAAATTAATAAATAACAAATAACAAATAAATAATTAATAAAACTATTTTTTGAAATAGAAAAAAAGAGTGGTTATCAAAGTTTTGTTGAATATGTAAAGTTGTAATTAATTTTGTAACTGCAGGAATTTTTAAGGAGGTAGAAATTGTAGAAAATCAGAAGCAGCAGCCTGCAACATACAAAGCAACAACCAGTCAACTAGCCCATTCTGGACGGTGGGGCTACCATCCGGATGGTAGTATATATATAAAAAGCCTCCTGCATGCAAAACTGATCAGTTCATTCCCTTGCAACCTAAAATTCGAAAGACAACTGATTTTCTCCAAATAAATCTTCTCAAATCTGCTACACTTGAGCTTTTTCTTCAAATCTTTTCTAATTATTCACTTACCCATTACATTTTGAAGGTTTCTATCGATTGAAATTAGTCAAAACCAAGTATTTGAAGAGAAATCAGGAAAAATATGGATTCAAGACGTCGAACGAGAGGATCTTCAAGTCGTGCACCAAGGGATCAACCTCAATATCCTTAAGCACCTCCACAACAGCCTGGACCAGGAAATATCTACAATGAGGTGATTTTTCAGAATTTTGAACAACATGTCTAGTATGTTGCTTTGTTTATCTCCAAAACTATCATTCTTGAAAGGCCAGTAATTTTTGAGGACTTTGAAAACATAGGAGTTAGACAAATTCTTGCTAAAAGAGGATGGTTGGAATATGTTATATTTATTACTAATGCTTATGAATGCTTGGTCTGTGAATTCTATAGTAATGCATAAATAATTGGAGAAAGACAATTGTGTGTGTTCGTACGAGGTAGAATTTTTCAAGTTACACCGGCTACTATAGCCAATTTTTTTCATCCCATACAAACACCACCCAACCTGCATTATTACTTGATGTTTTCCGTTGTTGTTCCCTAGTCTCCTAGCATCACCCTTAAATATGTGTATGAGACTTATGTGTGTAAGGCAATGTAACTCTCCCTCGAAATGATGTGGGAAACGGGGCAACGGAATAATGGAAAATGAAATGAACAAAATGTTTGGAATGAAATGTGTATGAACAAAAGTTCTCCCCAAGCGCAAGGAGTCTTTTGAGTGTCGTGTTTTACTTGGAAAAGTATTCCAAGGTCGTCTCCTCAGGGAAGAAAAGTTCAAGTGTGTGAAAATGATTTTGTGAACAAAAGAAAAAGTGTAAAATCTTGTAGTTGGTTTTGGTGAGTTTTGTTCTTAATGAAAATGCAAGAAAACAAGTGTTGGCTAATCCAAAGAGGTCATTCCAATGGGAATCTCAACTCAACTCGAAACCTTCCTCCAATGGTAAATAGATGAACGATTAATTCATGGGAAGCTAGGGATGAGATGGTGAGGATCCAAGCATAAACCGTGACCAGGCTTGTGACGCCCCTAAAATCGGGGGTCCCGTTGACCTCCCATCAACCCGCGGAAATACTCGTGGTTGTCGCATAACCCGACATCACGTCTATCACACCCCTGTAATCGGGATTACAACCCAAACGAGGATCCATGTTTTCTTTAATTCATTTAATCCCATCGAGGTTCAACATACCCCAGTGTATCTTATTTAAGGTCCATTTGTGTCATTGGAACCAAAGTACACATAGCCCAAAAGCATGGTAATGCATTCTTAAAATTTCAGATTTTTGGAAAAACTTCCAGAAGGTTTTGAATAGACCTTCCGAAAGGTTTTTACTCATTGGAAAAGTCCTTCTGAAAGGTTTTATAGACCTTCCGGAAGTTTTTGTTTACTGGATAACAATTTGCATTAACCTTCCGGACGGTTTTCTTCAACCTTTCGGAAGGCTTTGCCTGCTAGACCAAAAGTCTGCATTAACCTTCTGGAAGGTTGTTGCGACCTTCTGGAAGGTTTTGCCCATAATTATGCCTCTTTAGTTTTTCATTTCTAATCCACTCAAAACCTTTCCAAATCCATTCCAAACATGTATAATAACATTTTCTACATTATACATGATCCATACAAGCTCTATTACACAATTACATGCTCAAAATGGAATTTTACAATTGTTTTACAAAAACTTGTCTCCAAAAGCCACAAACTGACTTTTCTTCACCCTTGAGGTTGCGAGTGAGAGTCCTCTCCTTGTACGAACCCTGCATCTGAAATGATTCCTGTATAGGGTGAGCCAACACCCAGTAGAAAATTTCCTACAGAGGCTACTCCCCAACCTAAATGCATATGTAATGTTCATATACGACATTCAAAGTCATTCAATCGTTCCAATCAAGAATATACATGTTCCATGTTGGAATGAAATGAGTATTCACCCATGCACCTAACCGAAGCCTTCACCGGCTTTCACCACACTATGCAATGCAAGTGTAAAACATTTATCCTTAATGAGTACATCTAAAGATCTTTTTGAAGCTACTCATGTGCTTATAAAACCTAATTCATTTTTGGATGTTTCCCATCAAATGAATCATTTGTACAACCAAAAAAACTATGTGTCTTTATTTGGGTAGTGGACTTTTGGTGTTACACCACCGACTCCACACACCGATACACTTTTTTTGGACTTATATCGTCTGAAGTGTATAAACCAATAGCCGGGCCTTGCACCCGAGGGGGGATCTATCCCTTCTTGCTATACGCGACACAAGTTTTCATGTATGTAACCATGCGACTCAGTAAGATATTCAACCCCACTTTCCCGAGCCCACCTATCAAAACACCAAGTATGGTGATTGATCCAACCATGTACGACATACACCCATACTCATGCCTAAGCTGTTGAATGTGATGTTTTCATACCCATGCAATGTAATGAACCTTTGCAATACCAATGTCATACTCAATGTAATGAATGCCAATAAGCTGAATTTAACCACACATTTTTTCATGTGTCATGACAATTTATATCACATGCATATAATCAACATTATCAACAATTCACAAGCTTGTTACACATAATCCATGCTATAACAAATTAAGTTCCACTTAGGCATTTTATGCAAAATACCATCAAATCACAACATTTCCCACATCATTTACAAAGCATAACATTTAAACATAAAGCATTCCCATAAAATCACTTTTCCATGGAATTTACCAATCAAGTAATTACCACAATCAAATCTCAAGTTAGGAAAATCTATTCTAATCCACTTCAATACCCTTTTTCATACCCATTTCCTCTATTTCATATACATAGGTAAGTAACCTACATATACTCCCATAACCTCCACATTACATATAACATTTAGGTAGGGAAAGGACCAAAGTAGGAGAACCCCTACCTCTTGAAGCATAAAACAACGTTGGAAAGCTCCAAGTACTTGCCCAAAATCTGAATTTTCAACCTTCGGTGAAACCCATCTTTTTTGGTGTCGTCGCGTAGCCCTCAGCGAGGAGAATGACCTTTTCTCTTGGCCCAAGTGAATCCGAAACCCGTGGAGTCGTAGATCGTAGAGAAAGTGGAAGAGCTCTCCCTTTTCCCTCTCTTCTCTTTCGGCTAACAGCTGGGTGTAAGAATGGGGGAAAATTTTGATTTTTCCCCCTATTTATACCCTCCATTTACTTGGCTCACATTGTGCCACACAACCTCTTTTTTTCGGGTCCGTTTTCGTCCCGAAACGATTAAATTTTACCCCGGTTCAAGTTCAAATTAATTTAATTTTAATTTACCTCAAATTATTTTCCAAATTTGAAATTTTATTAGAAATCCCGTTTTTGGGTCACTCGAGACTCGACCACCTTGTAAAACGTAAAAAAATTGACTATCTCAGAATTCGATGAAATATGACGTGGTAACTAGATGTCGTGAGACGAATCCATTGGTGAAGTCTATTTCATCGTCCAAAATTTAGAAAAATTCAGGTTTTCAACCCATACTGTAGTAGTAAAATTACCGTTTTGCCCTTGCTTACAAAAGTTTAAATTTATTGGGTTTTACAAGGCCTACGGAATATCAAAGACTCACAACCACATCCACTCTCAACCTAGTTAAACTGAACCATTGTACACCGAGAGGAGGAAAGGAAATGAGTTGAAATGGCATGCCCAAGAGGAGGTCTCCCTTGGATAGCCAACTTAAAATCTAGCTACTCATGAAAGCAAGAAACAAATACATAATATAAAGAGACATAATATTGAAATGGAGCATGAAACTTAACTTAATGCAAGAAAACTTGAACTATAAAGAAAGAAATACAATACCCATTTTAAAACTAAAAATGAAGAAAGCTCGAAAACATTAACGGTGAAATGAAGAACATGTAACTAAACTTGAAATGAACTTGAAGTAAATGACATTAAGGTGCAAGAGTTAAAGATTACAAGAGATTAAAAGCTTACCACAACTAAAATGGAAAGGAAAATGCAAAAACATAAGCTTTCTAATTACTATTCATCATCTTCTACATTGAACTACTCCTAGCTTAGGTAGCCACCCTTTCAAAGCTTGTGAATGTTGAATATATGGAGTGTGTGCCTTCAAATTTTGTGCATGGGAGTCCCTCTAGCCATGTGAAAGGCCTCCCATCAATAGGGGGCTGAATGGATGGGTATGACAGGCTTAGCCTGCATTCCCTAGGCTTCACCCTTCCTCTCCCATTCTCATCAATGCCAAAGCCTCCAAAGTCTTTCCCTAGGGTGTAGGGGACATGTAAATATGTAAGGGTTGTTAGGGGACAAGTGGAAGAATCAATAGTGGGACCCCCAAGCAAATGGAGCATGAGTTGCAGGCATTCTGTGCAACACCTTCTGGAAGGTCGATTCCAGTAGGCTGAATCTTCCGAAAGGTCTTTCGGAAGGTGATAGCTTAAGACCACTTTTAGTAAAATTGCCATAACTTGTGATCCAACCGTTGGATTGAGTTGACATTTCGACATAGTGTAGCCGACATCCAGATCTACAACTTTTAAGTTTTGCACTTTTTCAGATTTGAAGTGGATCATGGTCAAACATGGGAACAATAGTGGTACTATGTCAAGACCTTGGGAAACCAATGGGCTAAACCTTCCAAAAGGTTTTCATCCCAATTGCATTTTTCTTGGTTTCTTCACCTTCCAAGCCTCCCTATCCTCATTCAATGTGTTAATTTCTTGAACACACATTCACACTTAGTTGCAAAGCTCTAAAAGCCATCATTTATGCTATAATTACCTACAACAATATCAAAATTTCCACATTATTCCTAACTTTAACTAATTCTAAATAATTAATATGAAAATTTAAGTTAAAAAGCATGAAATGAGGCCAATAACTATGCAACGTTTTGTGCTCATCACACCCCCCAACTTAAGCTTTGCTAGTCCCTATCAAACAAACTATAAAAAGCAGGTAAACAAAATAAACATATATTAATTCCGCAATTGCATTTAGCACATGCAAAAAGCCTTTAAACCCCTAGGTGATCCCTAGTGGACGAGTTTTGTCTTGTGTAGGTTTCTAGTGAAGGTACATACAAACTTCTTTTTTAGTATCCAATATTTAAAACATATTCTCTTATCCTAACTAGCACTGGGATTTCAAAAATAGCTTGGTCCAATACATCCGAACTAAAAACACACGAAACACATCATAGCCTTAAATGCTATTCTAAAGTATCCACATACACATTCATTTTCAAATTCGCGTGTGTGTGAAATGGACATGTAATTTAAACATTTACACAACGGAGTTCACATTTATTTTGACTATCCAAATTAAGCTTCGATGCAAACTCATCAAGGGTGTCTCTCAACAATGAATCACACATTGGTTATCCTGGCATGCTCTCCATGTGTATATGTGAGATAGAATCTTGTGCTCAGAATGAAATATACTCACATATAATCCAAAAATGAAGTACATGCATGAAAAATGAACACAACCTTGGCTTAATCTCATGAAAGGAATGCTAGGGCATTAGATTGCAAAACCAACTTCTCTTGTTCTTTAAAAGTAAGCTATCCCCATGCTTTCTTTAGATCATTTAGGGCTTTCAAGGGTTGTAATGAGGACTTGGAGTCATAATGAGGTAAGTGAAACGAAGGATATAGGATAACAACGAGGGTTGTTCCGAGTGAATGACCTTTATTTCAAAAAGATCTCCCTTTTTATGGGATTTCTAGGCTAACACCATCACTACACTCTTTGTTTCTTTTCCTTAACATTTTCCTTTTTCTTTATCATTCTTTTCACCCCTTGTTCTCCTTTTCTTGATTTTTTTTCGTTCAACTCTTTGATTCCACTTCATCCCTTTTGTTGAGTTTCCGCCATACTTCCTTCTCTTTTATGATCATTCATACTTAGCTCTAGGAACAAACCAAGGTGAGGTAGATTTATATCATTTTGCATTGGCTTGGTCAAATGTGGCATAGAAACAAATTGCAAATAAGGCTCAAACATGGCACTAGTGATAGAATTTCACAAAAAAAAAGCTAAGGCTCAAAGCATTTAAAAGATGGCCTAAGATCATTTCTAGATAGGCATGGGAGAGCACATTGCATTTCAAGACAAAGTCAATCAACTACCCAAATGCATCTAGCCAAAACAAGCATAATGAGATTATTGAACAAATTTGTAATTTGAAAATTTGTTCCTTGAGTAATTGTAAGTTCCTTCCAAACAAGGATTGACATTAAAGCTCACATGGGTTCTTACTCATCTCCCCTATTCATGTCAAGCACTCAATTGTGAACTCAATCCGTAAATTGTCCAAATTACACATTCAAGGTGCACAATGGTTGAGTTTGAAAGAAAACACATACGTTATACTCTTGGCAATAGGGTAAACTTCTATAATGTGCCCATGTATTCAAAGTTCAAAATGAAGATCAAGTAATCACAAATCCCATAACAATTAGGGTAGGAGAATATAGTTCAATATTGGATATTTTACATAAAAAATGTTCAAAATTTTCAAAATTTTTTCATTTCCCATTATTATATACAAAAAGTGGTGGAACATGTAAATGGTGCATCTCACTCCCCAACTTGAACTATGCATTGTCCTCAATGCACAAGGAATCATGCAATGAGAAAAATAAGTTACCCCTATTTCTTTTCTTTTTTTTTCTCTTTTTTTTGGCATACACATTAAAGGGAAAACAAAAACATTTGATTACACCCCCAACTTAAACTCGCACATGATATGGAATGAGATTTTCTACTATGATGCTCAAAATGAAATGAGTCCAAATTAGAGAGAGGTAAACAATTTCTACACTACAACATCAAGAGAAGAAAAATATAACAATAAAATAAGTCTAACTACTATGTACATGAAAATAAAACAAAAATGACACGTCAATCCGGCTTCAATTTGGATATGAGCTTTTGCCCATTGATTTTTTTGATTTTAAAATTTTGTTGTTGTATAAATGTCCTTCTTAAACCATCAATCCAAACATAAAAAGGCTGTTGACTCAAAATTCTCAACCGAACCGAGGTATATGCAAGTTTATGCAATTCCAACAATGGAGTATACAATTTCTCTTCAAAAGTTTCTACACTTAACTCCATTTCAATGGCCTCCCCAAGTTGAGAAATGTGAATCTCAACACCACTCAAAGATGGAAAAATGACTTTGGGCTCATTAGCTTCATGTGAGATAATAACTTCATCAAATTTTTCACAATCTAGAGTGGTGGAAGATTCAACATCAATATGCATTTCATTGAGATGATCATCCTCAATACATTGACTATGCTGAAGATGTTGTTCTTCATGCACATAAATTATAGCATTAGTCAATGTATTAATTCTATCTCTAATTTCAGAAAGTTGTTGGGTTATTTGGGCATTGAATTCCATTTGGTATTGCATAAAATTGCCCAAAATATTTTCCAATTCTTCTTCAGTTGAGTTCCCATATGTTGGATAGTGGCAAAATTCATTTGGTGGTGTGAGATTGGATGAAAAATTATAAGGTTCATTTTTCCAACCATAACTTGGATAGCTCGGTGTAACATAGTGGTTGGGGTAAAAATATTCGGAGGCCAAATTTGAATTTGAACCTTTGCATGCAAAGTAATGAACCGGATAATTTATTGGGCACTCAATAGTCATGTGTCCGTACTCAGCAAATCTCGCAATAGTCATGTGTCCGTACTCACCACAAATCTCGCAAACATTTTCAAATTAAGGGGAATTTATTGGGCACTCACTAGTGATGTGCCCATACTCATCACAAATCTCACACACAATTTCAAAATTTTGGACATTTGATACATTTTCATAAAAAATAGGAAACATAAAACAAAACACAAACTACAACAAAAATATAGACAAGTTAGATGACATACCTTGGCCTATGATGAAAATCACGAGACTTACCTATGCCGTCCCAAAATCACCTTTGAACTCGATACTTAACCTTCCCTGGCAATGGCGCCAAAAATGCTTGATATTTTATGTTGTTGTTCCCTAGTCTCCTAGCATCACCCTTTAATACGTGTATGAGACTTATGTGTGTAAGGGAGTGTCACTCTCCCTCAGAATGATATGAGAAATGAGGCAACGGAATAATGGAAAATGAAATGAACAAAATGTTTGGAATGAAATGTGTATGAACAAAAGTTCTCCCAAAGCGCAAGGAGTCTTTTGAGTGTCGTGTTTTACTTGAAAAAGTATTCCAAGGTTGTCTCCTTATGGAAGGAAAGTTCAAGTGTGTGAAAGTGATTTTGTGAACAAAAGAAAAAGTGTAAAATCTTGTAGTTGGTTTTGGTGAGTTTTGTTCTTAATGAAAATGCCAAAAAATAAGTGTTGGCTAATCCAAGAGGTCATTCCAATGGGAATCTCAACTCAACTTGAAACCTTCCTCCAATGGTGCATAGATAAACGATTGATTTGTGGGAAGCTAGGGATGAGATGGTGAGGATCCAAGCATAAACCATGACCTAGCCTACAAAATATCAAAGACTCACAACCACATACACTTTTAACCCAGTCAAACCGAATTATCATACACCGAGAGGAGGAAAGAAAATGAGTTGAAATAGCGTGCCCAAGAGGAGGTCTCCCTTAGATTAGCCAACTTAAAATCTAGCTACTCATGAAAGCAAGAAACAAATACATAATATAAAGAGACATAATATTGAAATTTAGCATGAAACTTAACTTAATGCAAGAAAACTTGAACTATAAAGAAAGAAATACAATACCCATTTTAAAACTAAAAATGACGAAAGCTTGAAAACATTAATGGTGAAATGAAGAACATGTAACTAAACTTGAAATGAACTTGAAATAAATGATATTAAGGTGCAAGAGTTAAAGATTACGAGAGATTAAAAGCTTACCACAACTAAAATGGAAAGGAAAATGCAAAAACATAAGCTTTCTAATTACTATTCATCATCTTCTACATTGAACTACTCCTAGCTTAGGTAGCCACCCTTTCAAAGCTTGTGAATGCTGAATATATGGAGTGTGTGCCTTCAAATTTCGTCCATGGGAGGTCTCCCTAGCTGTGTGAAAGGCCTCCCATCAATAGGGGGTTGAATGGATGGGTATGGCAGGCTTTGCCTGCATTCCCCAGGCTTCACCCTTCCTCTCCCATTCTCATCAATGCCAAGCCTCCAAAGTCTTCCCCTAGGGTATAGGGGACATGTAAATATGTAAGGGGTGTCAAGGGACAAGTGAAAGAATCAATGGTGGGACCCCCAAACAAGTGGAGCATGAGTTGTAGGCGTTTTGGGCATTCTGTGCAAAACCTTCTGGAAGGTCGATTCCAGTAGGTAGAACCTTTCAGAAGGTGATAGCTGAGGACCACTTTTCATAAAATTGTCAGAATTTGTGATCTAACCGTTGGATTGAGCTAACATTTTGACACAATGCAGCAGACATCCAGATTTACAACTTTCAAGTTTTGCACCTTTTCAGATTTGAAGTGGATCATGGTCAAACATGGGAAACACAATGGTACTATGTCCAGACCTTGGAAAACCAGTGGACCAAACCTTCTGGAAGGTTTTCATCCAAATTGCATTTTTCTTGTTTTCTTCACCTTCCAAGCCTCCCTGTCCTCATTCAATGTGTCTATCTCTTGACCACACATTCACACTTAGTGGCAAAGCTCTAAAAGCCATCATTTATGCTATAATTACCTACAACATCAAAATTTTTACATTATTCCTAACTTTAAATAATTCTAAATAATTAATATGCAAATTTAAGTTAAAAAACATGAAATGAGGCCAATAACTATGCAATGTTTTGTGCTCATCAAATATCCTTACACTAAACTACATGATTTAACCAATGTAGGGATAGAGTTGATGGGTAACCCAGAGTTTGTTTGGGGAAGGCCAAACAACTATATAAAACAAGGGGATTGGATTGACAAATACAGAATTCTGAATTTGATAATAGTAAACATTTTGTTACCCCGAGCCTAGAAGAATCAAATTTATACTGAGTAGGCCTATTTCTTGTATGCATTTGGGATGGAACACACAATTGATTTGCCAAACCTGATTAGGAATCAAATATTACTTACTGTGGATAAGAACCCTCAGTCCCATATGCTATGTTAGTTTCTCAGTTATGCAGGGACAAGGGCATAATTGTTGATCCTTCATGGAAAATAGTGGAACATTATGGACCACTAGATAAAACTTAATTGAGAAAAGGTCATGGCATTTAGCCTGAGGAACAACCAGAAGTGCCACCACAACCACAAGAGGAGCCATTCCAAGCTTCTGAAGAATTTTTCACACAAGAGCAGCCGCAGCCACAAGAAGATCTGCCATATATACCAATGAATGATAGGAGTGATAGACATATTTTGCTAGGATTAGAGACCACTGTCACCCAGCTTGGTAACAACATCACAGAGATCAACAAATGTATGGATTATTATGAGTAGAATCAAGTGGAAATGCTAAGGCTACTCCGCGAGCATTTTTGGAGGAGGACCATCTACTTGTTGAAGACTGCAGATTCTACAAAAACTTTGTTATCTTTCACTCATCTTTTAAATTATGCACTTTTGCTTTATGTCTTGAACTTATTTATGTTTTAAACTTGTTGATATTTTGAACTTGTTTGTGTTAAATTTGTTAGTTAGTGTGTGGCTCATATTTTTGAGTTAGGAAGAATAGTTCATATAATTCATAGTTGAATTAGGTTAAATATTCCCATTCTTAGCAAGAATTGTCTTAATCTAATCATGCGGGATTTTCATATATTGATTGTGAATTATCTTAATATTTTTGTTTAAACTTAATCTTTTGAGCACAATTAGATTTCTTTATTGTTAAAAACCTTGTGAAATAGTACAATCTTTTCATACATAGTGGAGATGTAAGACCTATTGCAGATTTTGAACCAATCTTTCTTGGAGAGATATTCTACATCTACTCAAATAAGAATCTTCGATTTAGCGGTAAACTTTCTTTGAATAATCTCATTAGTTTTGTTTTGATTAGCACTTATTAAATTATATTGTTAGCATTTCCCTTAGACTTTCATTTAGAGATTATACTAATGTATGATTTCTGGAAAATGATCTTAGGCCATTTTTGATTAATCTTGAGCCTTAACCATTTATTTTACAAAATTATATCCTTAGTCAGCCATGATTGAGTTTGAAAAAGTATAAATTCATTTCATAAAAACCCAAAAAATACCCGAGCCATATAAAAATATATTAAACCTACCTTTGCTATCTAATTTTTTTACACCCTCTTTTAAATCACTAGGATATGGAAAAATAGAAAAAGAAGAAAAGGTAGAAAAGAGTAAAGAAAAAAATGATCAAAGTTCAAAAGCAAAAGGAAATATGTGAAAAGAATTTCATAGAAAAAAAGAAAGAAAGAAAAGAGCCAAGAAAGTGAAAATTGGAGGAAAGATAAAAAGGATGATCATGAAAAGTCTTGAAAGAATAAAACGAGGTGTGCCACCAAGCTAAGAAATGATAGCTTTTGAATCTCATTGACGTCGTTTCTTAAACCCTAAACCAATGGCCACATTAAAACCCTAACAAAGTCCTTTTTGATTCCAGAAATCATGTATTTGTATTAATCCTATCAATCGACAAAGGGAGGATGTTGATAATATGTTTAATGCAGTGTTAATATTCTTTCATGAGATTATGTCAAATTTCAATTTTATTTAAATAATTAATCTTTTACATGTGAAACTATTTTTTTTGTTAACAATATTCTCATCACATGTAATTATTGAGTGAACAGTTACTATAACATATGTGTATTCTTTGCTGAGTGTAATCTAGGGGAGGATTGACATCAAGACTACCATGAAAGATGGTAATATTTCTTAAGTGATTTTTGAAAATAAAGAAATCATTACACACATCCAAGTTTTTATAAAAATATATAGATAATATTACAACTAATATGTGTTACTCTTATAGTGATCAGAAAATGAAGTATTCTAGCAATGCAGAAGGAATATTGATTTAATTTTATTTGTGAAAAATATGAGATACGAACTCCTAACTACTGAAGTTTTTAGGTAGGTTCACTGAAAACCTTCACGAGACAAAACTCGTCCACTAGGGATCACCTAGGGGTTTCACGGCTTGTTGCATATACTAAATGCAATCGTGAAAAATCTATGAAAATGATTTTACTTTGTCATATTTTATTTTGTATTTACTAGGAACTAGTAAAGTTTAAGTAAGGGAGTGTGATTAACCCTAGTTAACATGTAAATTAATATAATTAAATAAGTTAATTTTATAAGATAAAACATCTAAAAACTGTGTATTAGGGTTTGTGTGTAACCTAGGGTTTTATTTGTGTACAGTCTGAAATTTCAGGATTTTTGAGTAGAATTAGTGAAAAAATATGAGGAGCACTCCGTCAAAGCTTGAAACAACAAGGGAGGCAAGTATAATTCAACAATAAAGAACATGCAAGAAGGTCATGGAAGCTCCACCAGCAAACAAGGACCGTCAGGACGGTGGTGGTGGCGTCCGAATGTTGGTGTTAGGCGGTTGCTGCTAAACTCCACTTCATGCTTCATCTTTGCCTATATATATGGCATGTTGCCTTCATTTGAAACTGGTTGGGCTGGACTGGGCAAGGAGAGAAAGAAAGGAAAAAGAGAGAAAGAAAAGGAGAAAAAGAAAAGAGAAAGAGAAAAAGTCATAGAGAGTTCAAGATCCGATCTATCCTTCTCTCTAGCCAAAACTCTGTATTTCTACATTTCTATTACGTCTTTTTATTTGGGGAGTTGAACTGCCACCACCTTTGCGTCTTAATCGATATTAAGGGTGGTTGTATTTCAATTGTTTCTTACGAAAGAAGTGTCAGTGTCTGTATTTTATTTAATGTTGTAATAATAATTACCCGCACTTCTTACTTGTTTATAGTAATAGGGTGTGAGTAGTTACTTATACCTTTCAGTAAGGGGTGAACATATGCATAATACTAGTTAACTTCTAGAAATGCTGATATTTTATTATGCTATATATATATACCTATTATTGTGAACTTCATGTATGATGCAGTAATGTACGTAATTGGGTGTTACACCCATAATTATGTCATCGCTAAATCATGAACTTGTCGGTTAAATATTTACGGTGTTCCAATGGCATGGCTAGTGCTCCAGGAGTACTGAGGATGTTCTACTGTTACATGGTACAATTGTCAGATTAATAATCTAAGTGATCCTCATGAATGGCTTGACCTTCTGGATTACTAGGATTGTTTAATTGATACAATATATAAAAATTGTCAGATTAATAATCTAAGTGATTCTCATGAATAGCTTGACCTTTTGGATTACTAGGGTTGTTTAACTGATACATATTATAATATTAGCCAGTTGAGTAATTTAAGTGATCCTCATGAATGACTTGTCCTTCTAGTTTATTTGGATTAGTTAATTGTCATATAACCAACTAACCTAAGAAGTAGTTGTTGTGTTATGGTTTAATAATACCACCAGCTAAACTATGAAGTTGTTATGTTATGGTTTAATATACATATACATGCTATACTATTACCAATTGAGTAATTCAAACAATCCTCATGAATGGTTTGAACTTTTGGGTTACATGGATTATTCAGTTGACATGTATATCATCAGCTAACCTAAGAAGTTGTTGTAGTATAATTGATGTCAATCAGACCTAGCAGTTTGTTTTCCAGTGATGTGGAGGTTAATTGTTATAAGGTAGCATTTCCAGTATTTAACCACAGCATATGAGATCCTTAAACTAAAGGGTACTTTTCATATTACTGTCTTTTAAAAATCTGTTTACATATTTCGTTTACTTAAACTAGTTATAAATCTAAGCTCACATCACAAGTTATCTCATGTTACACTGTTTTAACTATAACTTCACTGTTCTTATTTTAAATTCTAATTATTAAAACTCTTCGTGGGATTGATGTTGGACTTAAATCATGAAAACTATAATTCAACCACTTATACTTGGGTGTATAATATAAATCCAATACAAAATAGTGCGAATCATCCACCACAACTCCACATGGGTTTTTCCATAGATCGGTTAGCCAATTGCAAAACGACATTGGTGAATTTCTGTAAAACCTGGGTAAATTTAATCTTTTTATGAAAAAGAGCAAAGTGGTAATTTGCCACTACAATATGGGTTGTAAACCTGAATTTTTCTAGAACTCGGATGATGAAACGGAGCTTACCGTTGGATTCGTCTCACGAAATCTAGTTATCCTATCAATTTTCATCAAATTCTTAGATAGTCGGATTTTTTTGCGATTTATAAGGCGATCGAGTTTTGGATGACCCAAAAATGAAAATTTTAATAAAATTTTAAAATTTGGAAAATAATTTAAGGCAAGTTAAAATAAAAATATATTGAACTTAAACTAGGATAAAATTTAATCGTTTCGGGGCAAAAACTGACCTAGGGGAAAAATGGTCATTTGACGAATTGTGGACTAAGCATTCGGGGACTATAAAAAGGGGAAGAAAATTAGATTTTTTTCCCCAATCGTTCAGTCATTACCCGATAGAAAAGAAGAGAGGTAAAAAGAGAGAGTTCTTACATTCTCTCTACGATCTATGAAGATTGAGTGATTGAATCAACTCAAGCCAAGAACAAAGATTGTTTTACGCGGCGAGGGCTACGAAACCATACCAAGAAGGACGGATTTCACCAAAGTTCCAAAAATGAGCTTGGAGAAATCAAGGATTTTGGGCGAGATTGGGATTCTTGATGCCTTCTACCAAGTGGTTTACGCTTCAAGGGGTAGGGTTCCCTCCTACTTAGGGTCATTTTCTAACATAGGGTGCCATATGTTATGGGTAGGTTGATAAAACGTTACATCACTTGCCTAAGGTTGTAAAGTTGATGTAATTGGGTGATTGAAATGGGTAAAATAGATTCCTAGCTTGGAATTGATATGTGGAAATTAATTGTGAAATTTCATGGAAATTGGTATTTGTGGGCATGCTATATGTTTAAATTATGCCTTGGTGGATGAAGTGTGTTGTTCACATATATTATGTGAAACCATGCTTGTGAATGGTTGTTAGATATGAAATGTTGATATATGTTTATTGCTATATTAACATTATAATGAAGTTTGGTCATTATATGCATATGATATAATTGACCATGGAACATGTATATGTGGTTAAATTTGCTCATATGACATTCATTACATATGGGGTGTGACATTGACATTGCAATGGTGTATTACATTGCATATGCACGGAGGCATCGCAATTTGTGGGTGTGAGTGCAGGGTTGACATCAAACACCACGTAGGTGGATGATGGGTGGGCTCGAAAAGTTGGATCAAAAATCTGGCTGAGTCACATGGTAGCATGGAAAAAGAATTGGATCGGAGTTCGCAAGAAGGGTTAGATTATCCCTCAGGTGAGAGACCCGGTGATTAGATATACACTCCGTTGGTATAAGAGCTCATAAAGTGTGTCGGTGTATGCGGAACCGTTGGTGGAAGTCCATAAATTCCGTGTTGGTTGGGTGTCGTTGGTGTAAGTCCATAAATACCCACCCCAAGAAAGACCTGGAGATTTTTAAATAGTCATTGGATGGGCATCATCAATGGCAGGGGCTAGGAAAGCCCGATTTTATACTCATGGCATTGCATGGGGGACAAAAGCTAGTGAGGGCTCAGGTTGAGTTGCATAAGTGGGTACCCTCTCATATCATGGCATGACATGTTAGATTCCAACATAGACCTGCTTAAATCTGGGTTGGATTAGTTATTGCTTGCTAAATTTTGCATGTGAACATTGCATATGTATTTAGGTTGGAGAGTAGCCTCTATAGAAAATACTCTACTGGGCGTGGCTCACCCTATATGAGAAAACATTTCAGGTGCGGGATACACACCAGAGGAAGGCCCTCGCATGGGACCTCAAGGATGAAGAAAGCCGAGATATGGCTTTATTTTGATTGTTTTGTAAATTATTATGAAAATTTAGTTTGGTAGGTAAATTCATGTAAATTAATGTAATCGAAATTATATGAACCTTGTATTATATGAAAATTTTCATTAAACATGGGTTGGATGGAAATAATCGGTTTTGAAATGAATTGGAAATGAAAAACAGGTGAAACATGCAAAACCGAACAAAGCCTATCGGTACAACTTTGTCCAGTAGGGAAACCCTACCGATAGAATTTTTCCAATAGGCAAACCTTACCGGTAAAACTGTTTTGCCATGCTTTTGGACTTTGGGTTCTTTGGTCCAAAGGATATAAATGGGTATTAAATGAGTTAAATTGTGGTATGTTGGACCTTGGTTGGGTCAAATGGTAAAATGTACACAGGTTCCACGTGTGGGTGATGATTCTGGTTAAGGGGATGCTATTGACGTGATGTCGGGTTGTGCAACAATCATGGGTACTTTCGCGGGTTGACGGGCGGTCAATGGTTGAAAAATGACCCTTGATTTTAGGGGTGTCACAGCTTGGTATCAGAGCATATGTGTACAAATTACCTAAGGCTTGATAGGGCATAAGTCTAGACCATTGCATTCATTGTGCATTTTATGCTATGTACTTTAATATGATACATGTTATGTGTTATATGTTGTGTGAATGATATACATTGTAAAATGGATATGGAAAAGGGACACCAGGGTTAGAAAACATAACCTTGGGAGTAGGAAAACAAGGGAATGGGAAAGTTCCAGGTGTAAAGGTCTACTAGTGGGTGGCATATGCTCCACTAAGGGGACGAGATTAATCTCAAAGTTAAAAAAAAAAAAATTAGTCCCTACCTTGGGATACTAAATTGGTGCTCTATTGCTATCTGACATGTGTGTATATGGCAAGTAGAGGAAGAGGATGTCGAGATGGTGGGCAGAACATTAATCAACTATCCCCGGTCATTGACCAACAAGCCTTCATAGAGGTTATTGGTACTACGGTTGCTACCATTACACAAGCTAGTGCAAATGTGGGGCAAGGAGGCATGAGTAACCTCCAAAATTTCAAGGTTCACAAGCCTCCAATATTCAAGGGAGGGGCGGATCTGATGGTGGCCGATCATTAGTTCCGGCAAGTTGGCAAGATTTTAGAGGCAATGGAGATCACCTCCGATGTCGCGAAGATAAGGCTAGCTGCATTTCAGCTAGAGGGAGAAGCCTAATTGTGGTGGGATTGGGTAAAGGACTCAAGGAACTTAGAGTTAATGACATGGACAGAGTTCCAGGAGCTCTTCATGGGTAAATACTTCCCAACGGCCGCTCGACATGCTAAGGCCTGGGAATTCTTAGATTAGAAACAAGGGAAGATGACGGTGATGGAGTATGTGGCTAAATTCACTGATCTAGCCCATGTTGCTGATGATTATGTGGTCACGGATATTGCCAAGGTGAGGAAGTTTGAGGATCATTTGAAATTATCTATTTGGGAGAAAATTATGGGCCTCCAATTGCAAGATTTGGACTCGATGGTCAAGACAACTATGGCCATTGAGAGAGAGGTTGATGATGCACGAAACATCTAGGAGTCGGGTGCTAAGGACAAGAAGGAGGGCCAATCCTCTTCTTCTAGCTCGGGGAAGAGATAAAGAACTACTACTCCACAGGGACAACAAGAACAAGGCCGTGGCTATTAGGGCCAAGGCCAAGGTCGATCCTCCCAAGGCGGGGGAAACCTGACAACAACATATCAGGCAGGTTAGATGACTTGTTTCCAGTGCCACCAGTTTGGTCAAATGAAGCGGGATTGCCCTCAGAGGCAAGAGTCCCAGAGTTATGAGGCGTCTCAGTTCCAGTCGTCTGTGGGGCATGCACAGACTTATTTTATTCTTTCCTACCTCACTATGGGTTAGGGAAGTCAGTACTAGTTCTAGGGTGCTACTCAAGCCCGTACCACTTCACAAGCGGGGACTTTGCAATTAGGCCAGATGGGCCAAGGCATAGGTCGAGGCCGAGGACAGGGCATGCAGGTCGGGACTTTGAGGACCTCAAATTGAGCCAGTGGATTAGTTGATCGTTCGGGGTACATTTCTACTCTTTCGCTTATGGGCTAGGGTGTTATTTGACTCTGGTGCATCACATTAATTTAAATTTGCATCGTGTGTGAGGGATCTGGGCTTAGAGGTTAATACCTTGGAAAAGTTGTTGTATGTGCATTCACCCCTAGGAGCTAGGGTATGTTGACCAGATATGTCAGGGTTGTGAGTTAGAGATCTTAGGGATACTAATCACCATGGACCTTAGGGTCATGGACATTTTGGAGTTCGAAGTTGTTTCAAGTTTCACGGGAAAAAGCATGAAGCTTTGCCCCAATCTGTGTATGACTCCCATTGGCATAGGAAGTTGATGGGTTGGTTTGCGAGCCTTACCCTAGAGGACGAGGTGAGACAGGAGTTGGGTCTACCTTGGGTTGTGTGTGAGTATGAGGATGTTTTTCTGGAAGAACTACCAGGGTTACCTCCCCATAGGGATGTAGACTTCAGCATTGAGTTACATCCCTATAAATTGCTTGTTTCTGTGACTCCACATAGGATAGTGACAATTGAGTTGCAAGAACTCAAGTTCTAATTGCATGAATTGTTGGACAAGGGCTTTATTAGACCGAGCACTTCACCATGGGGCGCTATGGTGCTATTTTTCAAGAAGAAGGAGAAGAACTTTTGATTATGTATAGACTATCGATAGTTGAATCGGGTTACTATCAAGAATATGTACCCTTTGCCGAGAATCGATGACCTGTTTGATCAGTTGAGGGGAGCGTATGTTTACTATAAGATAGATCTTCACAACGGCTACCATCAGTTAAGAATTAAGGAGGCAAATATCCCTAAGATGACATTTAGAACACGGTATGGGCATTTCGAATTCATTTTGATGCCATTTGGATTGACGAATGCCCCAGCGGCATTCATGGATCTCATGCATAGGGTGTTCCAACCCTATTTAGATCAGTTCATTATAGTATTTGTTGACGACATCTTGATCTACTCCAAGTTTGAGAAGGAGTATGAGGGTCACTTGAGGATTGTTCCCTAGGCATTGAGAGATCACCTGTTGTACACCAAGTTCAGCAAATGTGAATTTTGGCTTACAGAGGTAAAGTTTTTGGGACACGTGGTGTCGGCTTCAGATGTATCCATGGACCCAGAGAAGGTTGAGGCGGTTATGAATTGGGAGTGGCCGAAGTCAGTCTTTGAGATACATAGTTTCTTGGGATTGGCAGGGTACTACCAAAGATTCATTTCAATCGTTGACCACCCGTCAACCCGTGGAAGTACCACTGATTGTTGCACAACCCGACATCACGTCAATAGCATCCCCTTAACTGGGATCATCACCCACACGTGTAACCCATGTACATTTTACCATTTGACCCAACCAAGGTCCAACATACCACAATTTAACTCATTTAATACCCATTTATATCCTTGGGACCAAAGAACCCATAGTCCAAAAGTATGGCAAAACAGTTTTTAAATTTCAAATTTTTGGAGGGCATACCGGTAGGGTGAGCTTACTGAAACACTCCTACTAGTAGGGTTTACCAACAAGAAAATTTCTATAGGTAGGGTTTGCCTACTGGACAAAGTTGTACCGGTAGGCTTTGTCCAGTTTTGCCTATTTCACCTGTTTTTCATTTCCAATTCATTTTAAAACCTATTATTTCCAGCCAACCCATGTTTAATGAAAATTTTCATATAACACAAGGTCCATACAATTTCGATTACATTAATTTACATGAATTTACCTGCCAAACTAAATTTTCATAATTATTTACAAAACACTCAAAATAAAGCCACATCTCAGCTTTCTTCATCCTGTAGGTCCCATGCGAGGGCCTTCCTCTGGCGTGTATCCTGCACCTAAAATATTTTCCCGTATAGGGTGAGCTACGCCCAGTAGAGTATTTCCTACAGAGGCTATTCCCCAACCTAAATGCATATGCAATGCTCACATGCAAAATTTAGCAAGCAATAACAATTCCAACCAAGATTTAAGCAAGTCTATGTTGGAATCTAACATGTCATGCCATGATATGAGATGGTACCCAGTCATGCAACTCAACTCGAGCCCTCACTGGTTTCTTTCCCCCATGCAATGTCATGAGTATAAAATTGGGCTTTCCTAGCCCCTGCTATTGATGATGCCCATCTAGTGACTATTTAAAAATCTCAAGGTCTTTCTTGGGGTAGGTATTTATGGACTTACACCAATGGCACTCAACCGACACGAAATTTATGAACTTCCACCAACGGTTTCACATACATCGACGCACTTTATGGGCTCTTATCCCAACGAGTGCGTATCCAATGACCGAGTCTCTCACCCGAGGGATAGTCTAGCCCTTCTTGCTAACTCCGACCCAATTATTTTTCCATGCTATTGTGCAACTCAGCCGGATCTTCGATCCAACTTTCTCGAGCTCACCCATCATCCACCTACAAGGTGTTTGATGTCAACCATGCACTCACACCCACAAATTGTGATGCCTCTGTGCATATGCAATGTAATGCACTATTGCAATATCAATGTCATGCCCCATATGTAATGAATGTCATATGAGCAAATATAACCACATATATACATGTTCCATGGCCAATTATATCATATGCATATAATCACCAAACATTATTACAATGTTAATATATCAGTAAACATATATCAACATTTCATATCTAACAACCATTAACAAGTATGGTATCACATAATATATGCCAATAACACACTTCATCCACCAAGACATAATTTAAACATGTAGTAGGCCCACAAATATCAATTTCCATGGAATTTTACAATTAATTTCCACATATCAATTCCAAGCTAGGAATCTATTTTACCCATTTCAATTACCCAATTACATCAACTTTACAACCATAGGCAAATGGTGTAAAGTTCTATCAACCTACCCATAACATATGACACCCTAGGTTAGAAAATGAACCTAAGTAGGAGGGAACCCTACCTCTTGAAGCGTAAACCCTTGATTTGGTAAAAGCCTTCAAGAATCCCAATCTCGCGCAAAACCCTTGATTTCTCCAAGCTCATTTTTTGAACTTCGGTGAAATCCATCTTTCTTGGTATGGTTTCGTAGCCCTAGCCGCATAGAACAATCTTGCTTCTTGGCTTGAGTTGATTCGATCACTCAATCTTCGTAGATCGTAGAGAGAGTGAGAACTCTCTCTTTTTCCCTTTCTTCTTTTATATCAGGTAATGACTGAATGATTGGGGAAGAAATTTCTTCCCCTTTTTATAGTCCTCCAATGCTTGGTCCATAATTTGTCACACGCCCCTCTTTTTATCGGGTCCGTTTTCGCCCCGAAACGATTAAATTTCGTCCTGGTTCAAGTTCAATATATTTTTATTTTAAATTGCCTTAAATTATTTTCCAAATTTACTAATTTTATTATTTTATTAAATATTTCATTTTTTGGTCACCCAAGACTCGACCACCTCGTAAAACACAAAATCTGACTATCGCAGAAATTGATGAAAATTGATGGGGTAGCTAGATTTCGCGAGACGAATCCAACGGTGAGGTTCACTTCGTCTTCTAAGTTCTACAAAAATTCAAGTTTACAACCCGTACCGTAGTAGAAAATTACCATTTTGCCATTTTTCATGAAAAGTTTAAATTTACCCAAATTTAACATTATTCCCCCTTAAAAGAATTTCGTCCCCGAGATTCACACTCACATACACACTTAAATGCATGCATATGCAACAATAATATTACGTTTAAAATTATAAAACTTGTACCTTCATCCTCAAATAGGAATGGATAGTTGGTACGTATAGAGTCCTCAAGCTCCCATGTCACCTCCTCCACACCTCGGTGCTACCACAACACCTTCACAAGCCTCATTGTCTTACCTCATAAAATTTTCTCTCGGCTATTCATGACATGCACCGATCCCTCCTCGAATGTCCCATCTGCATCAACAATCAATTCACCTAAATCCACCACATGTGTCAGATCTGGAGTATACTTTCGGAGCATAGAGACATGGAACACCGTGTGAACACCCGATAAATTTGGTGGTAACGCCAATGTATAAGCCACCGTGCCCACCCTTGGAGTACTTCAAAAGGTCCGATAAACCTCAATGACAACTTTCCTTTTTTTCCAAATCTGACCACTCCCCTCTTAGGCATTACCTTCAAAAAGACGTGATCTCCCACCTCAAATTTCTGAGGTTGCCGCCGTCTATTGGTGTTGCTCTTCTGCCAGCTCTGAGCCATAAGACGGCGCTTCCATATCAAGTCTACATTCTTTGAGGTGTCTCTAATCTAATTTGGACCCGTAGAGGGTCTCTCTCCCACCTCCGTCCAACAAACCGGAGAACGACTAGGCCTCCCATATAGTGCCTCATAGGGTGCTATCTGAATGGTTGCCTGATAACTATTGTTGTAAGCGAACTCCACTAAGCGTAAATGCCCTTCCCAACTACCCTTGAGATCTAGGATGCATGCCCGCAGTATGTCCTCTAATATCTGGATGGTCCTTTCCGACTGACTATCCGTCTGGGGATGAAAAGTTGTGCTCATCATCAATTGTGTCCCTATGGCCTGTTGAAAACTCTCTCAAAAGTGAGCTGTAAACCTGGGATCCCGATCCGATACTATAAATACAAGTACCCCATGTAATCGAATAATCTCCCATATATACAACCTACAGAATTCCTCCAATGTGAAGGTCATCTGCATAACCAAATAGTGTGCCGACTTCGTAAGCCAGTCCACTATCACCCACATCGTGTCATGTCCCCGCGATGTCCGTTCCAAGTGGGTCACAAAATCCATCGTGACATGCTCCCACTTCCATTTAGCCACCTCCAAAGGTTGGAGCAACCCCGCTGGGTTCTAGTGCTTAGCCTTGACGTGCTGACACGTGAGACATCGTCTGACAAAATCTCCAATGTCTCTCTTCATTCTGCTCTAATAATACTGGCGACGAAGATCATGGTACATCTTCGTGCTACCTGGATAAATAGTAAATTTGGAGTAATGGAACTCCCTAAGGATCTCCTCTCTCAGATCTGCTAACTGGGGAACCACAACCCTTCCCTTATACCGAAGACTACCATCCGAGTGAATGACCCAACCATCGTCACCGGTACCCGCCTGCACTCAATCCCTGATAGATAATAACTCTGGATCATTTCATTGGGACTTGATCACCCTACTTAGTAGGGAGGGCATAACTACCAAGCTCCCTAAAACACCCTGAGCTTGATCCCTATAGTGTAGCTCGAACTGTCCCACAACCTCGAGCATCCGCTATTCATGGGAAGCCATACTAGCCATAACTCCCTGTGACTTTTGGCTAAGTACATTAGCCACCACATTTGCCTTGCCAGAATGGTTATACAAAGTGAAGTCGTAGTCGTTAAGTGAAGATATACTTCAGACTCTTGTGGTCTGAAAATACCTCAAACTTCTCACCATATAGATAGTAACACCAACCCTTCAAGTAAAAGACAATGGCCGCCAACTCCATGTCGTGCATAGGATTGTTTTACTCCTGATTCTTTAACTGTCGAGAACCATAAGCCATCACCCTCCCGAAGTGCAACAAAACACATCCAAGTGGTGGCATCACAGTACACAGTGTACATCTATCCTCTCTTGGGACTATCGAAACAGGAGCTAAAGTAAGTCTCCTCTTTAACTCTTGGAATGCCTTCTCACATGAATCATTCCACTCAAACTTGACCTCCTTCTGGGTCAATCTTGTCATAGGTGGGATGTCACAGTTTCAACTCACCCAACCCTAACTATTTATAGACTGAGTATGGAAGTAAATTAACACTGGCTCCCAAATCAAGTAGAGATTGCTCAATCTAAAAATTTTCTATTATGCATAACACTGTAGGACTTCCAGGATCTTTGTACTTAAGAGGGGCCTTGTGCTAGATGATAGCACTAACTTGCTTAGTTAAGAATGCTCTTTTCTGTACATTGATCTTTCTTTTAGTTGCGCAAAGGTCCTTCAAAAACTTGGCAAAAGATGAGACTTGTTTGATTGCATCCAATAGAGGGATGTTAATCTTTACTTGATTAAACAACTCAAAGATTTTAGAATGATTGGTTGGAGATTTAGGTTTCTTTGCTGCTTGAGGACAAGGTAATAGGATGTGTAAACCCCACACTTTTATCTTTAAATATGTATATAGGTTCATATAGCGAGTAATCATTTCTTTTTGAAATGCTAATACGGTAAAAATTGGGTAAATATATGAAATCGTTTGTAATAGAACTTGTACTAACTAGGTTTGACGTACAAATGTATGTGGTATAAGTTTGGGATGGGATGGTTGTGGAATGGATTGGAATGAGTTGGAAATGAAGAAGGAAGGATTTGTAGAAAAATAGGAAAAACCTTCTAGAAGGTTAAAGAAAAACCTTCTGGAAGGTCGAAGAAAAACCTTCCAAAAAGGTTACGGTAAATGCTAATCTAGTGGGCAAAACCTTCCGGAAGGTCGATAAAAACCTTTCAGAAGGTTAAAATAATGTTCTTCTAGAAGGATAATGGAAAAGTTTGTCCAGTATAAAAACCTTCCAGAAGGTTAATGGAAATGTTTGTCTAGTTGGCTAACCTTCCGGATGGTCAATGAAAAACCTTCCAGAAGGCTTTCCACAAATTTAAATTTATAAGCTCGAATAGCCGGCCTTCCTTCCACTATAGATACTTAAGGACAACTCCCTTAGCCTCATTTCAACACTTATAACCCTAGAAAGTCCTAGAGAGGAAGAAAGGAGGAGAAAAACAAGGGACTAAGAGTGGATTCAAGTTGGGGAAAGATCAAATCTCAAGTTCTTCATACAAAAACCAAGGAAGAAGAATGTAGGGGTTTTCTTCCATTCTTGTTCATTGAGGTTAGGGTTTATATATATGTATGTTTTGCTTCTTAACCTTAAATATATTCTATGAAATACTTGTTTCTTGAAGTTCTTACAAATATCACCATGTTTTGAAGGTATTCATGGTTGATAGACATGAAAACCCTAGTTTTTGGAAAAAAAAATGGATTTTCTTAATGTTCAGTTGTTCTTGATTTCAAAACTTTAGTGCTTTATATTGAACCACAACATGGTATTTATTATGATCTCCCATATTTTCTTAAATTGTTCTATTGGGATTCTACTTGTGAAATTTTGGGATTTTTGAATGTATTTGTGATTGGAGAAATTGATTGGATATTGTATCTCTTGTGGATGTTTGAATGACCAAGGGTGGTTGTTGACCGGATATCGTAGAGTGGGTTAGATGCGTTTCTTACTCCGTGTGAGTTTGAAGGTTCTCTATCACTCGTAGTGGGATTGGCCTTGCGAGGACCAAACCACTATTTGCTCGTGGGTACCTAGGAGAAGGGGTAGTATACTATTCCTGGGTTGAATTCGTCACTGCCA
The DNA here is from genome assembly GCA_963454935.2 of Ilex paraguariensis. Lineage (NCBI taxonomy): Eukaryota > Viridiplantae > Streptophyta > Magnoliopsida > Aquifoliales > Aquifoliaceae > Ilex > Ilex paraguariensis. The sequence continues at coordinate 88,242 of CAUOFW020000741.1, read as the reverse complement.
TGAGATACGAATACAAGTTGTGGGTTTATGATTTATTGTATCAGAAATGGTTTCTTACAAGAGCTTGTGGAGGTGTGAGACTCTACAAGAACTTGTGGGAAATGGTTTATGGTTAGAAATGATTTGTTAATTATAATTAGGCGTTATTTCTTTACTTAATTTATTGCTATGGCGTAAACTTGAGATCTATTGAAATGTTCTTGCTTTCTTTCACAAATTAATATATGATATTTACAAAATGAGACCGACTTATTTTATATGATTTCTAAACCTTGTTCGTGTTTGGGAGGAATGTCGCTATAGAGCTTAGTGCTCACCCCCTACAAATAATATATTTACATATTACGTGTTAGATGAGGAGCTCAAAGTCGATGAACAGGTGGATTGGGAAGCTCCGCTAGAAGGGCACATGGAACCCGAGGTGGATGCTTAGGGCTATACTCTCCTAGGTGCTTGACTAGGAAATTCTTTTTGAGAATTGGTGGAGCATAATATTTTTGTTATTCTGCTGCAAGTTAAATTTGACTGTTTTGGATGTCATTGCCATGGTTGGGCATATTCTTTTGGGATGATGTTGTAAATATTAGATATGATGAATGGATCTTTATTTATTAATGAATTCTATTAGTTTCCATCATGATGTGAATGATTTTAAATTGTAATGTCGTCCAAAGAGGTTTTGGGGGTGTTACAAATTTTGGTATTAGAGCCTAGGCTGTAGGTCTTACATGGGACCTGTAGGTTACAGATTACCACTAGAGAGATAGGACTAGGTTGAACGAAATTGTGGATTTAAAATTTTATACAAGCCTTATGCTTTAGGTTAAAGTGATATTTAGGATGTTTTGTACATCAATGAAACTAAATTGTGAATTGATGTGCAAGATAGAGGGTGAAAGTGGATGTGGATGTGGACGGGGACATGGTGGCCAAGCACACCCACCACCACCACCTCCAGATGCCGTGAATGGCATCTTTCAATGCCTAAGGGAGCTAAGCACTTTGGTATGCCGCCAAAATAGAAACAACAACCAGCGACGTCAGAATTTTGCGAAGGGAGGTCTGATTAAGACTGGTGCTAGCAGTAGTGGAGTTACACAAAGGGCAGCTACGTACCACTGACTTGACCATGCTTCGAGGCATAGGAATCAAGTCGTTCGAGGAGCTGAGGTTACTCAGAATAGAGCAGACATTGACCCACGTCAATGCTTTGCATGTGGAAGGTTCGGGCACCTCAAAAATAACTGCCCATCGATTCCACCAAAGACCAATCAAGCAACTGGACAAGTACATGCAAATAAGCCACCACGACAAAAGCCATTACAACCGAAACCATTAGGAGCTATAGCCCTAGGTGGTACCAAGCAAAAAAGAGTTTTTTCTTTGTCCCAACTGGAGGAAGAAGTTTCTGATGCAGTTGTTGAAGGTATCGTTCTTCTTTAAAATTCTTGGGCCCAAATTTTATTCGATTCTGGTGCTACTCATTCATTCATACGCACTACATATACTCTTCATTTGAGATTGGACGTTGAGAAGCTAGAACATGCCTGGAGTATGGACATGCCTACAAGAGAACGGTTGGATACTCGAAGGGTGTGTAGAGGTTGTATGCTTCGAATTGGGGAGTATTAGGTGAGGCTGAAGGAAAATCTAGGCTTGACTTTGTTTGAAGTGATATGTTTATAACATAAGTGTGATTTGTTACTTAATTAGGTTAGTAATTAATTATTTGTTTGGATTCATGGATTAGCTAGCTTTGAGGAGTGGACGAAAATTTGGGATGTATATTCTAGTTTTATATCGTGTCATTTTTGACTATTCTAGGAGAAGGATGGTAATTTGAATTTTGATTTATAAATGATGCTAGACATGAATCTTTATGCAAGTCATATTATCTATATTGGAGATGGGTATGAGATAAGATTTGTGATAAATGACACCCAAACTTGAGTTGGACAAGTATAGTAGAACCATCAGTCACACAGACTAGCTTTCACTAATTTGATCAGAACTCTTTGTTGAAAAGTCCAAATGGTGCACCATTCTTTTTGTTAGAATCCTAACTCGTATATCTTTCCAAACATATAGGTCACACATGCTAGAAATACCTGAGTTAAATTAGTTTATTGTTCAAAGTTGATCAAAAATTTGCATTGTGGTATTCCTTGGATAGCAAAATGTCGTACTTTTCTTCTTAGACTCTGAAGGACTTATCCTTAAGCAAGCTTCCATCACTATTTAGGATTTGATTTAGAGATACTGCCATGTTGATTTAAGTATTTTGATGGATAACAATATAAAATAGGATTATGACTTGGTGCCTTTCCGACTCTAAGTATTTTATTCTACTATTAATCTTGCTTATATATTTGGAAGTCAAGGAGATGTGATAACCAAATTTGGATGTGTGGAGGTAAGGTCAACTTGGACGTTTTTTTAAGATGGACTAAGTTTTGAATAATAAGGTTATGGAAATTGATGTGTGTTACTTAAAAGTCAAAGAAATTAAGGAATGAATGTAGTTTTGGTTTTATGATGGAAACCATGGGAGTGTTATGTTTTCCACAATGGTGAGTACGATGTTATGAGATTGTAAAATTCTTAAATATGATCAATTGATAAAATATGACAAAGTTACATTGAATGAGAGCCTATTTTGGATTAACGATAGGAATTTTGATTATGGTTCTTAAATGGATAGAATTTTGTTTTCATAACCACAAACTTGAGTAATCCCATTAATGAAATGGAATTTGGTTGTTGTGAAGTGCTTATGGATAAGCTACATGTAAAACCAAACATGAGATTTTTAAAATGATTGGTAAATTCAAAAGAGAAGTGATATCCAATGAATAGGAAATAAGTTGAAGATCTAGCAATTATTCATGATATGGAATTAGTTTAGACAATCACATGAAATTATTGAGTATAAAGAATAATCAAAAGTAGTGAATGAAGGTAAACTTGGGGACTTCACTAATTGTAGTGACGGTATAAGTTGAAGAGATGGATTTAAAATTAGGATATGATGTTCTATTTAAATCTTGGTTTGATGTCTATGGGATGAATAGAAGTGGCGACATCATGGCCAAATAAGAATTAGATAGACTAACTCGACGATTAAGTTTCGAGGACGAAAATTTCTTTAACGGGGGTGGATTGTAAACCCAACACTTTTATCTTTAAATATGTATATAGATTTATATAGCAAGTAATCATTTCTTTTTGAAATGCTAATATGATAAAACCAGGTTAAATATATGAAATCATTTGTAACAGAACTTGTGCTAACTAGGTTTGACATACAAATGTATGTGGTTTAAGTTTGGGATGGTTTTGGATGGTTGTGGAACGGATTGGAATGGGTTGGAAATGAAGAAAGAAAGATTTGTAGAAAAATAGGCAAAACCATCTGGAGGTTAAGGTAAATGCTAATTCAGTGGACAAAACCTTCTGGAAGGTCGATGAAAACCTTCCGGAATGTTAAAGTAATGTTCTTCCGGAAGGATAATGGAAAAGTTTGTCCAATAGGCAAACCTTTCGGAAGGTTATTGAAAAACCTTCTAGAAGGTTAATGGAAATTTTTGTCCAGTAGGCAAACCTTCCAGAAGGTCGATGAAAAACCTTCCGGAAGGTCGATGAAAAATCTTCCGTAAGGTTTTTCAAAAATCTGAATTTTTAAGTCACGAACAGCCGGCCTTCCTTCCACTATAAATGTTTAAGGACAACTCCCTTAGCTCCATTTCAACACTTATAACCCTTAGAAAGTCCTAGAGAGGAAGAAAGGAGGAGAAAAACAAGAGATTAAGAGTGGATTCAAGTTGGGGAAAGATTAAATCTCAAGTTCTTCACACAAAAACCAAGGAAGAAGAAGGTAGGAGTTTTCTTCCATTCTTGTTCATTGAGGTTAGGGTGTATATATATATATATATATATATATATATATGTTTTCTTATAACCCTTAAATATATGCTATGAAATACTTGTTTCTTGAAGTTCTTACAAATATCACCATGTTTTGAAGGTATTCATGGTTGATAGCCATGAAAACCCTAGTTTTTGAAAAAAAAAATGGATTTTCTTCATAATGTTCAATTGTTCTTGATTTCAAAACTTTAGTGCTTTATATTGAACCACAAAATGGTATTTATGAAGATCTCTTGCATATTTTCTTAAATTGTTCTATTGGGATACTACTTGTGAAATTTGGGGATTTTTGAATGTATTTGTGATTGGAGAAATTGATTGGATATTGTATCTCTTATGGATGTTTAGATGATCATGGGTGGCTGTTGACCGGATATCATAGAGTGGGTTAGATGTGTTTCTTACTCCATGTGGGTTTAAAGGTTCCTTATCACTCGTAGTGGGGTTAGTGCCTTGCGAGAACCAAACCATTATTCGCTCACGGGTACTAAGGAGAAGGAGTAGTATACTATTCCTGAATTGGATTTGTCACTGCCATGTGTTGGTATACGCCCTTCCTAAAGGTTGGATATCCTTGCGACGATTTGAGTGGGTGTGTGTGTGGGCCAAGATATTCTCGATGTGTTTATTCATGCGATTCATGCATCATACCTGAGATACGAATACAAGTTGTGGGTTTATGGTTAATTGTACCAAAAAAGGTTTCCTACAAGAACTTGTGGAAGTATGTGACTCTACAAGAACTTGTGGGAAATGGTTTATGGTTGAAAATGGTTTATTGGACCATAAATAGTTTTATACAAGAGCTTCTGGATGTATGGGATTCTACAATAACTTGTGGGAAATGGTTTATGGTTGGAAATAAATTTTTAATTGTAATTTGGCATTATTACTTCACTTAATTTATTGCTATAGTGTAAACTTGAGATCTATTGAAATGTTCATGTTTTCTTTCACAAATTAATATATGATATTTGCGAAATGAGACCAACTTATTTTATATGTTTTCTAAACCTTGTTCGAGTTTGGGAGGAATGTTGCTACAAAGCTTAGTGCTCACCCCCTACAAACAATATATTTATAGATTACGTGTTAGATGAGGAGCTCAGAGTCGATGAACAGGTGTATTGGGAAGCTCCGCTAGAAGTGCACGTGGAACCCGAGGTGGATGCTTAGGGCTATACTCTCCTAGGTGCTAGACTAGAAAATTCCTTTTGAGACTCGGTGGAGTCTAATATTTTTGTTATTCCACTGGAAGTTAAATTTGACTCTTTTGGATGTCATTGCCATGGTTGGGCATATTCTTTTGGGATGATGTTGTAAATATTAGATAGGATGAATGTATCTTTATTTATTGATGGATTATATTAGTTGCCCTCATGATGTGAATGGTTTTAAATTGCAATGCCTTCCAAGGTGGTTTTTGGGGTGTTACAGGATGGGACACAAAGGTTCTTTTCCATTTGGTAGTTTTGGTTCCATTTCAGTTACAGGTTTAGGCTCAACTAGTTCATTTGATGAGATCGATTTAGGTTTTTGGCTTGGGAATTAACATGTCTCTAATGGTTTTTTCTATCACCTTACCAGTTCTTAGTGTGGTAATTGCTTGGAATTAACTTGGAGATGGTTCAAAAGACACAACATTAGCATGGTTTTGACTCTATAGGGTTTTGGTTGAGCTTGGAATTTTCCCTTCTCTGATGTGCTCAAGGACTGGGTTAATTTAGATAGATGACTCTTGATATCTTCAATACTCTGTGAAGTTTGAGTTGTGAAATCATTAAATGCATAGGTATGCTGAGTATTGGAAACTCATTCGACTCTGAATGAACTAGTTCATGGTGTTCTCTAGACTCTTTTAGTGTGGGGGTTCATCAGACTGATATGACTGTTGAGGGCTGATATGACTGCTGAGTTTGGGGTTGACCTGAAGGTGGACCTTGTGGTTGACTCACAGGTTGTTTTTTTCCAACTCAAATTCTGGTGATTTTGCCACCTTGGGTTATATGTTTCCGAATAAGGATAGGAATAGGGCTTGTTAAAGTTGAAAATGACATTGGATTGTTCCATCAATACCTCTTTGAATGCAAGAATGGTTGGACATTCCCCAATGGGGTGTCCTAACAATACACAGATTTCACGAGACTGGTCAAGGGTAGAAACTACAGACACTTCATTCATTTTTTTTGATTTCTATAGCTTCAAGCTTTTGGGACAAGGTATCCATTTTTGGCCCTTAGGTCATCATCTTCTTTTAATTGATACTTTCCTCATTGGAATGTAGATGACTTGGTTTCAACGAGGTTTGGGGAGGCCGAGTCCCACATTTGGGAACTCTTAGAAATGGTATCTACTTGAATGGTTATTCCGTCGTTACCCTAATCTCTGCACATTACCCTCAAATGTGTATATGGCCTCTGAGTGTAGGGGATTGTCACTCTCCCTCAGAATGATGCGAGAAATGGGGCAACGGGTGTGTGGAATAAAATGTGTGTGTGTGTACAAAAATGCTCTCCAAGCGTAGAGATACTTTTGAGAGTCATGTTTTACTTGGAATTTGTATTCCAAGGTCGTCTCCTCAGGGAAGGAAGGGAATTATGTTGAAGATGATTTTTGGTGAAAAAGGAAAAGTGTAAAAATCTTTGATGTTTGAGAGGTTTGGTGAATTATGTTCTTGATGAAAATGAAATGAAAACAAGTGTTGGCTAATCCAAAGATGTCATTCCAATGAGAATACCAAATCAACTCAAGACTTTCCTCCAATGGTGTCTAGATGTTTGATTGATTCGAAGGAGGCGAGGGACTAAAATGGAGATGAGGATTCAAGCATACCCCGTGACAAATCTATCAAGAACTCACAACCACGTCCACACTCAATCTAGTTAAACCAAATCATCGTAGACTACGAGGAGGAATGAAAGAGAGTTGATTTAGCACACCCAAGTGATGAAAGCCAAGGTGGGCCTATTCTTAAAGATCCTTTGCAAGTCTAGATGGGCCAATTACAAGATCGAGAAAGCAATGCAAGGATTGGTGAATCCGCTTGGGATGAAGCTAGCAAGAGCCCAACACTCAAGATGGGCTTGAAAGAAGGAGAACCAATTTTGATCCACTTGATTCAAGTTCTAGAAGAATCCAGCTAGGGGCTAAGGGTAAGATTCAACTGGTTTTTTTGTTGTTAAGCCTTTCAATTTGTTTAAATAATTTTTATTATTAGTTTAGATTAAGTGGGTTTGAGGATGCTTAGCCCACATATGTATTATTATTTTATTTGAATTAGGATTTAGAATAAGTATTATAGCATGGTACTGTTCATGCTATAGTACTCGTGACACTATTCACTCAAGGGCATTTTTGAGAGAAAGGGTTACAAATTTTAGTCTTTATTTATTCCTATTTAGATTAGGAATTGTTTCCTTAGTAGATTAGGATTTGTTTCCTTGTAATGGCTAGCCTATAAATAGGTGTTCTATCAATGAAATAGGGGAGACAATATACAATGAATTTTGATTGTGAGTTGAGTTGAGTTTACTCCTCTTGTTCTTGATTGAACTTTTTGAACTTATCAAAGGTAAATCACAACCTTTGTGGCGTTCCTCCTTGTAATTTGGGTTCTTGAGACGGGTTCTTCAATGGGTCTAGATTTTAATATAATCTAGGTTCTTGAAACAAGATCTCAATGGGTCTAGATTCTCCATCCATAGACCTGAGTTTGGCTTTCTTGGGCTGTATTTCCAATATTGTTGTTGGGTCTCAAAGCAAGACTATTGGGGTTCACATCATTTGGTATCAAAGCAAGGTTTCCAATCAGGTCATATCCTATCATTTTTTTTCTTGCATAATTGATTCTAGGGCTTCATTGTTCTAGGGTTAAAAAAAAAAAAAAAAAGGCTGCTGAAATTCTTAGAGTTTTGTGTGGCTGCCAATTTTTTTTCATTATTCTAGGGTTTGAGTTATTGTTAGGGTTTTGTCAATTGTTTACTATCTAGTTTGTGATCAAATCAGTTGGTAAAAAAAAAAAAAAAGAGAGAGAAAATTCAAATTTTTTTTTTTTTTTTATGTTTTTATTTCTGCTACCGTCAATGTTTCTAATCTTTCTCCTGAAGATGTGGGCAAAGATTCGAGGACGAATCTTTTTTAGGAAAGGGGGAATGATGAAAGCCAAGGTGAGCCTATTCTTAAAGATCCTTTGCAAGTCTAGATGGGCCAATTACAAGATCAAGAAAGCAATGCAAGGATTGGTGAATCCGCTTGGGATGAAGCTAGCAAGAGCCCAACACTCAAGATGGGCTTGAAAGAAGGAGAACCAATTTTGATCCACTTGATTCAAGTTCTAGAAGAATCCAGCTAGGGGCTAAGGCTAAGATTCAACTGGTTTTTTTGTTGTTAAGCCTTTCAATTTGTTTAAATAATTTTTATTATTAGTTTAGATTAAGTGGGTTTGAGGATGCTTAGCCCACATATGTATTATTATTTTATTTGAATTAGGATTTAGAATAAGTATTATAGCATGGTACTGTTCATGCTATAGTACTCGTGACACTATTCACTCAAGGGCATTTTTGAGAGAAAGGGTTACAAATTTTAGTCTTTATTTATTCCTATTTAGATTAGGAATTGTTTCCTTAGTAGATTAGGATTTGTTTCCTTGTAATGGCTAGCCTATAAATAGGTGTTCTATCAATGAAATAGGGGAGACAATATACAATGAATTTTGATTGTGAGTTGAGTTGAGTTTACTCCCCTTGTTCTTGATTGAACTTTTTGAACTTATCAAAGGTAAATCACAACCTTTGTGGCGTTCCTCCTTGTAATTTGGGTTCTTGAGACGGGTTCTTCAATGGGTCTAGATTTTAATATAATCTAGGTTCTTGAAACAAGATCTCAATGGGTCTAGATTCTCCATCCATAGACCTGAGTTTGGCTTTCTTGGGTTGTATTTCCAATATTGTTGTTGGGTCTCAAAGCAAGACTATTGGGGTTCACATCATTTGGTATCAAAGCAAGGTTTCCAATCAGGTCATATCCTATCATTTTTTTTCTTGCATAATTGATTCTAGGGCTTCATTGTTCTAGGGTTAAAAAAAAAAAAAAAAGGCTGCTGAAATTCTTAGAGTTTTGTGTGGCTGCCAATTTTTTTTCATTATTCTAGGGTTTGAGTTATTGTTAGGGTTTTGTCAATTGTTTACTATCTAGTTTGTGATCAAATCAGTTGGTAAAAAAAAAAAAAAAAAGAGAAAATTCAAATTTTTTTTTTATTTTTTTATGTTTTTATTTCTGCTACCGTCAATGTTTCTAATCTTTCTCTTGAAGATGTGGGCAAAGATTCGAGGACGAATCTTTTTAGGAAAGGGGGAATGATGAAAGCCAAGGTGGGCCTATTCTTAAAGATCCTTTGCAAGTCTAGATGGGCCAATTACAAGATCAAGAAAGCAATGCAAGGATTGGTGAATCCGCTTGGGATGAAGCTAGCAAGAGCCCAACACTCAAGATGGGCTTGAAAGAAGGAGAACCAATTTTGATCCACTTGATTCAAGTTCTAGAAGAATCCAGCTAGGGGCTAAGGCTAAGATTCAACTGGTTTTTTTGTTGTTAAGCCTTTCAATTTGTTTAAATAATTTTTATTATTAGTTTAGATTAAGTGGGTTTGAGGATGCTTAGCCCACATATGTATTATTATTTTATTTGAATTAGGATTTAGAATAAGTATTATAGCATGGTACTATTCATGCTATAGTACTTGTGACACTATTCACTCAAGGGCATTTTTGAGAGAAAGGGTTACAAATTTTAGTCTTTATTTATTCCTATTTAGATTAGGATTGTTTCCTTAGTAGATTAGGATTTGTTTCCTTGTAATGGCTAGCCTATAAATAGGTGTTCTATCAATGAAATAGGGGAGACAATATACAATGAATTTTGATTGTGAGTTGAGTTGAGTTTACTCCCCTTGTTCTTGATTGAACTTTTTGAACTTATCAAAGGTAAATCACAACCTTTGTGGCGTTCCTCCTTGTAATTTGGGTTCTTGAGACGGGTTCTTCAATGGGTCTAGATTTTAATATAATCTAGGTTCTTGAAACAAGATCTCAACGGGTCTAGATTCTCCATCCATAGACCTGAGTTTGGCTTTCTTGGGTTGTATTTCCAATATTGTTGTTGGGTCTCAAAGCAAGACTATTGGGGTTCACATCATTTGGTATCAAAGCAAGGTTTCCAATCAGGTCATATCCTATCATTTTTTTTCTTGCATAATTGATTCTAGGGCTTCATTGTTCTAGGGTAAAAAAAAAAAAAAAAAAAGGCTGCTGAAATTCTTAGAGTTTTGTGTGGCTGCCAATTTTTTTTCATTATTCTAGGGTTTGAGTTATTGTTAGGGTTTTGTCAATTGTTTACTATCTAGTTTGTGATCAAATCAGTTGGTAAAAAAAAAAAAAAAGAGAGAGAAAATTCAAATTTTTTTTTTTTTTTTATTTTTTATTTCTGCTACCGTCAATGTTTCTAATCTTTCTCCTGAAGATGTGGGCAAAGATTCGAGGACGAATCTTTTTTAGGAAAGGGGGAATGATGAAAGCCAAGGTGAGCCTATTCTTAAAGATCCTTTGCAAGTCTAGATGGGCCAATTACAAGATCAAGAAAGCAATGCAAGGATTGGTGAATCCGCTTGGGATGAAGCTAGCAAGAGCCCAACACTCAAGATGGGCTTGAAAGAAGGAGAACCAATTTTGATCCACTTGATTCAAGTTCTAGAAGAATCCAGCTAGGGGCTAAGGCTAAGATTCAATTGGTTTTTTTGTTGTTAAGCCTTTCAATTTGTTTAAATAATTTTTATTATTAGTTTAGATTAAGTGGGTTTGAGGATGCTTAGCCCACATATGTATTATTATTTTATTTGAATTAGGATTTAGAATAAGTATTATAGCATGGTACTGTTCATGCTATAGTACTCGTGACACTATTCACTCAAGGGCATTTTTGAGAGAAAGGGTTACAAATTTTAGTCTTTATTTATTCCTATTTAGATTAGGAATTGTTTCCTTAGTAGATTAGGATTTGTTTCCTTGTAATGGCTAGCCTATAAATAGGTGTTCTATCAATGAAATAGGGGAGACAATATACAATGAATTTTGATTGTGAGTTGAGTTGAGTTTACTCCTCTTGTTCTTGATTGAACTTTTTGAACTTATCAAAGGTAAATCACAACCTTTGTGGCGTTCCTCCTTGTAATTTGGGTTCTTGAGACGGGTTCTTCAATGGGTCTAGATTTTAATATAATCTAGGTTCTTGAAACAAGATCTCAATGGGTCTAGATTCTCCATCCATAGACCTGAGTTTGGCTTTCTTGGGCTGTATTTCCAATATTGTTGTTGGGTCTCAAAGCAAGACTATTGGGGTTCACATCATTTGGTATCAAAGCAAGGTTTCCAATCAGGTCATATCCTATCATTTTTTTTCTTGCATAATTGATTCTAGGGCTTCATTGTTCTAGGGTTAAAAGAAAAAAAAAAAGGCTGCTGAAATTCTTAGAGTTTTGTGTGGCTGCCAATTTTTTTTCATTATTCTAGGTTTGAGTTATTCTTAGGGTTTTGTCAATTGTTTACTATCTAGTTTGTGATCAAATCAGTTGGTAAAAAAAAAAAGAGAGAAAATTCAAATTTTTTTTTTTTTTTTATGTTTTTATTTCTGCTACCGTCAATGTTTCTAATCTTTCTCTTGAAGATGTGGGCAAAGATTCGAGGACGAATCTTTTTTAGGAAAGGGGGAATGATGAAAGCCAAGGTGAGCCTATTCTTAAAGATCCTTTGCAAGTCTAGATGGGCCAATTACAAGATCAAGAAAGCAATGCAAGGATTGGTGAATCCGCTTGGGATGAAGCTAGCAAGAGCCCAACACTCAAGATGGGCTTGAAAGAAGGAGAACCAATTTTGATCCACTTGATTCAAGTTCTAGAAGAATCCAGCTAGGGGCTAAGGCTAAGATTCAACTGGTTTTTTTGTTGTTAAGCCTTTCAATTTGTTTAAATAATTTTTATTATTAGTTTAGATTAAGTGGGTTTGAGGATGCTTAGCCCACATATGTATTATTATTTTATTTGAATTAGCATTTAGAATAAGTATTATAGCATGGTACTATTCATGCTATAGTACTTGTGACACTATTCACTCAAGGGCATTTTTGAGAGAAAGGGTTACAAATTTTAGTCTTTATTTATTCTATTTAGATTAGGAATTGTTTCCTTAGTAGATTAGGATTTGTTTCCTTGTAATGGCTAGCCTATAAATAGGTGTTCTATCAATGAAATAGGGGAGAGAATATACAATGAATTTTGTTGTGAGTTGAGTTGAGTTTACTCCTCTTGTTCTTGATTGAACTTTTTGAACTTATCAAAGGTAAATCACAACCTTTGTGGCGTTCCTCCTTGTAATTTGGGTTCTTGAGTCGGGTTCTTCAATGGGTCTAGATTTTAATATAATCTAGGTTCTTGAAACAAGATCTCAACGGGTCTAGATTCTCCATCTATAGACCTGATTTGGCTTTCTTGGGTTGTATTTCCAATGTTGTTGTTGGGTCTCAAAGCAAAACTATTGGGGTTCACATCACCAAGAGGAATTCTCCCTTGGATTAGCCAACTAACATCTTACTACTCATATTTAATGCAAAAACATAATTAAAGGAAAGTGACATTGTAAAGAAATGAAGAGTGGAGCTTTTATTAATGCAAGAAAACTTAAAGTATGAAGAAAAACATTCAATACCCTTGCTAAAAGGTTGAAATGAAAAAAAACTAAATACAACAATGTTGAAATCCAAAATATACAACTAAACTTGCAATGTACTTGCAATAAATGACATTAAAAATATTAAATGAAGCTTACACAAGACCTACATGAAACTACAAGTGAAATGGATGGAAGAAAATGCAAAAACATAAATTTCTCTCTCTAGAACTTCATCTTCCTCCTTGTGCTTCTCTCTTCACAATGCAATACAAAACTAAATAATAGCAAAGAATACATATATTTTCATCCATGAAGCTCTCTAGGGTCTGTGTGACAGGCTTCCCATCCATAGGAGGCTAATTGGATGGCATTGGGCAGGCTAGGAAAAGCCTAGCCTGCACTTCCCTGACTTGCCTTTTCTCTCTCCTCCCCATTAATGTCATTGCCACCAAAGTCCAAGCATGGGTGTGGGGAGGCATGTAGATGTGTAAGGGATTCAGGGGACAAATAGGTGAAGGGTAGGGAGGACTCCCAAATGGCAGAGCTCGAGTTGTAGGTTGTCTGGACATTCTGCGTAAAACCTTTTGGAAGGTCGGTGCAAACCTTTCGAAAGGTCGGTGCAAACCTTCCAGAAGGTTTGTGCAGGAACAGTTGAAACAACATTCTAGTGAGCAAAACCTTCCGGAAGGTTCATTCCATTAGATAAAACATTTCGGAAGGTTTTAGTAGTGAATAGGCAGACCAAGTGTAAACCTTCCAGAAGGTTTATAGCCAAACCTTTCGAAAGGTTTTCATCCAAACTGCATTTTTCTTGTTTTGTTGACCTTTCAATCCTTCCTTTAAGCTATCCCCTCATATTCATTGACTTCAAACACTTCAATGGGGGCTTAACTCAAACCATTTTCAATTCTTCACCTACATTCATACAAGATTTCATTAAAACGTACATTAACTACATTTATCCCCAATTTCACAACCAAAGCAAGTATAAAAAAGGCATAACAACATACAATATCTGCAATGTTTTGTGCTAATCACACCCCCGAACTTGAGTTTTGCTAGTCCCTAGGAAACTTCATTTCAAACCACAAGCTATAAACTAAACCAAAATCCATTAATACAAGTAAATATCCAAACATTCAAAAAGCAAAAATCACATTACAATTAAAAATAGACTTGGGCAATGATAAAATGTAACAACTGTGATATTTTCATTGATCATTTTCAAAATTTTATTACACTGGGTTAGAGTTTCAAAATAAAATGGCCCAAAATCCTAAAGACACTTCTACTGGGTCGACAAAAGTAACCCTAGCTATTTACAATCTAAACTCAAAAGAAACAAAATACACAAAACATCATAATCATCATCATCAAAGGCATCATCCTCCTCAGTGTCACTCTTAAACTCAGTCTCCACATCATCATCATCCTCATCAGTGTCTCCCACCTGAACAGTCATAGTAGGTATAGAAGCAGAGGTCGATGGTCTAGTTGGAGGGGGTGGAGGTCTACTAGGGATGGGCTTTCCCGGGAATGTATGCTGGAATAGCTGCGTCACCATAATTGACAGCCCGTATATAGTCAATTCAAGGGCATCCATACGCTATGACATGGTGTAGGCTGGGGCAGATGCAAGAGGTGTTGAGGTGAAAGACCATGGAGCAGATGGTTCTAGTCTTGAGGCCCTAGGCCTCTATCCCCCAGTCCTGGTAGCCCTCTTGCTACTGCTTGACTTTTTGATGGCTCCAGTCTTTGGGGGTAGCAATGTATCATGAGCGTAGGATTTTACCTTGGTGTGGTCACAGAGACGGGTGACAAGACTACCGAAGGGGACATTCATCTTTAGCTTTGCAGGCTTGGCAAATTCCCTCATCTCCTAAAAAATCAACAACGCTACATCGATTGCCACCCCCATCATGAATGCTTGGAGAAGGGCAAGCTTCTCGATGTTCAAGCTCTTCTTCGAGCCTCAGGGCATCAAATTGTAATGCAATACCTTATTCATTACACCATAGGCATGCTTGAGTCCCTCAACCAAAGTTGTACCCTTAAATGTGGTCGAGTCCTCATAAGTGAGCCCCACATAGTCTGTGAGAGTCTTACCCCCTTCAACATTGTATAGGTAGGCTGGGGTAGTCGGGGGAGGCCTCTCATATCCCATCACTGTGGAAATCGTGTCAGGGGTCACCTCAAAGGTCTTCCCCCCCCCCGCACGTTGGTCCTTAGCCTACTCCCTTCCTCTCTAAACACAAACAACTTCAAGTAAAATTCTCTACACATCCCCAAGTTGTATTCCTTCACCTCTTCAAACCAAACACTTAACGCACATACCTCGATTAACCTCCTGACCTCATCATTAGGCATGAGAGATATCTTATCCAAATATAATATACCCAATTATAAGTGGTCAAATTGTAGTTTTCTCGTTTAAGTCTAAGATTGATCCCACAAAGAGTTTTAATAATTGGAATTTAAAATAAAAACAGTAAAGTTGTTAAAGCAACGGAACATGAGATAGCATGTGATGTGAGCTTAGATTGATAATTAGTTTAAGTAAATAAAGTGCATAGGTAAACTAGTGAAAAATAATCATATAAAAGGTACCCTTCAGTTTAGGGATCTCGTATGTTTTATATTGGTTAAGTACTGGAAATGCCACTTTACAACATTTAACTTTTCCTGTCACTTGAAACGTTAACTGGTAAGTATGATGTATATTAAACCATAACACAACAAATTCTAAGGTTAGCTGTTAGGTATATGTAACAATTGACTGACTCAAGTAAACCAGAAGGACAAGCCATTCAAGACGAATACTTGAATTAATCGATTTTCAGTTTTATGTATCAGTTAAACAACCCTAGTGAACAAGAAGGTCAAGCCATTCAATTGAAACACTTAGGTTATTCATTTGACATTATACCATGCAACAATAAAACATCCTCAGTGCGCCAGAAGGTCAAGCCATTCAGTTGGAAAACCGTAGATATTCAACCGACAAGTTGATGATTCATTGATGACATAATTCTGGGCTACGTAGTAACACCCAATTACGTACATCACTATATCATGCATGAAGTACATAATAGTAGATAATATGGTATAAAATACTAAGTACTACTCGGTGTTCATAGCCATGAGCATATTATAAATATAACCATCCATGAGTTAAGGGAGGTATATATCTATATAATAAATCAGGAGTATGTTTGAATTTTGTCACAATCATATTTTTTCCCTCAAAACCATCATCAATCACTTATTTTACCCATCATCCTTTTTTCAGACTCAATCGTCAAATCACATCACTTATTTCTATCATATGTTTAATCATTTATATATTTCTTCCCTAAAAAAATCACATCACTCATTTTTATCATTTATTTAATTATTTAATATAATGGTATCGATTTTTTGGACGTTCAAATTTTATATTTTATTGTGCCTTCAGGCACGGGTTATGACTAGTATATCAATATAGCATAATTTAACATCGGTATTTCCATTAATTAACCAATACTATACATATGTTTACCCCTTATTGAAGGGCATAAGTAAACTACTCACACTCCATTGCTATAAACAAGCAAGAAGTGCGGGTAATTTTCATTATAATAGTAAATAAAATACATACACTAACACTTCTCTTGCAAGGAATAGTTGATATACAACCACCCTTAATATTGATTAAGACACAAAGGTGGCGACAGTTCAATTCTCCAAGTAGAAAGACATAACAGAAATGTAGAAATAAGATAGTTTTGGTTGGAGAGTAGGCTACACTGGATCTTCGAATTTTCCTATGACTTTCTCTCTTTTTCTCCTCTAAAATTTTTATTTTCTCCCAAGCTCTCCACACCACCTGGTTGAAGATGAAGGAGGCAGCACATATATATAGGCAAGCATGTAAGCATGAAAAAAGGTGGAGGATAGAGTTGAACCGCGAAGGGCCACCATCCAGAAGCCTCCACCATAGTCTGAACGGTGCTGGTTTACTGGAAAGTGGTGCTAATCTTCTTGTTGTTTCTGGTGGTTTCTTGATTATATTACACTTGCCTCCCTTGTTATTTTAAGCTTTGAAAGATTTTTCTTCACATTTTCTAGCAATTCCGCACAAAACCCTGAAATTTTGAAGAGTATACACATAAAACCCTAGCTTACGTACAAACCCTAATTAACTTGTTTGACTATTTTAATTTACATGCTAATTAGGGTTAGTCACACTCCCCAACTTAAACTTTACCAGTAAATAAAATAAAATAAAATGAAGTATAAACTGAAGAAAATCATTTTCATAGATTTTTTCACGATTGCATTTAGCATATGTAACAAGCTATTAAACCCCTAGGTAATTCCTAGTGGACAAATTTTGTCTCGTAAAGGTTTTTAGTGAAACTGCCTAAAAAATTCATTAGTTATGATTTTATACTTTTCACAAATAAAATTGAATCAATATTCCTTCTGCATTGCTAGAATACTTCCTCTTCTGCTCACTATAAGAGTAACACGTGTTAGTTTTAACATTATCCATATATTTTTATAAAAACCTGTGTGTGTGCAATGACTTCTTAATTTTCAAAAATCACTTAAGAAATATTACAATCTTTCATGGTAGTCTTGATGTTAATCCTTTCCTATAATACACTCAGCAAAGAATACACATATGTTATAATAACTATTCCCTCAATAATTACATGTGATTGGAATATTGTTGACAAAGCAAATAATTTCACATGTAATTAATCAAAAGAGCGATTATTTGAATAAAATTAGAATTTGACATAATCTCATTAAATGATATTAACATTACATCAAACATATTTTCAACATTCTCCCTTTTCGGATTAATAGGATTAATACACATGTATGACTTCTAGAATCAAAAAGGACTTTTTCAGGGTTGTAATGTGCTCAATGGTTTAGAGCCAATAGAATTCAAAAGCTATCATTTCTTTGTATTATGGCAAATGTAAAAATGAGGAAAAATTTGAACTTTTTATGATAAAGGGCAAAATAGTAATTTGCCACTATTATGCGGGTTTAAAATGCATATTTCTAAAGAGCTCAGATGGAGCAACGGACTTTACCGCGGAATTGAGTTGCCATGTCAATTTTCGTTGAATTCCAAGTTAGTCAAATTTTGCACGTTTTTTCATATAACTGGGTGACGAATGAACTTTCAAAGGTCCCCAAAAATGGAAATTTTCTTATAATTGAGTAAAATTTTCAATAAAATTAATTTGAACTAAATTGAGATTTAATTAAGTCATTTCGGGTTAAAAAAATGGAGCCAAAAGTGATAAACGTGCGGGGCAATGTGAACCGCGCAATTAAAAAGTATAAATACGGCAAAATATCTGAAAAATTAGATATTTCTCACCCCTTGTTCAGCACACCACACATTGGAAGAGAGAAAAGAGAGAGAAGAGAGAAAAATCATTTTTTCAAGCTTCTCTGATTTCTGAAGTACCGTCGGTCGGAATCCGTCCGACCAAGAGTTAAAGTTGGTATACGCAATGAGGGCTATGTCTATCTACCAAGAACGAGGGATTTCACTGAAGATCCAAGGGAAGGATTTTGTGAAAGCAAAGGGTTGGGGCTTGGGAGTGGTTCTTGAGGTTTCTCCCTTTCTTATACGCTCCAAGAGATAGGGGTTCTCCTACTTTGGTTCATTTCCCTACCTATAGTGTTATATGAAATATATAGGTTAATGGGAATATATATGTCACTCACCTATGCATATGAAAATAGATGAAATGGGTGTGGAAAAGGAGTATTGGAAGGGGTTAGAATCGACTTTCTAACTTGAATTAGAGGTGTGGTAATTACATGGTCGGTAATTCCATGGAAAAGTAATTTTATGGGCATGCTATATGATTAATATTATGCCTTGTGAATGATGTGGGAAATATTGAGTCTTGATGGTATTTTGCAAAGAATGCCAAGTGGAAATTAAGTTGTTATAGCATGGATTATGTATAACAAGCTTGTGAATTGTTGATGGATGCTATATGTTGTTAATATTTTTGCAACATGTTGATTTTTGGAAATTATATACAATTGATATGAATTTTTCATGTTGTATGTGGATACTTGGTTAAATGGCTCATTTGGCATACATTGCATATGAGTTTGACATAGACATTGCAATGGTGCACCACATTGCAATTGCACGGGGAATACACATCCATGACCATGAGTATGGGTGTGTGAGTGCATGGTTGGATCAATCATCACACTTGGTGTTTGATGAGTGGGCTCAGGAAAATGGGGATGAATATCCTACTAAGGCACACAGTTGCATGCATGGAAAAACTTGTGTCGGGTATAGCAAGAAGGGATAGATCCCCCCCGGGTGCAAGGCCCGGCTATTGGTTTATACACTTCTGACAGTGCAAGTGCAAAAAAGTGTATTAGTGTGTGGAGCTGGTGGTGCAACACCAAAAGTCCACTACCCAAATAAAGACAAATGGTTTTGGTTGTCCAAATGATTAATTTGATGGGAAACATTAAGAAATGAATTGGTTTTTATGAACATATGAGTTTTGTTTCAAAGATTATCATTGGATGTATTTCGTCAATGACAAGGGTTTTACATTTGCATTGCATAGTGTGGAGAGAGCCGGTGAGGGTTCGGGTTTATATGCGTGAGTGAATCTCATTTCATTCATGGCATGACATGGTAGAGTCTAACATGAAGCATGTATATTCTTGTTTGGAATGACTGTATAATTGTGAATGTTGTATATGAACATTGCACATGCACTTAGGTTGGAGATTAGCCTTTGTAAGAAATATTCTACTGGGCGTTGGCTCACCCTATACGGGAAACATTTCAGGTACGGGGTTCGTACCGGGAGAGGACTCGCATTCGGGGCCTCAATGATTAAGAAAAGCTGATTTGTGGGTTTTGTGGCATATTTTGTGTAATCTTTGTTGGAACAATGTTTGAACATGTAAAAATTATGCAAATGCATGTAATAGAACTTGTATGGATCATGTACAACATAGAAAATGTCATTATCCATGTTTGGAATGAGTTTGGAAAGGTTTTGGATGAATTGGAAATAAAAAACTGATGAAGCATGAAATTCTGGGCAAAACCTTTCGGAAGGTTACAACAACCTTCCGAAAGGTTAGTGTAAATTTTCAGTCCTGTAGGTAAAACCTACCGAAAGGTCCACAAAACCTTCCAGATGGTTCATACAATTTTTCATCCAGTGAGCAGACCTTCTAGAAGGTAAGTAAAACCTTCCGGTAGAAATTAGTCCAGTAGGTAAAACCTACCGGAAGATCCATAAAACATTTCGGTAGAAATTTTTCATTGAGCAAACCTTCCGGAAGGTTTTCCAAAAATCTGAAACTTTAAGAATGCATTGCCATGCTTTTGGGCTATGTGTTCTTCGGTCCCAATGACACAAATGGACCTTAAATGAGACACGTTGGGGTATGTTGAACCTCGATGGAATTAAATGAAATAAAGGAAATACGAATCTTCGTATAGGGTGTAATCCCAGTTACAGGGATGTGATAGAAGTGATGGTCGGGTTAGGCGACAATCACGGGTATTTTCATAGATTAACGGGTGGTTAATGGGACCCTTGATTTTAGGGGCATCACAGCTTGGTATTAGAGCATAGGTATACGAATTACCTAGGGCTTTATGGGCATTAGGTTTAGACCATTGCATGCGTTGTACATTTCATCTTATGTGCTTACGTTTTGTTACATGATTACGTGTTATGTGATTATGTGCATTATATACATGGTAAAATGTATATAGAAAGAGACACTAGGGTTAGAAAACATAACCTTGGGGGTCGAAAAAGAAATGAACGGGATAGTTCAAGGTATAAATGTTTACTAGTGGGTGGCATAGACTCTACTACCGAAACAAGGAGATAAATCTCAACGTTTCAAGTTTGATCCCTACCATGCGATGTAATGTGAATGTTTTATTGTCATTTGACATATGTGTAGATGGCAACTAGAGGAAGGGGACATTGGGGTGGATGGAACAATAACCAACCGCCACTGACTTTTGACCAACAAGCCTTAGTGGAGGTGAGGAAGTTCACAGAATTAGCACGTTTTACCGATGACTATGTGTCCACTAACATGACCAAGGTGAACAAGTTTGAGGATGGCTTGAAGTTGTCCATCCGGGGCAAAATTGTGGGTCTTATTCTACAAGTCTTGGACTCGATGGTCATGACATCTATGGTCATTAAGAGAGAGGTAGAAGATGTACGGAACATCTAGGAGGCGGGTGTTAAAGATAAGAAGAAGGAGGGCCAATCCTCTTCTTCTAGTTCGAGGAAGAGACAGAGGACTACAACTCCTCAAGGATTCCAAGGACAGGGTCGTAGTCATCAAGGCCAAGGCAAGCTCACGGACATGTTTCCATTGCCACCAGCTGGGTCACATGAACCAAGATTACCCTCAGAGGCAAGGATCCCAGGGTTACGAGTCATCTCAGTCCCAGACTTTGGTGGGGCAACCACAGACGCATTATACTCCTCACTACCCCACTATGGGCCTGGGAAGTCAGTACCAGTTTCTTGGAGCTACACAGGTCCGTACTACTTCTAGTGCGGGAACTTCGCAATCAGGCCAGATGGGCCAGGGCATGGGTCGAGGTCAAGGCCAGGGCTCACAAGCCAGAACTCCGAGAACCCAGGGGCGTATCTACGCCATTGTGCCACAGACTGAGCTGGGAGATTCGTTGGTGATACAAGGTACATTCCTACTCTCTCGTTTATGGGCTAGAGTATTATTTGATTCTGGTGCATCACATTCTTTTATTTCTGCATCATGTGTGAAAGACATGGGCTTAGAGGTTGAGACCTTGGAAAAACCACCGAATGTGAGTTCTCCCCTAGGAGCTAGGGTGAGAGTTGATCAGATATGTTGGGACTGTGAGTTAGAGATCTCAGAGATTCTACTCACCGTGGACCTTAGGATAATGGACATGTTAGAGTTTGAGGTGATCCTTGGCATGGATTGGTTGACAGCACATCGGGTCATCATTGATTGTGATAGGAAGAGGGTCACTACTTACACATCGGATGGTGTCTGTTTTAAGTTCCAAGGGGAAAAGCATGATGTTTTACCCTAAGCCGTGTATGACTCTAGATAGCATGGACAGTTGATGGATTGGTTTGCAAGCTTTACCCTAGAGAAGGAAGCAAAATAGGAGTTAGGTCTACCTCGGGTTTTAAGTGAGTATTAGGATGCTTTTCTAGATGAACTATCGGGATTACCTCCACATAAGGATGTAGACTTTACCGTTGAGTTGCATCCCGGTACGTCGCCTATTTTTATGACTCCACATAGGATGGCGCCAGCTGAGTTGCAAGAACTCAAGGTCCAGTTGTAGGAATTGTTGGACAAGGGCTTTATTAGACTGAGCACTTCACTATGGTGCGCTCTGGTATTGTATGCCAAGAAGAAGGACAAGACCCTTCGGTTGTGTATAGATTACCAGCAATTGAATCGGGGTTACTAATAAGAATAGGTACCCTTTACCGAGGATTGATGATTTGTTTGATCAGCTAAGAGGGGCGCAAGTCTACTCCAAGATAGATGTCCGCACCGGTTACCATCAGTTGAGGGTTAGGGAGACGGATATCCCTAAGATAGCGTTTAGGACGTGGTATGGGCATTTTGAGTTTACAGTCATGCCTTTTGGATTGATGAATGCTCCAGTGACATTCATGGATCTTAGGAATAGGGTGTTTCAACCTTACCTAGATAATTTTGTTGTAGTCTTTGTTGACGACATCTTGATCTACTCTAAGTCTGAGGAAAAGCATGAGGGTCACTTGAGGATTGTTCTCTAGATGTTGAGAGATCATCAGTTGTATGCCAAGTTCAGCAAATGTGAATTTTGCCTTACTGAGGTAAATTTTTTTGGACATGTAGTGTCGGCTTTGGGTGTATCCGTGGACCTAAAAAAGGTGGAAGCAGTTATGAATTGGGGGAGACTGAAGTCAGTCTTCGAGATATGCAGTTTCTTGGGATTGGTGGGGTACTGTAGGAGGTTCATTGAGGACTTCTCTCGACTAGCTGCTCCTATGACCAAGTTGACTTGGAAGGAGGTCAAGTTTGAGTGGAATGATGCTTGCAAGAAGGCATTCCAGGAGTTGAAGAGGAGGCTTACATCAACTCCAATTATGATAGTTCCAGAAAGGGGACAGAGGTACATAGTGTATTGTGATACCTTGAAGGACGGACTTGATTATGTATTGATGCAGTACGGGAGGGTGGTGGCTTATGGTTCTTGGCAGTTGAAGAATCACAAGCAGAATTACCCTAAACATGACATTGAGTTCGCGGCCATTGTCTATGCCTTGAAGGCTTGGCGCCACTATCTATACGATGAGCAGTTCGAGGTGTTTTCGAACCACAAAAGTTTGAAGTACATCTTTGCACAGCAAGACCTCAACATGAGGGAACACAGGTGGATGGAGTATCTGGAGGATTATGACTTCACTTTGCATTACCATCCCGACAAGGCAAATATGGTGGCTGATGCACTCAGCTGGAAGCCACAGGGGATCTTGGCTAGTGTGGCTTCCCGGGAGTGGCAAATGCTTGAGATTGTGGGACAGTTCGGGCTACACTATAGAAATCAGACTCAGGGTACTTTGGGAAGTTTAGTGGCTACACCTTCCTTAATGAGCAGAGTGATTGAATCTCAAGGACAGAATACAAAGTTATCATCCATCAAGGACCGAGTACGGTTACGTACAAGTGACGAGGGTTAGGCCATTCACTCGGATAGTAGTCTTCAGTTTAGGGGAAGGATTGTGGTTCCCCAATCTACAAAATTGAGAGAGAAGATTCTCAAAGAGTTCCATTGTTCCCGTTTTGCTGTGCATCCAGGTGGCACAAAGATGTACCATGATCTTCATTGCTAGTATTATTAGAATGAAATGAAGAGAGACGTTGGAGACTTTGTTAGATGATGTGTCACGTGTCAGTAGGTTAAGGTTGAACACTAGAGACCAGCGGGATTACTCCAGCCCTTTGAGGTAGCTGAGTGGAAGTGGGAGAATGTCACGAAGAATTTTGTGACCCACTTGCCATAGACATCACGGGAACATGATGCGGTGTGGGTGGTTGTGGACCAACTTACGAAGTCGGTGCACTTTTTCGCTGTGCAGATGACCTTCACCTTGGAGGAATTCTGCAGGTTGTACATACGAGAGATTGTCCGATTGGATGGGGTGCCCGTGTCCATAGTATCAGATCGGGATCTCAGGTTTACAACTCACTTTTAGGAGAGTTTCCAGCGAGCCATAAGGACACAGTTGATAATGAGCACTACTTTTCATCCCCAGACAGGCGGTCAGTCAGAGAGGACTATCCAGACATTAGATGACATGCTATGGGCATGTGTCCTAGATCTCAAGGGTAGCTAGGAAGATCACTTACCCTTAGTGGAATTCGCCTACAACAACAATTATCAGGCGAGCATTCAGATGGCACCCTATGAGGCACTATATGGGAGGCCATGTCCTTTTCCAGTTTGTTGGACGAAGGTGGGAGAAAGACCCTGTATAAGTCCGAACTTGGTTAGAGACACCTCGGAGAATGTGGACTTTATACGGAAGAGTCTACTCTCGGCTCAGAGCCGGTAGAAGAGTTACGCTGACCAACGGCGGTGACCTCTAAAGTTTGAGGTGGGAGATCATGTCTTCTTAAAAGTGATGCCTAAAAGATGAGTGGTCAGGTTTGGCAAGCGGGGAAAGCTATCATCGAAGTACATTGGGCCTTTTAAGGTACTGGAGAGGGTGGGTATAGTTGCTTATCGGTTGGTGTAACCGCCAAATCTATCGGGTGTTCACGCGGTATTCCATGTCTTTATGCTCCGAAAATACACCCCGAATTCGACTCATGTAGTGGATTGGGGAGAGCTTTTGGTTGATGCTGATGGAACCTTTGAGAAGGGACCGGTGCGCATTATGGAAAGTCGGGATCAGGTTTTACGAGGCAAGACCGTAAGCATAATGAAGGTGTTGTGGCAGCACCGAGGAGTAGAGGAGGCAACATAGGAGCGTGAGGATACCATACATACCAGTTATCCCTTCTTATTTGAGGATAGAGGTACATTGTTATAGTCATTCGATATTATCTGACTGTTACATATGCATAGGATTGAATGTTTATGTATGTGTGAATTTCGGGTATGAAATTCTTTTAAAGGGGAAGAATGTAAAAATTGGGAAAATTTTGAACTTTTTTCAACAAAGGGTAAAATAGTAATTTGTTAATATTATGCGGGTTTAAAATGCATATTTCTAAAGAGCTCAGATGGAGCAACGGACTTCACCGTTGGATTCGTATAGCGGAATTGAGTTGTCATGTCAATTTTCGTCGAATTCCGAGATAGTCGAATTTTGCACATTTTTCGAGACAATTGGGTGACGAATGAACTTTCAAGGTCCTCAAAAATGGAAATTATGAAATTTCCATATAAATGAGTAAAAGTTCAAATAAAATTAAATTGAACTAAAACTGGGATTTAACTAAGTCATTTTGGGTTAAAAAATGGAGCTAGAAGTGATAAACGTGCAGGGCAATGTGGACCGCGCAAGTAAAAAGTATAAATAGGGCAAAATATCTGAAAAATCAGATATTTGCCACCCCTTGTTCAGCACACCACACGTTGGAAGAGAGAAAAGACTGAGAAGAAAGAAAATCATTTTTTCAAGCTTCCTTCTCCGATTTTCGAAGTTCCATTGGTCGAAATTTGTTGGACCAAGAGTTAAAGTTGGTCTACACGACGAGGGCTACGTCTATATCCCAAGAATGAGGGATTTCACTGAAGATTCAAGGGAAGGATTTTGTGAAATCAAAGGGTTGGGGCTTGGGAGTGGTTCTTGAGGTTTCTCCCTTTCTTATACGCTCCAAGAGGTAGGGGTTCTCCTACTTTAGTTCATTTCCCTACCTATAGTGTTATATGAAATGTATAGGTTAATGGGAATATATATGTCACTCACCTATGCATATGTAAATAGATGAAATGGGTGTGAAAAAAGAGTATTGGAAGGGGTTAGAATAGACTTTCAAACTTGAATTAGAGGTATGGTAATTACTTGGTTGGTAATTCCATGGAAAAGTAATTTTATGGGCATGCTATATGTTTAATATTATGCCTTGTGAATGATGTGGGAAATATTGAGTCTTGATGGTATTTTGCAAAGAATGCCAAGTGGAAATTAAGTTGTTATAGCATGGATTATGTATAACAAGCTTGTGAATTGTGGATGGATGCTATATGTTGTTAATATTTTTGCAACATGTTAATTTTTGGTAATTATATACAATTGATATTAATTGTCATGTTGTATGTGGATACTTGGTTAAATGGCTCGTTTGGCATACATTGCATATGAGTATGACATAGACATTGCAATGGTGCACTACATTGCATTTTCACGGAGAATACACATCCACGACCATGAGTACGAGTGTGTGAGTGCATGGTTGGATCAATCATCACACTTGGTGTTTGATGAATGGGCTCAAAAAAGCGGGGTTGAATATGCTACTGAGTCACATGGTTGCATGCATGAAAAAACTTGTGTCGGGTATAGCAAGAAATGATAGATCCCCCCTCGGGTGCAAGACCCTATTATTGGTTTATACACTTTCGACGGTGTGAAACCGGAAAAATTTTTAACTTTTTCTGAAAAAAAAACGGCAAAATGGTAATTTGCCATTATAGTGTGGGTTAAAAAAAAAACTGGTATTTTTATAGACCTCGGATGATGAAACGGTCCTCACCGTTGGATTCGTCTCACAAAATCTAGTTACCTAGACAAATTTCGTCGAATTCTGAGATAGTTAGATTTTTCACATTTTTCGAGGTGACGGGTGTTCGATGACCCAAAAAAAAATGAAATTTTTATAAAAATTTGAAAATTTGAAAATATTTTAAATAAAGTTCATATAAAATATTTTGAGTTTAAATCGGTACGAAATTTAATCGTTTCGGGATGAAAACGAACCGGACAAAGGACGACACTTGGCGCGACGAGGGCCAAGTGTTTAGAAGGTATAAAAGTGAGCAAATATCTGAAATCAGATATTTGCTCTTCATTTGCTGCCGGCTGGATCAAACCAAAGAGCAAAGGAGAAAAAATAAAATTCTTCAAGCTTTCTTTCGCCGATTCTTGGAGTTCCGTCGGTCGAAATTCGTCGGGCCAAGAATTAAAGTCGATCTACGCGACGAGAGCTACGCGTGGGTACCAAAAACAAAGATTTTCACCGAAGATTCAAAGAGAGGATTTTGGAGAAATCTATATTTTGGGCTTCAATCATTTTCTTGAGGCTTCCTACAAATTCTTTACGCTTCAAGAGGTAGGGTTCCTCCTACTCGGACCTATTTCTAACCTAAGGTGTCCATAGGGTTCATGTGGGATGTTTTGGGTATTTCTAATACTTTTCCATTATGATTGGTGCTATGGAAATGGGTAGGATCAATTCTAGTGTGAAATGGGTAGTTAGAAAGTGCTAGTTTGTGGTTTCTTGAATGTTTAGATAATTGGTTATATAAAAATCATATATTCTGATTTTTATTTTGTTTGAATGATCCATATAAAATCTTGGCTTGATTTTGGTATATGGAAGTATTTATGTAATCCCTTGAAAATTGGGATCATGTGGGCATGCTTTGTGTTTTATATTATGCCTTGTGAATGAAATGTAATATTAGCATGTATTATGTGTTATCATGTTGATGGAGTGTTGATATATGCTCTTGGATATATTGAACTTGAAATGGTTATGTGATTATATGCAAATGATATTAATTGCCATGGTATACAATGATATTTAAAAATTGTCATTTGGCATGCATTGCAATATGGACATGGAATTAACATCACATTCATGGGCTACATGCATGAGTGTGGGTGTAGGGTTGCATGGGGTGATCAACACCAACATTGGTTATTGATGGTAGGCTCGGGAAAGTGGGATGGAATGTCCTACGGAGTCGCACGGTGACATGCATAAGAAAACTTGTGTCGGGTATAGCAAGTAGGGCTAGACACTCCCTCGGGTGAAAAACCCGACCACTTGGTTCATACACTTACCGGCGGTGAAATTCCAAAAAAGTGTAACGGCGTACGGAGCCGGAGGTGCGATTCCTGAATCCGATACCCCATAAAGGCACATGATTTTGATATATAAATTATTCATTGATGGGAAACATCCAAGAATGAATTAGTTTTATGACATATGGTTGATTTCAAAATGATCTTTGGATGTGTTTCATCAAAGACGTTTGTTTTACACGTAAGTGTCGCATTGTGTTGTGGGAGTCGGTGTGGGCTCGGGATAACATGCATGGGTGAGTTTCATCTCATTACTTGGCATGGCATCATGATTTTTCAACATTGTATTATATGTTATTGTTGGAGGGAATACTTGTTGTGAAATGTTGCATTTATACATTGCATATGCATTTTAGGTGATGAGTAGCCTCTGTAGGATTATTCTACTGGGCATTGGCTCACCCTATACGGGAAACATTTCAGCTTGGTATCAGAGCCTAGGTTATACGATTTACCTAAGGCTTGTTGGCATTGGGACTAGACCATTGCATGCATTGTGCATCTCATCTTATGTGCTTAAATTGTTATATGTTTTGTGCAACGTGTTATGTGAAACATGATTATTTGCTAAGTGATTATGTGAATGATATGCATGGTAAAAGGCACATGAAAAAAAAAAAAAAGGAATGAATGGTATAGTTTTTATGTGTAAATGTCTACTAGTAGGTGGCACACGCACTACTAGTGAAACAAGGAGGAAAATCTTCAAGTTTAAATACTTGACTTCTATCTTGGGATACTAAGTAAATGCTCTGTTTATATTTGACATGTGTGTAGATGGAAAATAGAGGAAGGGGAAGAGGACGCGGCCGAGGCAGAGGTGGTAGGCAGAATAACAACCAACCACCACCGGCCTTTGACCAACAAGCCTTCATGGAGGCTATTGGTGCAGCGGCGGCTACCATTGCACAAGCTAGTGCTACGGCCGCTACTATTGCACAGACGGGTACAAGTGGGGGCCAAGGAGGCTCCAGTCATCTCCAGAAGTTCAAGGCACATCAACCGCCGATCTTTATGGGAGGGGCGGACCCGATGGTAGCTGATCATTGGTTCCGGCAGGTTGACAAGATCTTGAGGGCAATGGAGATCACCTCTGACGCCACCAGGATAACTCTAGCTACATTCCAGTTGGAGGGGGAATCCCAAGTATGGTGGGATTGGGTGAAAGACTCCAAGAACTTGGAGGCCATGACATGGGTAGAGTTCCAGGAACTTTTCATGGGGAAATACTTCCGGCCACTGCGAGGCATGCAAAGGCCCGGGAGTTCCTAGATCTGAGGCAAGGATGATGTCAGTGATGGAATATGTGGCTAAATTCACTGAGTTAGCACGTTTCGCTGACCAATATGTGGCCACAGATATGGCCAAGGTTAGAAAATTTGAGGATGGGCTGAAGTTATCCATCCGGGTAAAATCGTCGGTCTTCTACTACAAGACTTCGACTTGATGGTCACCACAGCTTTGGCCATTGAGAGAGAGGTGAATGACGCAAGGAGCATCCGGGAGTCTGGTGCAAAAGACAAGAAGAAGGAAGGCCAATCCTCTTCTTCAAGCTCAAGGAAGAAGCAAAGGACTTCTACTCCACAAGGATTTCAGGTACAGGACCGCAGTTATCAAGGCCAAGGCCAAAGTCAATCCTCCCAAGGTGGGAGAAATCAGAGACCTTCCTACCAGGTTGGCCAGAGGACTTGCTATCATTGCCACCAACCGGGTCACATGAAGAGGGATTGTCCTCAGAGGCAGGGATCCCAGGGTCATGGGTCGCAATCTCAGACTTCAGTGGGGCAACCACAGACGCAGTATGCTCCTCACTACCCTACTACGGGTCAGGGCAGCCAGTACCAGTTTCAGGGTGCAGCACAAGGCCCTACTATTTCTCGTGCAGGGACACCGCAAGCTGGCCAGATGGGCCAAGGAATGGGTCGAGGAAGAGGCCAGGGGTCACAAGCCGGGACTTCAGGGACTCCGGGGCGTGTCTACGCCATGATGCCACAGACTGGGCTGGCAGATCCGTCGGTGATACAGGGTACATTTCTACTTTCCCGCTTATGGGCTAGAGTGTTATTTGATTCTGGTGCATCTCATTCATTTATTGCTGCATCTTGTGTGGATGACTTGGGCTTAGAGGTTGAGACCTTGAAAGAGCCATTGCATGTGAGTTCTCCCCTAGGTGCTAGGGTGAGGGTTGATCAGATATGTCGGGGGTGTGAGTTGGAGATCTCAGGGATTCTACTCACTATGGACCTTCGAGTCATGGACATGTCGGAGTTCGATGTGATCCTTGGGATGGATTGGTTGGCGGCACACCGAGTCGTCATTGATTGTGATCGAAAGCGAATCACTGCTTACACACCGGATGGGGTTTGTTTCATGTTTCAAGGGGATAAGCACGATGCTTTACCCCAAGCAGTATACGACTCCAGATGGCATGGGCAGCTGATGGGTTGGCTAGCAAGCCTGACCCTTGAAGACGAGGCGAGGCAGGAGTTAAGTCTACCTCGGGTTGTGTGTGATTATGAGGATATTTTTCCGGATGAACTACCGGGATTACCTCCACATAGGGATGTGGACTTCACTATAGAGTTGCATCTCGATACATCTCCCATCTCTATGACACCACACAGGATGGCGCCTACTGAGTTGCAAGAACTCAAGGTACAATTGCAAGAATTGTTGGACAAGGGGTTTATTAGACCGAGCACTTCACCTTGGGGCGCTCCGGTTCTGTTTGCTAAGAAGAAAGATAAGACTCTTCGGTTGTGTATTGATTACCGAAAGTTGAATAGGGTCACTATCAAGAATAGGTACCCTTTGCCGAGGATTGATGACTTGTTTGATCAGCTGAGGGGGGCACGAGTCTATTCCAAGATAGATCTTAGAACCGGTTACCATCAATTGAGGGTTAGGGAGGAAGATATTCCTAAGACGGCGTTTAGAACGCGGTATGGGCATTTCGAGTTCACAGTGATGCCATTTGGATTGACCAATGCTCCAGCGGCATTCATGGACCTCATGCACAGGGTGTTCCAACCCTATTTAGATCAATTTGTTGTGGTTTTTGTTGATGACATCTTGATCTACTCCAAGTCTGAGGAGGAGCATGAGAGTCACTTGAGAATTGTTCTCCAGACATTGAGAGATTATCAGTTATATGCCAAGTTCAGCAAGTGTGAATTCTGGCTTACTGAGGTGAAATTTCTGGGACACGTGGTGTCGGCTTCGGGTGTATCCGTGGACCCGGAGAAGGTTGAGGCAGTTATGAATTGGGAGAGACCGAAGTCAGTCTTCGAGATACGTAGTTTCTTGGGATTGGCGGGGTATTACCGGCGGTTTATTGAGGATTTCTCTCGATTGGCTGCACCTATGACGAAGTTGACCCGGAAAGATGTCAAGTTTGTGTGGAATGATTCTTGTGAGAATGCATTCCAAGAGTTGAAGAAGAGGCTTACTTCAGCTCCTATTCTGATAGTTCCAGAACGAGGACAGAGGTACACGGTCTATTGTGATGCCTCGAAGGACGGGCTGGGATGTGTTTTGATGCAGTCTGGGAGGGTAGTAGCTTATGGTTCTCGACAGCTAAAGAATCACGAGCAGAATTACCCCACACATGACATGGAGTTAGCAGCCATTGTCTTTGCCTTGAAGGCTTGGCGTCACTACCTGTATGG
The DNA here is from genome assembly GCA_963454935.2 of Ilex paraguariensis. Lineage (NCBI taxonomy): Eukaryota > Viridiplantae > Streptophyta > Magnoliopsida > Aquifoliales > Aquifoliaceae > Ilex > Ilex paraguariensis. The sequence continues at coordinate 56,796 of CAUOFW020000741.1, read as the reverse complement.
TGAGCAGTTTGAAGTATTTTCGGACCACAAGAGTTTGAAGTATATTTTTACACAGCGGGACCTTAACATGAGGCAACGCCGGTGGATGGAGTATTTAGAGGACTATGACTTCACTTTGCATTACCATCCTGGTAAGGCAAACGTGGTGGCTGATGCACTTAGCCGAAGGTCACAGAGAGTTTTAGCTAGTGTAGCTTCCCGGGAGTGGCAGATGCTCGAGACTGTGGGACAGTTCGGGCTATGTTATATGGGTCAGGCTCAGGGTACTTTGGGGAGTTTGGTGACTATACCGTCTCTACTGAGCAGGGTGATTGAGTCCCAGAGTCAGGACACGGAGCTATTGTTCATCCGGGACCGTGTACAGGCAGGTATGGGTGACGAGGGCTGGGCTACTCACTCAGATGGTAGTCTTCGATATCGAGGAAGGGTTGTGGTTCCTCAATTGGCAGATCTGAGGGAGGAGATCCTTAGGGAGTTTCATTGCTCCCGTTTTGCAGTTCATCCAGGGGCACAAAGATGTATCATGATCTTCGTCGCCAGTATTACTGGAGTGGAATGAAGAGGCAGGTTGGCGATTTTGTCAGTCGATGTCTCACGTGTCAGCAAGTTAAGGCTGAACACCAGAGACCAGCGGGATTACTCCAGCCTTTGGAGGTAGCTGAGTGGAAGTGGGAGCATATCACGATGGATTTTGTGACCCATTTGCCACGGACATCGCGGGGTCATGACGCGGTGTGGGTGATAGTGGACCGGCTTACTAAGTCGGCACACTTTTTGGCTGTGCGGATGACCTTCACATTGGAGGAATTCTGCAGGTTGTATATACGGGAGATTGTCCGGCTGCATGGAGTACCTGTATCTATTGTATCGGACCGGGATCCCAGGTTTACGGCTCATTTTTGGGAGAGTTTCCAGCGAGCCATGGGGACACAATTAATGATGAGCACTGCTTTTCATCCCCAGACAGACGGTCAGTCTGAGAGGACTATCCAGACTTTAGAGGACATGCTACGGGCATGCGTCCTAGATCTTAAGGGTAGCTGGGAAGATCACTTATCCTTGGTGGAGTTTGCATACAATAACAGTTACCAGGCGAGCATAGAGATGGCACCCTATGAGGCACTATATGGGAGGCCATGTCGTTCTCCGGTTTGTTGGACGGAGGTAGGAGAGAGGTCTTCTACGGGTCCGGAATTGATCAGAGACACCTCGGAGAAGGTGGACTTGATTCGGAAGCGTCTTCTCACGGCTCAAAGCCGGCAAAAGAGTTATGCTGATAGACGGCGGCGACCTCTAGAGTTTGAGGTGGGAGATCATGTCTTCTTGAAGGTTATGCCTAAGAGAGGAGTGGTCCGGTTTGGTAAGCGGGGGAAGTTGTCACCGAGATACATCGGGCCCTTCGAGGTACTTGAGAGAGTGGGTACAGTTGCTTACCGATTGGCATTACCGCCAAATCTATCGAGTGTTCATGCAGTATTCCATGTCTCTATGCTTCGGAAGTACACCCCACATCCGACTCATGTGGTGGATTGGGGAGAGCTTGTTGTTGATGCTGATGGGACTTTCGAGGAGGGACCGGTGCGCATCATGGATAGTCGGGAACAGGTTTTGCGAGGCAAAACCGTGCGGCTAGTGAAGGTGATGTGGCAGCATCGAGGAGTAGAGGAGGCAACATGGGAGCGCGAGGACACTGTCCGTACTAGTTATCCTTTCTTGTTCGAGGATGGAGGTATATTCTTCTGGTCATTTACCATTAATTGACTTTTGCATACGCATGTGATTGTATGTGCATGTGTATGTGAATTTCGGGGACGAAATTCTTTTAAGGGAGGAAGAATGTGAAACCCGGAAAAAATTTTAACTTTTTCTGAAAAAAAATGGCAAAATGGTAATTTGCCATTATAGTGTGGGTTAAAAAAAAACTGGTATTTTTATAGACCTCGGATGATGAAACGGACCTCACCGTTGGATTCGTCTCACGAAATCTAGTTACCCAGACAAATTTCGTCGAATTCTAAGATAGTTAGATTTTTCACGTTTTTCGAGGTGACGGGTGTTCGATGACCCAAAAAAAATGAAATTTTTAAAAAAATTTGAAAATTTGAAAAATATTTTAAATAAAGTTCATATAAAATATTTTGAGTTTAAATCGGTACGAAATTTAATCGTTTCGGGATGAAAACGAACCCGGACAAAGGACGACACTTGGCGCGACGAGGGCCAAGTGTTTAGAAGGTATAAAAGTGAGCAAATATCTGAAATCAGATATTTGCTCTTCATTTGCTGCCGGCTGGATCAAACCAAAGAGCAAAGGAGAAAAAATAAAATTCTTCAAGCTTTCTTTCGCCAATTCTTGGAGTTCCGTCGGTCGAAATTCGTCGGGCCAAGAATTAAAGTCGATCAACGCGACGAGAGCTACGCGTGGGTACCAAAAACAAAGATTTTCATCGAAGATTCAAAGAGAGGATTTTGGAGAAATCTATATTTTGGGCTTCAATCTTGTTCTTGAGGCTTCCTACAAATTCTTTACGCTTCAAGAGGTAGGGTTCCTCCTACTCGGACCTATTTCTAACCTAAGGTGTCCATAGGGTTCATGTGGGCTGTTTTGGGTATTTCTAATACTTTTCCATTATGATTGGTGCTATGGAAATGGGTAGGATCAATTCTAGTGTGAAATGGGTAGTTAGAAAGTGCTAGTTTTGTGGTTTCTTGAATGTTTAGATAATTGGTTATATAAAAATCATATATTCTGATTTTTATTTTGTTTGAATGATCCATATAAAATCTTGGCTTGATTTTGGTATATGGAAGTATTTATGTAATCCCTTGAAAATTGGGATCATGTGGGCATGCTTTGTGTTTTATATTATGCCTTGTGAATGAAATGTAATATTAGCATGTATTATGTGTTATCATGTTGATGGAGTGTTGATATATGCTCTTGGATATATTGAACTTGAATTGGTTATGTGATTATATGCAAATGATATTAATTGCCATGATATACAATGATATTTAAAAATTGTCATTTGGCATGCATTGCAATATGGACATGGAATTAACATCACATTCATGGGCTACATGCATGAGTGTGGGTGTAGGGTTGCATGGGGTGATCAACACCAACATTGGTTATTGATGGTAGGCTCGGGAAAGTGGGATGGAATGTCCTACGGAGTCGCACGGTGACATGCATAAGAAAACTTGTGTCGGGTATAGCAAGTAGGGCTAGACACTCCCTCGGGTGAAAAACCCGACCACTTGGTTCATACACTTACCGGCGGTGAAATTCCAAAAAAGTGTAACGGCGTACGGAGCCGGAGGTGCGATTCCTGAATCTGATACCCCATAAAGGCACATGATTTTGATATATAAATTATTCATTTGATGGGAAACATCCAAGAATGAATTAGTTTTATGACATATGGTTGATTTCAAAATGATCTTTGGATGTGTTTCATCAAAGACGTTTGTTTTACACGTAAGTGTCGCATTGTGTTGTGGGAGTCGGTGTGGGCTCGGGATAGCATGCATGGGTGAGTTTCATCTCATTACTTGGCATGGCATCATGATTTTCCAACATTGTATTATATGTTATTGTTGGAGGGAATAATTGTTGTGAAATGTTGCATTTATACATTGCATATGCATTTTAGGTGATGAGTAGCCTCTGTAGGGATTATTCTACTGGGCATTGGCTCACCCTATACGGGAAACATTTCAGGTGTGGGTCATGCACCAATGGACGGCTCACAATCCGGGTCATATGGTTGAAGAAAAGTTGACTTGTGGCTTCCAATCCATTTTTTTTGTAAAAGTAGATTTGTAATTAAATTTTGGCATGTAATGTGTAAAGGAATTGTAATAGAGTATATATGGACTGTTTTAATATAACCTTGCATATTTTGATATAAATATGATGATTGGATCCGGTGTGGTCAAGTTTTACGTATAAAATGGACCCTGTGTGGTTATGGTATTATATTGGACCTCGGATGGGTCATGTAAATGTTGATTGCACAGATTGTGTTTTGGGGTAGAGCTTCCTGTACAAAGGAGACTCTGCCCGGATTTCGTTAAATTATGGATCCTGGTAAATGGGACACAACGGTGCGATATCGAGTTATACGGTATCCACGGGCATTCCATGGGTTGATGGGAAATTAACGGACCCCATGAATTTGGGGTGTCACAGACGGTGTAAGTCCAAAAAAGCGTATCGGCATGTGGACCCGGCGGTGCAACACCAAAAATCCCTGCCCAAATAAAGACACATGGTTTTGGTTGTCCAAATGATTCATTTGATGGGAAACATCTAGAAATGAATTGGTTTTTATGAACATATGAGTTTTTTTTTCAAAGATGATCATTGGATGTATTTTGTCAATGACAAGGGTTTTACATTTGCATTGCATAGCATGGAGAGAGCCCGTGAGGGTTCGGGTTGATGTGCGTGAGTGAATCTCATTTCATTCATGGCATGACATGGTAGATTCTAACATGAAGCATGCATATTCTTGCTTGGAATGACTGTATAATTGTGAATGTTGTATATGAACATTGCATATGCACTTAGGTTGGGGTGTAGCCTTTGTAGAAAATAATTTACTATGCTTTGGCTCTCCCGATACGGGAAACATTTCAGGTGTAGGGTTGGTATCGAGAGAGGACTCGCATTCGGTGTCTCAACGATGAAGAAAAGCTGATTTACGGCTTTTGAGGCATATTTTGTGTAATCTTTGTTGGAACAATGTTTTAGCATGTAAAAATTTTGCAAATGCATGTAATAGAACTTGTATGGATCATGTAAAATGTAGAAAATGTCATTATCCATGTTTGGAATGAGTTTGGAAATGTTTTGGGGGCTGGGTACATTTCAAATTTCATGAAAAAGAATTTATATTCTTTTAGGCTCAATCACGGTTGACAAAGGATATAATTTTGTAAAATAAATGATCAAGGCTCAAAATTAATCAAAAATGGCCTAAGATCATTTTCCAGAAATCATACATCTACATAATTCCTAAATGAACGAATTTTAAGGATAATGCTAACAATACAATCTAATTAGTATTAATCAAAACAATACCAATGAGACTATTAAAAAAAAAATTACCATTGAATCAAAGATTTTTATTTGAGTAGATGTAGACTATTGCTCCAAGAAAGATTGGCTCAAATTCTGCAATTTGGTTTTACGTCTCCACTATATATGTAAAAGAGTGTAATATTTCACAAGGTTTCTTAAATAAAGAAATTTATTTGTGCTCATCAGTGTAAGTTTAAACAAAAAATATTAAGATAATACACAACTAAAATATGAAAATCCCTCACGATCAAATTAAGATTATACTTGTAAAGCATGAGAATAATAATTCAATTAAACTGTGAATTATATGAGATAATCCTCCTAACTTAAAAACTTAAGTTCCATATTAACTAACGAAAACAATTTAAACACAAACAAGTTCCAAACCAAAACAGGTTCAAAACTTGAAGTAAAGTAAAGTGCATAAATAAAAGATGAGCGAAAGATAACAAAGCTTTTTGTAGAATTTATAGTGTTTAAGAAGTGGATGGGCCTCCTCCAAAACGCTCTCGAAGTAGCCTCAAAATCATCGCTTTATTCTGCTCATAATCAACCATGTGTCGATTGATTTGGGTGATGCTGGTATCGAGCTAGGTAACAGTAGTCTCTAATCTGAGTATGATCTTTCTGTCGGTCCTATCATCCATTGGTATGTATGGCTAATCTTCTTGTGGTGGAGGTTGTTCTTGCAGGATAAAGTCTTCAGGTGCTTGAAATTGTTTCTCTTATGGTGGAGGTGGTGCTTTGGGTTGTTCCTCAGGCTGAACTCCATGAATCTTCTTCAAATAAATCTTATCTAATGGTGCATAATGCTCCACTATTTTCCATGTGGGATATGCAATAACTCCCTTGTCCCTGCATAACTAAGAAACTAACATAGCATATGAGGGTAAGGGTTTCTTTCTATCCACAGTAAGCAGCATTTGACCCATGATAAGGTTTAGAAGATCAATTGTGTATCGCATCCCAAAAGTATACAAGAAGTAGGCCTGCTAAGTATAAATCTGATTTTTTTAGGCTTAGGGTAACAGAATGTTTATTGTAATCAAATTCAGAATTTGGTATTTGTCTGTCAAATCTCCTTGCTTTATGTATTTATTTGGCCTTCCCCAAACAAATTCTGGATTACCCGTAAACTCTATTAAACTCTAGTTAAATCAGGCAATTGAATGTAAGGATATTACGGGTTGGGTGGTCTTTGCATGGGCTGAAAAAAATTGGCTATAGTAGTCAGTGTAACTTGGAAAATTACAACCCAAACAAACACACGAAGTTGTCTCTCCCTAGTAATTTTTGCATTACTATAGAACTCACGGACCAAGCAGTCATAAGCAAGAGCAATAAATCTAACATATTGTAGCCATCCACGTGCAGCAAGAATTTGTCTCTATATTTTCAAAATCTTCAAAAATTACTGGCCTTTCAGGAATGATAGTTTTAGAAACAAAATGAGAATCATACCAGGTTTATTGATTAATATTCTCAAAAATCACCTCATTGTAGACATTTCCTGGATGGGGTTGCTATGAAGGTGCTTGTGGTTGCAAAGATTGATCCCATCGAGCATGACTTGAAGATGTTCTTGTTCGATGCCTTGAATCCATGTTTTTATTGATTTTTTTCGAATACTTGGTTTGAACTGATTTCAATCGGTAAAAACCTTAAAAATGTAATGTGTAAGTGAATAATCTGAACAGATTTGAAGAAGAATGATCGAGTGTAGCAGATTTGAGAAGAATTCTTTAAGAAACCTCGCTGGTTTTGAATTTTAGGCTATGAGGAAATGAGAACTGATCAGTTTTTCCATGTAATTGGTATTTATATCTACACTGTCATCCAGACTCTAGCACCACCATTTGGATGGTGTTGGTACCCTAGTTTTTGCTTTGTAATCTGCAAGCTGCTAACTTTCTGAAATTCTATCTTCTTAAAAAAAATGCTGCAGTTACAAAATTAAATACAACTTTATACATTCTACAAAACTTTGCTAAGCACTCCTCTTTTTTCAAAAAAATAGTTTTATTAATTATGTATTTGTTATTTATTATTTACTCATTTTCCTAATAAATTTATAGCCATTTACATTTATGTATTATTCCAAAATTACACATCATTTGATCACACATATTCATAATTAGAGTCTTCCAAATCAACAATATCAGTGATACGGTTAACTTCACTTCTTACTAACTTGATAACATAGGACTGGAATATGATAGCGTCTTAGGGTATTCCTTACTCTACCCATATGATCTATCGCTCGACCTGAAATTGGTTCTGCACACTAACTATATTGCCTGAAATGCATTGTATGGGCATATCTTACACAACCCCCGAGCTGATTTGCTCGTCCGCATTTAGCAAATGTACTTTTTTCACACAGGGGTGTTGCTTGACTTTCAAAAATTTCTGAATTTCTAACTTTTCTACCTTTCTACATGATCAATGCATGTATATCTTTTGAAAAATGACGCAGTAAAGTTAAACTGAACCAAAATAGTTTATCGTCTATTGTGCAGGTATTTTCAAAAAATTTTGAAAATGACTCAAAAATTATTGAAAATTAACTCACTATCCAATTCTTTAACGTCTGCTAGTCACATAGACGAACAAATTTATAAAAACATAATAACAATTAATTTCCTCCCCCCAACCTAAATTAAACATTTTCTTGAATATATGAAACATTGAAAATACATACATGTTAATTAGTTATAGAAGTAAGAAATAGTGATAATACAAAATCTAACAAACAACAAACAATTATTAATATTTATAGTAATGTAAACTTTTCAAAACACATAGATTGGATCTAACAACTGTATAGAAGTTACAACTTGAGTGAATCCATCATAGTAGGGTTTAGGCCTTTGACCGTTCACTTTAAAAACATTCCCAATTAATGGATTTTCAATTTCAATTGTTCCATAGTCAAAAACTGGCTTGACAATGTAAGGACCTGTCCATCTAGATCTTAATTTTCCAGGAAATAGACGTAGTTTTGAATTATATAACAAAACTTTTTGAGAAGGTTCAAAATATTTTCGCATGATATTTTTATCATGCAAAATTTTTGTTCTAGACTTAGCAATCTTTGCATTTTCATATGCTTCATTTCTTAACTCTTCCAATTCATTAATTTGAAATTTATGAGCTACTCTAGCTTTATCCATATCAAAATTCATCATTTTTGATTGCACAATATGTTCAATGTTCTAATTCTATAGGCAAGTGACATGATTTACCATAAACTAACCAATAAGAAGACATTCCTAAAATAGGTTTATATGCAGTACAGTAAGTCCAAAGCGCATCAGCCAATCTTAAGGACCAATCTTTCTGATCACTATTTTTTCTAAGATATATTTTATCTCTCTGTTAGCTAATTCAGCTTGTCCACTTGTCTGAGGATGATACGGAGTGAATATTTTACATGAAATCGAGTATTTTTTTCATAAGCTTTTCAAAACATTTATTACAAAAATGTGATCCACCATCATTGATAATGGTTTGAAGAATTCCAAATCTGCACAAAATATTTTCTTTTAAAAACTTGTCCACTGTTCAGTGATCATTATTTCTACATGAAATTGCTTCTACCCATTTAGAAATATTTTCAACTGCAACCAAAATGTACAGATAACCAAAGGATGGGAGAAATGGACCCATGCAATTGATGCCCCAACAATCAAAAATTTCAACAATTAAAATAGGGTTTAAAGACATCATATTTCTTTTTGAAATATTTCTCATTCTTTGACATCTAGCACAATTTAAAATAAAAGATATGTACATCTTTAAAAAGAGTTGGCCAATAAAATTCACACTATAAAATTTTGGCTGCGATTTTTTTGAAGCAAAATGGCATATGAAGGCTTCAAAATGACAAAACGGAATTACTTGACCTATTTCATGATTAGGTACACACCATCTTATTATTTGATCTTTATAATATTTAAAAAACTAATGATCTTCCCAGAAAAAATTACTTACCTTGCTCAGAAACTTATTTCTATCAGACCAAGCATAATGAGAATGAATAGCACCAGTGACTAAATAATTGACTATATATGCATACCAGGGTACTTCTATTATTGCAAACAGTTGTTCATCTGGAAATGTTTCTCTAATTGGAATTAATTCTTCTTTTATATCATAAGTTAGCCCTGATAAGTGATTTGCTACCACATTTTCAACTCCTTTCTTATCCTTAATGATAAGATCAAATTCTTAAAGCAATAATATCCATCGTAGGTGACATGATTTAGCATATTTCTTAGTAAGTAAATATTTGAAAGCTGCATAATCAATAAATACAATAATTGATATCCAACTAGATATAAACAAAATTTATCTAATGCAAACACAACAAGTAGTTTTTTTTTCTATAGTTGAATAGTTCATTTGTGCATCATTTAAAGTTTTATTTGCATAGTAAATAACATATGGTTTTTTTATCTTTTTCTTTGACCTAATACAACTCCTACTGCATAATCACTTGTATTAGACATTAATTCAAAAGGTAAAGACCAATCAAGAGGTTGCATAATAGCTACAGAAGGAAACATGTTTTTTAATTTATCAAATGCTAATTGACATGTGAAACCCAGAAAAATTTGAACTTTTTCTTAGACAGGGAAATGGTAATTTGTCACTATAATATGAGTTTAAAATCTATATTTTTATAGAGCTCGGATGATTAAACGGAGCTCACCGTTGGATTCGTATCGCGAAATCAAGCTGCCCTGTCAATTTTCATCGAATTCTAAGATAGTGGGATTTTAAATGTTTTACGAGACAATTAGATGACGAATGACCTTTCAAAGGTCCCCAAAAATGAAATTTATAAAATTTTCTTATAATTGAATAAAATTTTAAATAAAATTAATTTGAACTTAATCCAAGATATATTGAATCGTTTCGGGACGAAAAATGGATTCGGAAGTCGAAATTATGCAGTGCAATTTGGACCACACATTAAGGGGGTATAAATAGGGACAAATATCTGAAAAATCAGATATTTTCTCACCTTTTTTGAGTCTTGTTTGGTCGGCTTCAAGCTTTCCACCTCGGATCTTTGAAGTTCCGTCGCTCGGATCAACTCGGACCAAGAGCTAAAGTTCATCTCCTCGACGAGGGCTACGAGTCGCACAGGTTGCATGGTAATTAGGGTGGGGGTTAGCAAGGAGGGACTAGAAGATCTCTCAGGTGCAAGGCCCGGTAATTGGGATACGCACTCCCTTGGCTTGGCCCATGAAATGTGTGGATGTACGCGGAACCCTTGGTGGAAGTCCATAAATTTCGAGTAGGTTGGAGACCCTTGGTGTAAGCCCATGAACATCCACCCGATACAAAGACTCTAGGTTGGTAAAAGTCATTTGATGTGCAACATAAATGACGATTTCATACACATTGGCACTTGTATGTGTTGAGGAGCTGGGAAGGGCTCGGGTTGGTTTGCATGAGTGAGTCTCATCTCATTTCATGGCATGACATGATAAATTCCAACATTGAATGCATATTCTTACTTGAAATGTTGTATGTAAGCATTGCATGTGCACTTAGGTTGGGAGTAGCCTCTATAGGAATTACTCTACTGGGTGTGGCTCACCTTATACGGGAAAACATTTCAGGTTCTAGATACACACCGGTGGACGGCCCTCACTTGGATCCTCAAGAGTGAAGAGAGGCCGGATTGTGGCCTTTAACCTTGGTTTATGTAAAACTATGTTTTGGGCATGTAAGCTTTTGAAACTAATTGTAATATAACTTATATAGATTATTGTTAAACTAGCCTTGCATGTTTTGATATAAATATGCATAATTGGACCCGGTGTGGTAATTATTGAATATTGGACCTCGGATGGGTCTTTTTATTATATGATTGCACAAGTTGAGTTTTGGGTAGGGCTTCCCGTACAAAGGAGACTCTGCCCCGAATTTTGTCAAAATTATGGTTCCCGGTAAATGGGGCATAATGGCGTGATATCGAAATACTCGGTATCCACGGGTATTCCACCGGTTGATGGATAATCAACAGACCCCCAAATTTTGGGGTGTCATAGCTTGGTATCAGAGCATAGGCATACGAATAACCTAGGGCTCGATGGGCACGGGTATAGACCATTGCATTCCATATGCATTTCGTGTTATGTGCTACTTGCTACATGATTATGTGCTATGTGTTATGTGAATTGTATGCATGATAAAAGGCATATGGAAAAGAGAACCACTAGGGGTTAGAAAACATAACTTGGGTTCGAAAAAAGGAATGAACGGTATAGTTCTGTGTAAATGTCTACTAGTAGGTGACACACGCATTACTAGTGAAACAAGGAGGAAAATCTCCAATTTTAAATACTTGATCCCTAACTTGGTTATTAAGTAATTGATCTATTGCTATCTTATGTGTGTGTAGATGGCAACTAAATAATCTATTGCTATCTTATGTGTGTGTAGATGACAACTAGAGGAAGGGGACATCGGGGTGGACGGAACAACCAACCACTACCACCAACCTTTGACCAACAAACCTTCATGGAGGCTATTGGTGCGGCGGTGGCTACCATTGCACAAGCTAGTGCTACAGCCGCTACTATTGCATAAGTAGGTGCAAGTGGGAGTCGAGGAGGTTCAAGTCACCTCCAGAAGTTCAAGGCACACAATTCAGCTATCTTTCTGGGAGGGGAGGATCCTATGGTGGCTGACCATTGGTTTCGACAAGTGGACAAGATCTTGAGGGCTATGGAGATTACCTCCGATGCCATGAAGATAATGCTAGCTACTTTTCAGCTAGAGGGAGAATCCCAAGTGTGGTGGGATTACGTCAAGGACTCTAAGAACTTGGAGGTAATGACATGGGCAGAATTCAAGGAGCTCTTTGTGGGCAAGTACTTCCCAACGGCTGCTTGACATGCAAAGGCTTAGGAGTTCTTAGACTTGAGACAAGGGACGATGACGGTGATGGAGTACGTGGCTAAGTTCACAGAGTTAGCCCATTTCGCCAATGACTACGTGGCCATAGATATGGCCAAAGTGAGGCAGTTCGAAGATGGCTTGAAGTTGTCCATTCGAGGCAAGATTGTGGGTCTTCTTCTACAAGACTTTGACTTAATGGTCGCCACAGGAATGGCCATTGAAAGAGAGTTGGATGATGCACGAAACATCCGGGAGGCAGGTGCAAAAGATAAGAAGAAGGAGGGTCAATCCTCTTCTTCTAGTGTAGGAAAAAGGTAGAGGACATCTGCTCCGTAGGGGTATCAAGGGTAGGGCCGCAGCTATCAAGACCAAGGCCAGGGTCAATCCTCCCAAGGCGGGAGAAACTTCAGGACTACGTATCAGGTAGGTCAAAAGACTTGCTATCATTGTCATCAGCTAGGCCATGTGAGGAAAGATTGTCCCTTGCAACAGGGATCCCAGTCCCAGTCTCCAGTGGGCTACTCACAGACGCACTCTATTCCTCCCTACCCTACCATGGGCCAGGCAAACCATTATCAATACCAGGGCACCGCACAAGGCCCCACTACTTCATGTGCGGGGACTCCGCAAGCAGGCCAGAGCATGGGTAGAGGCCGAGGCTAGGGCTTACAAGCCAGTACTTCGGGGACCCAGGGGCGTGTCTATGCCATGATACCTCAGACTAGCCGGCAAATCTATCGGTGATACAGGGTACGTTTCTACTCTCTCGCTTATGGGCAAGGGTATTATTTAATTCTGGTGCATCGCATTCATTTATTGTTGCATCTTGTGTGCAAGACTTGGGCTTAGAGGTTAAGACCTTGGAAGAGCCATTGCATGTGAGTTCTCCCCTAGGAGCTAGGGTGAGAATTGACCAGATATGTCAGGGTTGTGAGTTAGAGATCTCGGGGATTCTACTCACCGTGGACCTTAGGGTCATGAACATGTCCGAGTTTGACGTTATCCTTGGTATGGATGGTTGGCGGCACATTGGGTAGTCATTGATTGTGATCAAAAGAAGGTCATCGCTTATACGTCGGAGGGTATTTGTTTCAAGTTCTAGGGGAAAAAGCGTGATGCTTTACCTCAGGCCATGTACGAATTTAGATGGCACGGACAGTTGATTGGTTGGCTTACAAGCCTTACCCTGGAGGACGAGGCAAGACAAGAGTTGGGCCTTCCTCGGGTTGTATGTGAGTATGAGGATGTTTTCCCGGATGAGCTACTAGGATTACCTCCACATAAGGATGTAGACTTCACCATTGAGTTACATCCCGGTACATCACCTATCTCTATGACTCCACATAGGATGGCACCAGGTGAACTGCAAGAACTCAAGGTCTAGTTGTAAGAATTATTGGACAAGGGCTTCATTAGACCGAGCACTTCACCTTGGGGCGCTTCGGTGTTGTTTGCCAAGAAGAAGGATAAAACCCTTCGATTGTGCATAGACTATCGATGGTTGAGTAGGGTTACTATCAAGAATAGGTACCCTTTGCCGAGGATTGATGACTTGTTTGATCAGTTGAGAGGGGCACGGGTCTACTCTGAGATAGATCTACGTACCGGTTACCATCAGTTGAGGGTTAAGGAGGTAGATATCCCTAAGACAGCGTTTAGAACGGGGTATGGGCATTTTGAGTTCATAGTGATGCCATTTGGGTTGACGAATTCTCCAACAGCATTCGTGGATTTCATGCATAGGATATTCCAACCCTATTTGGATCAGTTTTTTGTGGTCTTCGTTGATGACATCTTGATCTACTCCAAGTCTGAGGAGGAGCATGAGGGTCATTTGAGAATTGTTTTCTAGACATTGAGAGATTATCAGTTGTACGCCAAGTTCAGCAAGTGCGAATTTTGGCTTACTAAGGTGAAATTTCTGGGACACGTGGTGTCGGCTTCGGGTGTATCCATGGACGTAGAGAAGGTTAAGGCGGTTATGAATTGGGAGAGGCCGAAGTCAGTCTTCGAGATGCATAGTTATTTGGGATTGGCAGGGTACTACAGGAGGTTTATTGGGGACTTCTCTCGATTAGCTGTGCCTATGACTAAGTTGACTCGGAAAGAGGTCAAGTTTGAGTGGAATAAAGCTTGTGAGAAGGCATTCTAGGAGTTGAAACGAAGGCTTACTTCAGCTGCGATCTTGATAGTCCCAGAACGGGGGTAGAAGTACAGGGTATATTTTGATGCCTTGAAGGACGGGTGGGATTTGTTTTGATGCAGTCTGGAAGGGTAGTAGCTTATGGTTCTCGGCAGTTGAAGAATCATGAGCAGAATTATCCTACTCATTGATTAACCCTAATTAAGGCATAATTTAACAGGTAAATCGTGTTAGTTGAAAAAAGTTAAACTAGTCAAAATAAATCAAATTAGAATTAGTGTGTGAATAAAGGATAATGCATTAATTGTTGTTCTTTTCAGGATTTTGTGCGTCAAAGTTACAAACTACTGGGGAGCCAATTGCATTAAAGCTACAAACTACTGGGGTGCCAATTATCAAAGCTTGAAACAAAGGAGGATCAAAGAATTCAAGGCCACCTAACAAGATTTTCAAGTCCACCTAACAAGATTCAAAGTCACCAAACAAGATTTTCAAGTCCATCTAAGAAGATTCAAAACCACCTAACAAGACTCTTCAAGTCCACCTAACAAGATTCGAGGCCACCTAACAAGACTTTCACCCTCCCTTATTGCCTATAAATACCACCCCCTAGGACTTATAAAGCATTCATCTTTTGGTAGTGGAAAACCCACCTAAAGTATTATTGTTTTCCTTATTGCTTATAGCTTTATTCAAGTATTGCTTTCTTTTATTGTATTCTTGCTTCCTTTTAATTTATTGCTTTCTTTTACTTTAAGTATTGCTTTCTTTTATTGTGTTATTGCTCTTTTACTTCCATTACTTGAGCTTCCTTCTTCCCTTAGAGGAGTGAAACTCTTCCACTTTTCTAGAGCTTTACCAAAGTCGTGAAGGGTGGAACGTGATTCACTCATTCTTTGTCGAAGATCGGCTCCTTGTGTAAAATTTGTTACCTTGTAACTCCTCTACTTGGAGGGATGAGCATCATTCACTTTTCTAGTTTTCACAAAGCCATGAAGAGTGAGTAGTTTCTCATCCAATCTTTAGTAAGAGGTGGTTATCCGGAAGTTAAATTTGTGCAATTCGTTTATGCTTAGCTTTAGTCTTTATTTTTTCATAATGTCTTCTCATCATATTGTTGTCTTTATTTTAAGCATGAATAGCTAAATCTCTTAGTTGGCAAAACCAAGAGGAACCTCCACTTGGGTATACCATTTCAACTCATTCTCCTCCCCTCTTTCAGAGTTCAATGGTTCGGTTTGACTGGGTTGAGGGTGGATAACTCGGTGAGTCTTTGATATTCCGTAGGCCTAGTCACGGTTTATGCTTAGATACTCACCAATCTTACCCCTAGCTTCCCACGAATCAATCATTCATTCATGCTCTATTGGAGGAGGGTTTCGAGTTGAGACGGTATTCCTATTGGAGTGACCTCTTGGATTTGCCAACATTTGTTTCTCATTTTACTAGCATCAAAACAACTTCACCAAACAACTTCCAACAATCAAAGATTTTTTACTTTCTTTCTCCCAAAATCACCTCCCCTCGGTTTACTTCCTTCCCTGTGGAAACGACCTTGGAATACCACCAAGTTAAACATGATCTGCGAAAGTCTCCTTGCGCTTGGGGAGCACTTTTGTTCACACATACTCACATTTGAAATCTCATTCATCCACCATTCCATTGCCCTTTCTTTTGACATCATCCCTAGGAGAGTGACACTCCCCTTTATTCATATACTATACATGCTAAAAGGTGGTATTTATAGGTTAGGAAACAACAAGAAAATTTGTCAAGCGTTTTTGGCGCCGTTGCCAGGGAAGGCAAGTGTCAAACTAAGAAGGTGATTTTCGTACGATGGAGGTAAGTCCCATGAACTTCATCATGGGTTGAGGTACGTTGTTCCGTGTACATAATCTTGTTTGTGTATAACTTTGTTTGTATATATTTTGTTTTATGTGGAGGCGGAACGACCGAAACCAACTTGTTAGACAAAATTTGGCCCCTACCATGAATATTGACCAAGAGCAACCCGAGGATGCGGGTGACAATTTTGACAATATAGGTGCAAATCCAAATGTCCAAAGGGGAGCAAATCTGAATGTCCAAAGGGATGGGGGACCACAAGAACCCCAAATACTCAATCCGAGAATGAATTTTTCCCCTTTCCGTGAATGAGGGGAATAATTTTCAAATGGATCCCCCGGTGAGGTCAATGAGAGATTTCCTACAACCAACACGAAGCACCACACCATCATGCATCCTCCTTCCGATCCAAGCTCATCTTTTAATAGTTAAGCCAGGGATGTTGCAACTAATTCCCACGTTCAACGGGTTTGAAACTCAGAGCCCCTATTAACACATAAGGGATTTTGAGGAAATAGTTGTAACCTTCCTCCCCAATCTGGGATGGAAGAGATAGCTAGAATGAAATTGTTTCCCTTTTCCCTAAAAAAAAACGTGGCTTATTTCCTTAAGGCCTCGAACCATCACATCGTGGAGCCAAATGATTTCTAAGTTTTTGAACAAATTATTTTCGGTGCATAAAACTACTGCCCTAAAAAAGCAAATTCAAAACTTTTCGAAAAAGCCCAATGAGCAATTCTATCAATGTTGGGAGAGGTACAAGGAATTGCTACAATCCCTTCCACATCATGGCTTTGAACCATGGCAATTGGTGAGTTTCTTTTATGAAGGAATCACCCGGGCCATCGACAGTTCATTGACATGATGTGTAATGGGGAGTTTTTGAACAAAAACCCTGATGAGGCCTTAGATTACTTTGATACATTGGCACAAAATGCACAATCATGGGACATTATAGATCCCACCGATGTACCAAGGTCTTCTCCTCAAAAGACTGGCCAAACTCAAGGGGGAGGGATTTATGATTTAAGAGACCGGGAAGACTTGTTTTCAAAAATTGCTAAATTGTCAAGGAAAGTTGAGAGTCTTGAAGTCAATAAGAGACACGAGGTGTCTAATGTGTCACGAACCGAGGAGGGTTGTTCAATTTGCGAATGTATGGAGCATTCCCTATCGGATTGCCCAAACATTCCGACCCTTAAAGAAGCGTACCATGAACAAGTCCATGCATTCAACCAAACGAGGCAATCATTTTCTTCCAATTCAAATACTTACAATCCGGGTTGGAGTAATCACCCAAATTTTAGTTGGAGAAATGAAAACCTCATTCCTCATGGTTCAAGTGCATATGCATCTCTCATGCCTCCCAAGCAAAACCAATACCATGGCCAAGGGCAAGCATCTAGCTCTCAATACTCCCGGACCAATCCACAAGGGTATTTGTCAAACCCACCACCATAGAATTTTTCACCAAATCCACCTCCACAAAAATTTTCTCAAGGACCGTCCAATCCATCCACATACCAACCTCCTCACAAAAGAAATTTGGAGGATATGGTCCATTCCTTCTTTCAAAGCCAAACCGCCATCAATAACCAAAATGCCACAGCCATCAATGATGTAAGAGCCCAACTCACAAAGTTGACAAACTCCATAGGGGCATCTCAACAAGAAAAGGGAAGTTTCCCGCTCAACCACAAGAGAACCCTAGGGGTCAACACCTTGTTGAGTCATCGGAACCTTCGAAAGAGAGTTGCGAGCAACTCAAAGCTGTCACCACCCTCCGCAGTGGCAAAGAAATTGACAAAACCATTTTGCCAACGGTCTCACCCAAGACCACATTGCCAAAAGAAAAAGATCTCTTGGGTGACGCCGACAAGAGTGAGGTGCGTGAAGAGAAAGAAAGAGAGGTTGTTGAGAAAGAAAATTAATTGATGATTGTGTGTTTATTCCTCCCTTGCCTACCCCTTTCCCAAGTCGTTTGAAGCCACCTGTCAAGGTGGCTAATTATGCTGATATTTTGGAAATGTTTAAACAGGTGAAGATTAACATTCCACTCCTCGACGCCATCAAGCAAATTCCATCATGTGCTAAGATTTTGAAGGACTTATGCACGGTGAAGAGAAAACTGAATGTCCACAAGAAAGCATTCCTCACCGAGCAAGTGAGCTCAATTTTGAGGACTAACACTCCTCCCAAATTCAAAGACCCCGGTTGTCCAACCATAGCCATCACCATTGGAAATTATTGAGTGGAGCAAGCACTCCTCGATTTGGGGGCAAGTGTGAATCTTCTTCCCTACTCGGTGTACCAACAGTTACAGCTGGAGGAGTTGAAGCCCACCTCAATCACACTTCAATTGGTGGATCATAGTATCCGTACACCAAGGGGAGTAGTTGAGGATGTCTTAGTTCAAATTGATAAATTTTACTTCCCTGTCGATTTCATTGTGCTTGATACACATCCTGTTGCAAACCTTAGCTCCCAAATTCCCGTAATACTTGGAAGACCCTTCCTTGCTACATCTAATGCCGTGATAAATTGCATGAATGGTCAAATGAAGTTGGCATTTGGGAATATGACAATAGAGGACAATGTATTCAACTTGGCAAAGCAACCGGGTGATGATGAGGAAGTAAGTGAGGTCAATAGAATCGACACTTTGGTTGAGGAGCACTTGGAGCTGGAGGGGATATTGAAATTTAAGGAAGAAGGAATTGTGGATCTTGAGAATTATGATGAGCAAGAGGAGGTAGAAGATTTGAAAGGGATGGAAAGATGGATCCCTACATTCGAAGAGTTACCCTATCGAGAAAAGAAAATTTTTCTGTCGGATGAACAAAAGCCCAACTTGAAGTTGAAGCCCTTGCCCACCCATTTGAAGTACGCCTATCTTGGGGAAGGTGAAACATTTTCGGTGGTCATTAGCTCTACATTAAACATGGAACAAGAAAAAGAACTCTTGGAGGTATTGAGAAAACATAAAGGAGCAATTGGGTGGACCATTGCGGATATCAAGGGGATAAGCCCTCTCATTTGCACCCACCGCATATATCTTGAGGAGGATTCCAAACCTTCCCGACAACCACAAAGGCGGTTGAATCTCATCATGAAGGAGGTGGTAAGGGATGAGGTTCTGAAACTACTTGATGTGGGGATCATTTTTTCAATTGCCGATAGTAAGTGGGTTAGCCCCACGCAAGTAGTACCTAAGAAATCCGGAGTTATGGTGGTTGAGAATGATGAGAATGAACTTATTCCTACAAGAGTAATCACCGGATGGAGGGTGTGCATTGATTACCAAAAGTTGAACGCTTGCACAAGGAAAGGCTACTTCCCATTGCCATTCCTCCATCAAGTTCTAGAACGAGTAGCAGGGCATCTATTCTACTATTTTTTAGATGGATACTCCGGCTACAATCAGATTGAGATTGCTTTGGAGGATCAAGAGAAGACCACTTTCACATGCCCCTATGGTACATTTGCCTACCGCCGCATGCCATTTGGACTGTGCAATGCTCCGGGGACTTTCCAACGCTGTATGATGGGAATTTTCAGTGACATGGTGGAAAGGATAGTGGAGGTCTTTATGGATGACTTTTCGGTGTTTGGGGATTCATTCGAGGGATGTTTGGCAAACTTGGAGAAAGTTCTACCAAGATGTGAGGAGAAAAATCTAGTCTTGAATTGGGAAAAATGTCATTTTATGGTGACAGAAGGAATTGTGCTTGGTCATGTTTCGGCAAGGGGTATTGAAGTCGATAAATCCGAGGAGGACATGTCCAACCTCCCTACGCCAAGAGCCATCAAAGGCATCCGGTCATTTTTGGGCCATGCAGGTTTTTATCGTCGATTCATAAAGAATTTCAGTGCATTGGCCCGACCCTTGACCAACCTGCTGTCTAAGGAGGTCCATTTGAGTGGTCGGATGATTGTGAGGCATCCTTTAAAAAACTTAAAAGCATGCTAGTCACACCTCCGATCATGCGACCACCCAATTGGGATCTACCTTTTGAGCTCATGTGCGACGCAAGTGATTACGCGGTCGGCGCAGTGCTCGGTCAAAGGAAGGAAAATAGACCATATGTGATACACTATGATAGTAAAACACTTAATGAGGCTCAGATGAATTACACTACCACCGAAAAAGAATTGCTAGCAGTAGTGTTTACCTTAGATAAATTTCGTGCTTACATCATTGGTTCGCCTATTGTTGTCTTTACTGATCACTCTGCTTTAAAGTATTTGTTGTCTATGCAAGATGCAAAATCGAGACTCATTAGGTGGATACCCCTCCTACAAGAATTCGACTTGACGATCAAGGACAAGAAAGGAGTTGAGAACATGGTGGCAGATCATTTATCCTGGCTTGTGGTGCAAGAGGCCGATGAGCACATTCCTATCCTTGATTTGTTTCCTAATGAGCATTTGCTGTCAATTCACTCTGTATGTCCTTCGTATGCTAATATATGTAACTTTCTTGCAACAGGACAGACACCACCGCAAATGGAGCCCAGAAGATCGAAGACGATTTATGGCAGATGTGAAGTACTTCTACTTCGACAACCCGTATTTGTTCAAGTATTGCCCCGACCAAATCATGAGGAGATGCGTACCTAAAAATGAATAGCGGGATGTCCTTGCATTTTGCCATTCACAAGCTTGTGGTGGATATTTTTCAGCGAAAAAGACTTTGGCCAAAATTCTTCAATCAGGTTTTTACTGACCCTCTCTTATCAAAGATTGTGTTTCATTTTGTAAGGGATGCGACAAATGCCAACGGTTGGGTAGTGTGACCTAAAGAAACATGATGCCCCTTTCACCAATACTTGTCATTGAAATATTCAACTGTTGGGGCATCGACTTCATGGGTCCTTTCCCTATGTCATTTGGTTATTTGTACATCCTCCTCGCAGTGGACTATGTGTCCAAATGGGTGGAAGCTATCCTGACCAAGACTAATGACCACCGAGTCGTAGTCAAGTTTCTCAAGGAGAACATCTTTTCAGGGTTTGGGATGCCTCGTTCAATAATAAGTGATGGTGGATCACATTTTTGTAATAGGCCATTTGCATCTCTAATGTTCAAATATGGCGTCACTCATAAAGTATCCACTGCGTATCACCCACAAACAAATGGCCAAGCCGAGCTAGCCAATAGGGAGATAAAGAACATTATAGAAAAAACGGTTAACCCAAACAGGAAGGATTGGTCCGATAGAATGACCGATGCCCTCTGGGCATACCGCATTGCCTTTAAAACTATTTTGGGCATGTCTCCCTACCGGCTTGTCTATGGAAAGGCTTGCCACCTGCCAGTCGAAATGGAACACAAGGCCTATTGGGCCATTAAGACTTTAAATTTTAATTTGAGAATGACCGATGATCATAGGAAGTTAGAGCTGACTGAGTTGGAAGAGATTCGACGAGATACGTATGAGAGCTCCAAAATCTCAAAAGAAAGGGCCAAAATCTTTCATGATAACTCCATTGTGAGGAAATCATTTGAGCCCGGGCAAAAAGTACTCTTATACAATTCTCGCCTCTCCATTTTCCAAGGCAAACTCCGATCCCGTTGGGATGGCCCCTATCTTGTCAAGGTGGTCTACCCCAACAGAGCTGTGGATGTTCAAAACCCCGAAAATGGCCAGACATTCAAGGTCAATGGCCAAAGACTTCAGCCATTTTTTGGGGCTTTGAAGTTCAAGTGGTGGAGGAGAATTTGATGGATCCGGTATACCCGGAAGTTGTGAAGGAATAATTAGCTTTTTTTTTTCTGCTTTTTAATGTACAGGTTTTTATTTACTTTATTTTTTTTATTCCATGTTAATTATGTTCTTTTGTCGTATAGTTTTGTTTTTCTTAGTCGCAGATATTGGTGTTTTTGTCAAAGCTCAAGTGCGAGGTGTTCTCTAACCCTTATCTTTTTACTGTCCATCATTGAATATCATATTTGTTTTAGAACACTGCATGAATCAAGTTGGGGGGGGGGTGAGGTTGCACTATTTGCATATTACACCAATGTTTGTGGGAATATTCTACGCGAATATTCGCGTCTGCCGACACTGAAAAAAAAATGGTGGGAATATTCCACACGGATATGCGGCTGCCGACACTCAAAATAAAAAATAAAAAATAAAAATAAAAAAATAGGATGCCTTTATAAGGCTTTCAATTTTTTTTTCTCCCATCCACTAGTGATTGGTCTCCCCTTCTTCTTTCCTTCTCTTTTCTTCTTCTTCTTCTTCTTCGTCATTCTCTCTGTTCTCTGTAAAAACAAACCACCTATGCAAATCCATGACCATATACGCCGACAACCCAGTCCTTTGTTTAATAATTTGCCTTATATGTTTGTATTTGTTCATGGGTGCTCTTTTTCTGCTCACACTTAGGGTGAGGGGTTTCCAACCTAACACAAATCTCCCTAAAGTGGGTTAATTGTTGTGTTTTGTTTGTTGGTTTCGGCAGCTAAACAGATCTTTACACCCACCGTTTTTTCCTCTTTCTTCGTCTTCTTCTTCTTCTTATTTCTATTGTGCTATTCTCTATAACACGACCCAACTCCCAACAATCCCATGACCATATTCCCCGAAGACCCAGTCGTTTGTCTCATGCTCGACATTTGTTTACTCTATTTGTTCATGGCTCTTCTTCTTCTGTTTGCATTTAAAATCAAGGGTTTTCGTCCTAGCGAAAACCCAGATCTGCGTAGAGAAGATTAATTTGTGTATTTTCTTTGTAGGTTTCGACAGTTGAACAGATCTCTACCCTACAACTTGATCTCTAAACTCTACACACTGGTAAATTCGAAACATTGGGGACAATGTTCGGTTTAGGTTGGGGGTGTGATCTACGATTTCGTTTGTTATAGTTTCGTATTTAAAAAAAAAAAATTGTTCTGGATTGCATATTTTTACAGCATTTTTGCTTATATTTCATGATCACATCAAATGCAGCGTCAATCGTCTTTGTGACTGGCAGACGTTAAAGAACCAGATAGTGAGTCTTGAAGCATAGAAAGCATGGATGTTAAAAAATTTTGGTTTAGTTTGGGAGTCTTGCGCACATTTCCATCTGATGTGCATGCTGTGATCTTTAGAAAAACAAGAGTAGTCAGAAAAATTGAAATCCGAGAAGCAAAAGCAAAACCATTGTGTGGCAGAAGTACTTTTGCTAAACGTCGTCGTGCCAAACGGCTGGGTGCTTGTAAACAATGTGACAGATGTTTTCACATGAAAAAATACAATCAGTGTTTTGAACCAATTTCGGGTCGTGCAACCGATCGATTAAACTGGATAGTGTATAGGCAGAGCAAGGATTTTCCTGAGACGCCATCTTATACCAGTCCGGGACTTACATGTTATGTGCGACAAGAAGTGGGAAGGGTCACTAATAATGACATAGACACAAGCGACGACTCGGATTAAATTTTAACTAATAATGACAAAGCTGTGGAAAAATGTGTTTTGGGGATGAAGGTTAATGGTTCGAATTTTTTTTTTGTAAATATTTGTTTATGTACAAAATCTTTTTGTTGAAATAAAAATGTGGGTCGAGTAAGGATTGTCCTAAAATGCCAACTTGTAGCGTGGGTAGGGACCTATCCTGAGACACCATAGTTTTCGAAGTTCAATATGTGCATTTAGTCTTTTTGTAAATTTTCATAGATAAATATGTATGTAAATAGTTTTGATTTTTATTCGAGTGAAAAAAAAAAACTGCATTTCCTTGAAAAATGGTATTTTCTCTATGCTTAAATGTCAAATGTACATTGGTGTTTGTTAATCTTAAGGTACAGAATGACCAGACTCGAAAATAGAATTATAATATAACTGACATTCTTTGGAAACCTAACATAACCAGTGGAGATAACAAAGAATACCATGGTAAGTTTTGAGTCTTACGATGCTTTCTGAGAGATAATCAACATTTACTAAAGTAAGCTCTTTCACTTTCAATTGTTGAATAATCTCATTAAACTTGCTTTGATTAAATGCAACTAAAGTAATCTATTGACATATCCTACAAGGAACCTTTGCATGCAACACAGGCACATACTTGAGAAAGGATTTTAGGCCATCTTTGAGTTGATTTTGAACCTTAGCCATTGCTTCTACAAAATTATATCCCTAGTTAGCCATGTTTGAGCCTTCAATGAATGATGATTTTTTTTTCTCGAAAAACCCATATGATAACCGAGCCACACACAAAAAAAAAAATGTACACTTGCTATCCAATTTTTTCTTGCACCCTCTTATAAATCGGTATGACATAGAAAGGCAAGAAAAAACAGAAAAGAAGATGGTGGCTACTGTTCAACGAAGAATCGAAAAAAAAAATGAAAGAAAGAAATACCATTTCTAGGCAAAAGACTGAAAAGCAAGAAAGAGGTGTGCTACATTAAAAAAGGGGATAGCTTTTGAATACCATTGACGTCATTTCATTAGCCACTAACCTCTGGCCACATTACGACCTATAGAAAGTCCTAATTGATCTCAAGTCTAATGCATGTGCACTGTCAGCCGAAAACTGGGGTATGTTAAATAGTATTTCTTTAATTGCATTGATATTCTTCCATGAGATTATGCCAAGAACATGATTAGCCTACTTTCTTAAGACTTTCACTCCCTTTCTAACTGTGCATGTGATTCTTCGATTGCCCATCCTCTGATCACATGCCCTTTGAGAGACAAGTCACTATAATCGGAGTGAATTTTTTGCTGAGAGCATTCTAAGAGAGATTTGAGAAATCAAAGCTATCCATGGAAGGTGATAAAGTAGAATGTTTGTTATATAACAATTCTTGCTACTAGAATGATCATTCCTACTACACAAGAAATTCCAAATACCAATGTAACAAGTGTTTATTTTTGTATAGAGTACGTACCAATGACAGAGAAGTGTTTGGGAAACAATTCAAAATTAAGAGATGTGTGCCTCAATGATTCTGTTGCTAACTCATTTTGACAAGAAATCTTACATATACACAACTTTTAATTGGAGTTTGTAGGTAGCTTCACTGGAAACCTTCACGAGACAAAACTCGTCCACTAGGGATCACCTAGGGGTTTAACGGCTTATTGCATATGCTAAATGCAATCATGTTATCTACGAAAGTGATTTTATTTTGTTATGTTGTTATTACTAGGGACTAGTAATATTTAGGTTGGGGGTGTGATTAACCCTAATTAAGGCATAATTTAATAGGTAAATTGTGTTAGTTGAATAAAATTAAACTACTCAAAATAAATCAAATTAGAATTAGTGTGTGAATAAAGGATAATGCATTAATTGTTGTTATTTTCAGGATTTTGTGCGTCAAAGCTACAAACTACTGGGGAGGCAATTGCATTAAAGCTACAAACTACTGGAGTGCCAATTATCAAAGCTCAAAATAAAGGAGGATCAAAGAATTCAAGGCCACCTAACAAGATTTTCAAGTCCACCTAACAAGATTCAAAGTCACCTAACAAGATTTTCAAGTCCACCTAACAAGATTCAAAGCCACCTAACAAGACTCTTCAAGTCCACCTAACAAGATTTAAGGCCACCTAACAAGACTTTCACCCTCCCTTGTTGCCTATAAATACCACCCCTTAGGACTTGTAAAACATTCATCTTTTGGTAGTGGAAAACCCTCCAAAAGTATTATTGCTTTCCTTATTGCTTATAGCTTTCTTTAAGTATTGCTTTCTTTTATTGTATTCTTGCTTCCTTTTAATTTATTGCTTTCTTTTACTTTAAGTATTGTTTTCTTTTATTGTGTTATTGCTCTTTTACTTCCATTACTTGAGCTTCCTTCTTCCCTTAGAGGAGTGAAACTATTCAACTTTTCTAGAGCTTTACCAAAGCCGTAAAAGGTGAAACGTGATTCACTCATTCTTTGTCGAAGATCGGCTCCTTGTGTAAAATTTGTTACCTTGTAACTCCTCTACTTGGAGGGATGAGCATCATTCACTTTTCTAATTTTAACAAAGCCATGAAGAGTGAGTAGTTTCTCATCCAATCTTTAGTAAGAGGTGTTAATCCGGAAGTTAAATTTATGCAATTCGTTTATGCTTAGCTTTAGTCTTTATTTTTTCATAATGTCTTCTCATCATATTGTTGTCTTTATTTTAAGCATGAATAGCTAAATCTCTTAGTTGGCAAAACCAAGAGGAACCTCCACTTGGGTATACCATTTCAACTCATTCTCCTCCCCTCTTTCAGAGTTCAATGGTTCGGTTTGACTAGGTTGAGGGTGGATAACTTGGTGAGTCTTTGATATTCCGTAGGACTAGTCACGGTTTATGCTTAGATACTCACCAATCTTACCCCTAGCTTCCCACGAATCAATCGTTCATTCATGCTCTATTGGAGGAGGGTTTCGAGTTGAGACGGTATTCCTATTGGAGTGACCTCTTGGATTTGCCAACATTTGTTTCTCATTTTACTAGCATCAAAACAACTTCACCAAACAACTTCCAACAAGCAAAGATTTTACACTTTCTTTCTCCCAAAATCACCTCCCCTCGGTTTACTTCCTTCCCTTCCACCAAGTAAAACACGATCTGTGAAAGTCTCCTTGCGCTTGGGTAGCACTTTTGTTCACACATACTCACATTTGAAATCTCATTCATCCACCATTCCGTTGCCCTTTCTTTTGGCATCATCCCTAGGAGAGTGACACTCCCCTTTATTCATATACTATAAATGCTAAAATGTGATGTTTATAGGTTAGGAAACAACAAGAAATTTGTCAAGCACTCATGACATGGAATTGGCGGCCATTGTCTTTGCCTTGAAGGCTTGACGCCACTACTTATATGATGAGCAGTTTGAAGTGTTTTTGGACCACAAGAGTCTGAAGTATATTTTCACACAGCGGGACCTCAACATGAGGCAACGCTAGTGGATGGAGTATTTAGAGGAATATGACTTCACTTTGCATTACCATCCTAGTAAGGCAAACGTGGTGGCTGATGCACTTAGCCGAAAGTCACGGGGAGTTTTGGTTAGTGTAGCTTTCTAGGAGTGGCAGATGCTCGAGACTGTGGGACAGTTCAGGCTACACTATGGAGATCAAACTCAGGGTACTTTGGAGAGTTTGGTGGCTACACCCCTCTATTGAGCAGAGTGATTGAGTCCCAGAGACTAGATGCAGAGTTATCATCCATCAGGGATCGAGTACGGTTAGGTACAAGTGATGTGGACTGGGCCATTCACTCGGATGGTAGTCTTCGGTTTAGGGGAAGAATTATGGTTCCGCAGTCAATGGAGCTCAGAGAAGAGATTCTTAGAGAGTTTCATTGTTTTAATTTTTCTGTGCATCCAGGTGGCACGAAGATGTACCATGATCTTCGTCGCCAATATTATTGGAGCAAGATGAAGAAAGATGTTAAAATTTTTGTTAGACGATGTCTCACGTGTCAGCAGGTTAAGGCTGAGCACCAGAGACCAGCGAGATTACTCCAGCCTTTGGAGGTTGCTGAATGGAAGTGGGAACATGTTATGATGGATTTTGTGACTCAGTTGCCACGGACTTCACGGGGTCATGATGCGGTGTGGGTGGTAGTGGATCGGCTTACCAAGTCGGCACACTTTTTAGCGGTGCGAATGACCTTCACACTAGAGGAATTCTGTAGGTTGTATATACGAGAGATTGTCTGGCTACATGGAGTGCCCGTATATATTGTATCAGACCGAGATCCCAGGTTTACTGCTCATTTTTGGGAGAGTCTCTAGCGAGCCATGGGGACACAGTTAATGATGAGCTCTGTTTTTCATCCCAAGACCGACGGTCAATATGAGAGGACAATCTAGACTTTATAGGACATGCTATGGGCATGCGTCCTAGATCTCAATGGTAGCTGCGAAGATCACTTACCCTTGGTGGAGTTCGCATACAATAACAGTTACCCGGGCGAGCATAAAGATGGCACCCTATGAGGCATTATATGGGAGGCTATGTCGTTCTCCGATTTGTTAGACGAAGGTGGGAGAGAGATCCTGTACGGGTCCGGATTTGGTTAAGGACACCTCTGAGAAGATGGACTTGATACGGAAGTATCTTCTCACGGCTCAGAGCCGACAAAAGTGCTACGCCGACAGACGGCGGTGACCTCTGGAGTTTGAGGTGGGAGATCATGTCTTCTTGAAGGTGATGCCTAAGAGAGGAGTGGTCAGGTTTTGGTAAGTGGGGAAAGTTGTCGCCAAGGTATATCGGACCCTTTGAGGTACTTGAGAGGGTGGGTGTACTGGCTTACCGGTTGGCATTACTACCAAATCTATCGAGTGTTCATGTGGTTTTTCATGTCTCTATGCTCTGAAAATACACCCCAGATCCGACTCATGTGGTGGATTAGGGAGAGCTTGTTGTTGATGCTGATGGGACCTTCGAGGAGGGACCAGTGTGCATTATGGATAACCAAAAATAGGTTTTACGAGGCAAGACCGTGCGGCTAGTGAAGGTGTTGTGGCAGCACCATGGAGTAGAGGAGGCGACATGAGAGTGCGAGGACACCATCCGTACCAATTATCCTTTCTTATTCAAGGATGGAGGTACATTCTTATAGTATTTTAGCATTATTTGACTGTTGCATATGAATGTGACTATATGTGCATGTGTATGTGAATTTCGAGGACGAAATTCTTTTAAGGGGGAAAGAATGTGAAAATCGGAAAAATTTGAACTTTTTCTTAGAAAGGGAAATGGTAATTTGTCACTATAATGCGGGTTTAAAATCTATATTTTCTAGAGCTCGGATGATGTAACGGAGCTTACTGTTCGATTCGTATCGCGAAATCGAGCTGCCCTGTCAATTTTCATCGAATTATGAGATAGTCGAATTTTACATGTTTTACGAGACAATTGGATAACGAATGAACTTTCAAAGGTCCTTGAAAATGAAATTTATAAAATTTTCTTATAATTGAATAAAAGTTTAAATAAAATTAATTTGAACTTAATTCGAGACATAATGAATCGTTTCGAGATGAAAAACGGATCTGAAAGTCAGAATTATGCGGTGCAATTTGAACCACACATTAAGGGGGTGTAAATAGCGGCAAATATCTGAAAAATCAGATATTTTCTCACCCATTTTGAGTCTTGTTTGGCCAGCTTCAAGTTCTTCAAGCTTTCTACCCCGGATCTTTGAAGTTTCGTCGCTCGGATCAACTCGGACCAAGAGCTAAAGTTCATCTCCTCGACGAGGGCTATGCCTATGTACCAAAAAGAGTGGGTTTCACCGAAGATCCAAGAGAAGACTTTGGGGAAAATCAAAGTTTTGAGGTTGTTTTGGTGTTATAGAAGTTATCTACACTTCTATTGAGGTAGGGTTCTTCCTACTTGGTTTTATTCATATCCTAAGGGGCTGAAATTGTGGCTTTAAGGGGCTGTTTTGTGGCTAAATTTGGGACTATTTTATGGCCTGTTAATGGGTTGTTTTGTGGCTGAATTTGGGACTATTTTATGGCATGTTAATGGGCTGTTTTGTAGCTAAATTTGGGGCTATTTTGGTGGCCTATATACGGGCTATTTTGTGGTTGTTTTGGGGCTGTTTTGTGGTTATTTTGGGGCTGTTTTGGTGGCCTATATACAAGCTGTTTTGTGGCTGTTTAGGGGCTATTTTGGTGGCTTATATAGGGGCTGTTTTGTGGCTTATATAAGGGCCGTTACGTGGGTTATTTTGTTTTATATTCCACCTTTGTGATTAAGTGTGTTATTGGCATAAAAGTTGTGATAACGTGCTTGGAATTGTGTTGTGGAATTGTGATATGAAAATTGTCAATGTATATACATGTTCGTGTTATATTGATATTGTGAAGAATTATGAGAATTATATGCTTATGATATAATTTTGCCATGGGATATGTAAAATGTATTGATATTGTTCATATGTATTTCATAGCATATTGAATATGTTATAATTGTGCAATGGGACATCATATTGCATATGCACGGTAACATCGCATTATGTGGGTGTGTGCATGGTTGTCGTGTCGTCAACACCACACTTAGTGGATAACGAGTGGACTCCATTAAGCTTGGTCGAAGACTTGGCCAAGTTGCATAGGTTGCATGGTGATTAGGGAGGGGGTTAGCAAGGAGGGACTAGAAGATCTCTGAGGTGCAAGGCCCGGTGATTGGGATACGCACTCCCTTGGCTTGGCCTGTGAAGCATGTGGGTATACGCGGAGCCCTTGGTGGAAGTCCATAAATTTCAAGTAGGTTGGAGACCCTTGGTGTAAGCTCATGAACATCCACCCCATACAAAGACCCTAGGTTGGTAAAAGTCATTTGATGTACAACATAAATGACGATTCCATACACATTGACACTTGTATGTGTTGAGGAGCTGGGAAGGGCTCGGGTTGATTTGCATGAGTGAGTCTCATCTCATTTCATAGTAAGACATAATAAATTCTAACATTGAATGCATATTCTTACTTGGAATGTTGTATGTGAGCATTGTACGTGCACTTAGGTGGGGAGTAGCCTCTGTAGGAATTACTCTACTGGGCGTGGCTCACCCTATACGGGAAAATATTTCTGGTTCTAGATACACACCGGTGGATGGCCCTCACTTGGATGCTCAAGGGTGAAGAGAGGCCGAATTGTGGCCTTTAACATTAGTTTATGTAAAACTATGTTTTGGGCATGTAATCTTTTGCAACTAATTGAAATATAACTTATATAGACTATTGTTAAACTAACCTTGCATGTTTTGATATAAATATGGATAATTGGACCCAGCGTGGCCAATGTTTACTTATAATTGGACCTAGTATGGTCATTGTTGAATATTGGACCTTGGATAGGTCTTGTTATTATATGATTGCACAGGTTGAGTTTTGGGTAGAGCTTCGCGTATAAAGAAGACTCTGCCCGAATTTCGTCAGAATTATGGTTCCCAGTAAATGGGGCACAATGGCGTGATATCGAATTATTCGGTATCTACAGGTATTCCGCAGGTTGATGGGTAATCAACGGACCCCCGAATTTTGGGGTGTCACATGACATACTCCATTCCATTCAAATAATACATCTTGACATAAAAGATTACATATAGGTCTAGATATTGAACTAAAGTTTTTTATAAATCTTCTATAAAATCCTACATGACCTAGAAAAGAATGAACATCTTTTACAGTTTTTGGAGGAGGAAGATTAGCTATCAAATCGATTTTAGATTTATCAACTTTGATTCTTTTTTCAGAAACTACATGACCTAACCTTGTGCAACCATAAAATGACATTTTTTTTAATTTAAAACAAGGTTTGTTTCTTCACATCGAATGAGTATTTTTTCAAGATTTTCTAAAAAATAAATGAAACGAATCACCATGTACTGAAAATTCGTCCATAAAAACTTCTAGATATCATTCTACCATATCACTAAATATACTTAGCATACAATGCTGAAAAGTAGCTGAAGCATTACATAATCTAAAAGACAATCTTTTATAAGTAAACGTACCAAAAAAGACTTGTAAATGTAGTTTTTTTCTTAAACATCTATTGTAATTTCAATCTAATCAAAACCATAATATCCATCTAAAAAAAATAATATGTGTGACCAGTTATTCCTTCTAAAACTTGTGTAAAACCCAGTAAATTTAAGCTTTTTACAAAAATGGCGAAACAGTAATTTGCCGCTACAGTATGGGTTGAAAATCTGAATTTTTCTAGATCTCGGATGATGAAACGTACTTCATAATTGGATTTGTCTCACAAAATCGAGTTACCCTATCAAATATCATCGAATTTTAAGATAGTAAGATTTTTCACATTTTACAAGGTGATTGAGTCTCGGGTGACCCAAAATAGAGATTTTTTAAAAAATTTCTAAATTTGGGAATTAATTAAATGTAATTTAAAATAAAAATATTTTGAATTTGAACCGGGACAAAATTTAATCATTTTGGGACAAAAACGGACCAAGAAAAAATAGGGCAGTGTGGCGCGCTATGGCCCAAGCATTGAAAAATATAAACAGGGGGGAAAATCTGAATTTCTGCCCAACAAACATACTCAGCCATTACCAGATAGAGAGGAGAGGGAAAAAAGAGAGCTTCTTCACCTTCTCTCTACAATTTACGATTCCACGGTGCTCGGATCCACTCGGGCCAAGAAGGAAAGTTGTTTTCCTTGACTTGGGCTACAAAACCATACCAAGGAGGTCTATTTTTGGCGAGATTCCAAGGATAAAATTTTTGGAAAGAGAAGATTCTAGCTAGAAGCGGGTTCTTGGGGTTTCCTACGATCGTTCCTTACGCTTCAAGAGATAGGGTTCCTTCCTACTTTGGTTTATTTTATAGCCTAGGGTGTTGTATGTAATGGGTAGGTAGATAAGGATATATATCACTTGCCTATGGAGGTGGAATTGATGGAATTTAATGAAATGGGTATAGAAAAGGTTTAACAAATGAATTCCTAGCTTGGAATTGATATATTTGGTGATTGCGTGTGTAATCCTATGGAATTTGGTACCTTGGTGTTATGTGAATTTTCCCTAAAATATGATTCATGAAAAATTTGTATTATGTGGGTATGCTATGTGCTTAATTTATGGTTTGGAAATTAAGTGTGTCATTGGCATATATGAAATAACATGCTTATGGATTATGGTTGGATATGAACATGTCGATATATGCTCTTGATATATTAACATTGAGATCAAATTTGGCTATTATATGCATATGATATGAGTGGCCATGAAATATGAAAATATATGTTAAAGTTGCTCATATGACATTCATTACATGTGGACATGACATTGAAATAGCAATGATGCATTACATTGCATATGCACGGGGATATCACATTTTATGGGTGTGGGTGCATGGTTGGCATCAAACACCATGTTGGTGGTTGATGGGTGGGCTCGGAAAAGTTGGATTGAATATCCAGCTGAGTCGCAAGGTTGCATAAAAAGAATTGGGTCAGGGTAGCATGAAGGGCTAGACTATCCCTCGTGTGAGAGACCTGATATTTCGAGATGCACTTCTGTTGGTACAAGAGCCCATAAAGTGTGTTAGTGTACGCAAAATCGTTGGTGAAAGTCCATAAATTCCGTGTCGGTTGGGTGACCGTTGGTGTAAGTCCATAAATACCCACCCTAAGAAAGACCCAAAAAATTTTAAAATGGTCATTGGATGAGTGAAACCAATGGCGGGGGTTGGAGGGTCTTAATACTCATGGCATTGTATGGGGGAAAGGAGCGGGTAAGAGCTCGGCTTGAGTTGCATGAGTGGGTATCATCTCATATCATGGCACAACATGTTAGATTCCAACATAGATTGATTAGTCTTGATTGTAATGGTTGTTGTTTGTGAAATGTTACATGTGAACATTGCATATGCACTTAGGTTGGGGAGTAGCCTTTGTAGGAAATACTCTACTGGGTGTAGCTCACCCTATACGGGAAAATATTTCAGGTGCGGCATATACGCCGGTGGAGGGCCCTTACACGGAGCCTTAGAGATGAAGAAAGCTGACTTGTGGCTTATATAACACATTTTGTGTATATTTTGGATTTTGTAATATTATTGTGAAAAAAAATATGTAAATGAATGATAATGAACTTGTAAAAGTGTGGTTTAATGTAGAAAATTTCATTATGCATATGTTGGGATGAAAATGAGGTGATTTGGAATGGATTATAAATGAAGAAGGAAGGATTTGTAGAAAAATAGGCAAAAACTTCTAGAAGATCGATGACAACCTTCTATAAGGTTAATGTAAATTTTTATCCAGCAGGCAAAACCTTCCGAAAGGTTGAAGAAAACTTTTCGGAAGGTTAATGTAAGAAACCTTCTGGAAGGTTGATGAAAACCTTCCAGAAGAACATTTCCAGTAAGTAAAACCTTCCGGAAGGTCGAGCAAAAACCTTCTGGAAGGTTTTTCAAAAATATGAAATTTTAAGAATACATTGCCAAGCCTTCGGCCTGTGAGTTCTTGGGTTCCAAGTATATTAATGGACTATAATGTAGTATGAATAGTGGTACTTTGCACCATGGTTTGATCCAATGATAAAACGAACACAGGTTTTACGTATGGGTTAAAATCCCGGTAAAGGGGATGTTATTAATGTGGAGTCGAGTTGGCGACTGTCACGGGTATTTTTCGCAGGTTAATGGATGTTCAACGGCTAATAAAGGATCTCCAATTTTTTGGGCATCACAGCTTGGTATCAGAGCCTAGGTATGCGATTTACTTCGGGCTGTTAGGCATGGGTCTAGACCATAGCATGCATTGTGCATTCATGATTATGTGCTTAAATGATACGTGTTACATGTTATGTAAATGATTTACATGGTAAAATGTATATGGAAAGTGACACTAGGCTTAGAAACATAACCTTGGGAGTCGAAAAACAATGGAACGAGATAGTTCAAGGTGTGAACTTGATCCCTAACTTCGGGATATTAAGTTCTTGGTTTATTGCTATCCTACATGTGTGTAGATGGCTAGTAGAGGAAGAGGACGTCGAGGCGGTGGGCGGAACAACAATCAACCACCACCGGCTTTCGACCGACAAGCATTTAACGAGACTATGGGCAAGATGGCGGCTACTGTCGCACAAGCTAGCGCCAATGCAAATCAAGGGGGCTCAAGCAACCTCCAATAGTTTAAGGCACACAAGCCTCCAGTTTTTAAGGGAGGAGTAGATCCGATTGTGGCCGACCATTGGTTCTGTCAAGTCAACAAAGTCTTAGGGGCAATGAAAATCACCTCGGATGCCACTAAGATAAGACTAGCTATGTTCCAACTAGAAGGAGAAGCCCAATTGTGGTGGGATTGGTTGAGCGCCACCAAGAACTTAGAAATTATGACATGGGAAGAGTTCTAGGAGCTCTTTATGGGCAAGTACTTTCCAACGGCCATTTGACATGCAAAGGCCCGGGAATTCTTAGACTTGAGACAAGGAACAATGACGATGATGGAGTATGTGGCTAAGTTTATAGAGTTAGCCCGTTTCCCTGACGACTATGTGGCCACGGATATGGCCAAGGTAAGGAAGTTTGAGGATGGTCTGAAAGTATCCATCCGAGAAAAGATTACAGGCCTCCACCTACAAGATTTGGATTCAATGGTCGAGATAGCGATGGCCATTAAACAAGAGGTGGATGATGCTAGGAACATTCGGGAGGCTGGTGCAAAGGATAGAAAGAAGGAGGGTCAATCCTCTTCTTCTAGTTCAAGGAAAAGGCAGAGGACTTCTACCCCACAAGGGTTTCAGGGACAGGGCCATGACTATTAGGGCCAAGGCCAAGGTTGCTCCTTATAAGGCCGAGGAAATTTCAGGACAACATATCAGGTAGGTCAGAGGACTTGCTATCATTGCCACCAATTGGGTCACATGAAGAAGGATTGTCCTCAGATGCAGGGATCTCAGAGTCACGGGACATCATCTCAGTCCCAATCATCAGTGGGGCATGCATATACACATTTTATTCCTCTCTATCCCACCATGGGCCAGGGAAGCCAGTACCAGTTCTAGGATGCTACTCAGGCCCCCTGCCACTACACAAACGGGGACTTCGCAATCAGGCCAGGTGGGCCAGGGTATGGGTCGTGGCCGAGGACAAGGCATGTAGGTCGGTACTTCGGGGACCTAGGGGCATGTCTACGCCATGATACCTCAGGCTGAGCCAATGGATCAGTCAGTCATCCAGGGTATGTTCCTACTCTCTCACTTATGGGCTAGGGTGTTGTTTGATTCTGGAGAGTCGCATTCATTCATACCTGCATCACTTGTGGGGGATTGAGGCTTAGAGGTTGAAACCTTGGAAGAGCCATTGCATGTGAGTTATCCCTTAGGAACTAGGATAAGTGTTGACCGAATATGTCAGGACTGTGAGTTAGAGATCTCAGAGATTCTACTCACCGTAGACCTTAGGGTTATAGAAATGTCGGAGTTTGACGTTATTCTCAGAATGAACTAGTTGGCAGTGCATCGGATTGTCATTGATTGTGATCGTAAGAGAGTAACTACTTATACACCGGAAGGTGTTTGTTTCAAGTTTCAGGGGAAAAAACAGGAAGCTTTGCGCTAATCCATATACGATTCTTGATCGCACGAGTAGTTGATGGATTGGCTTGCAAGCCTTACCTTGGAGGACGAGGTGAGACATGAGTTGGGTCTACCTCGGGTTGTATGTGAGTATGTGTACATTTTTCCAAACGAACTACCGGGATTACCTCCCCATAGGAATGTAGACTTCAGCATTGAGTTACATTTGGGTACATCTCCTATTTCTATGACTCTGCATAAAATGACTTCAGCTGAGTTGCAAAAACTCAAAGTCCAATTGCAAGAATTGTTGGAGAAGGGTTTTATTAGACCAAACACTTCACCTTGGGGCGCTCTAGTGTTGTTTGCCAAGAAGAATGATAAGACCCTTCGGTTGTGTATACATTATCGATAGTTGAATTGGGTTACCATTAAGAATAGGTACCCTTTGCCAAGGATTGATGATCAATTTGATCAACTAAGGGGAGCGTTGGTCTACTCTAAGATAGATCTCTGCACGAGATACCATCAGTTGAGGATCACGGAGGCAAATATCCCTAAGACGGCATTCAAAACGCAGTATGGGCATTTCGAGTTCACTGTGATGCCATTTGGATTGACGAACGCCCTAGCAGCATTCATAGATCTCAAGCATATGGTGTTCCAACCTTATTTAGATCAGTTCGTTGTGGTGTCTATTGACGACATCTTGATTTACTCCAAGTCTGAGGAGGAGCATGAGGGTCACTTGAGGATTATTCTCCAGACCTTGAGGGACCATCAGTTGTATGCCAAGTTTAGTAAATGTGAATTTTGGCTTATAGAGGTGAAATTATTGGGACACGTGGTATCAGCTTTGGGTGTGTCGGTTGACCCAAAGAAGGTCGAGGTGGTTATGAGTTGGGAGAGGCTGAAGTTAGTCTTCGAGATATGCAGTTTCTTGGGGTTGGCAGGATATTACAGGAGGTTCATTGAGGACTTCTCCCGATTAGCTGCACCTATGATGAGATTGAATCGGAAGGAGGTCAAGTTTCAGTGGGATGATTCGTGTGAGAAGGCATTCCAAGAGTTAAAGAGGAGACTTACTTTAGCTCCTATTTTGATTGTTCCAAAGAGAGGACAGATGTACACTGTGTACTGTGATACCTCCAACGATAAACTAGATTGTGCTTTGATGCAATCTGGGAGGGTGGTGGCTTATGGTTCCCGATAGTTAAAGAACCATAAGAGAAATTATCCCACAAATGACATGGAGTTGGCAGCCATTGTCCTTGCCTTAAAGACTTGGCACCACTACTTATACGGAGAGCAATTCGAGGTGTTTTCGAATCACAAAAGTTTGAAGTATATCTTCACTCAGCGGGACCTCAATATGAGGCAACGCAGGAGGATGAAGTATTTAGAGGATTATGATTTCACTTTGCATTACTATCTCGGGAAGGCAAACGTGGTGGCTGATGCACTCAGCCGAAAGTCAAGAGGAGTCTTGGCTAGTGTGGCTTCCTAGAAGTGGGAGATGCCTGAGTTTGTAGGACAGTTCGGGCTGCACTACAAGGATTAGGCTCAGGGTATTTTAGGAAGCTTGGTGGCTACGTCTTCCCTACTTAGTAGGGTGATTGAGTCCCAGAGGCAGGACCCCAATTTATTATCCATCAAGGACCGAGTGCAGGTGGGTACTATTGATGAGGGTTGGGCCATTCACTCAGATGATAGCCTTCGATATAGGGGAAGGATTGTAGTTTCTAGTTAGCGGATCTGAGAGAGGAGATCCTTAGGGAGTTCCACTGCTCCCGATTTGCAGTGCATCAAAGTGGCACGAAGATGGACCATGATCATCGTCGCTAGTATTATTGGAGTGGGATAAAGAGGTAGGTTGGTGACTTTGTCAATAGATGGCCCACTTGTCAGTAGATTAAGGTTGAGCACCAAAGACCAGTAGGGTTACTCCAGGCTTCGGAGGTAGCTGAGTGGAAGTAGAAGCATATCACCATGGATTTTGTGACCCACTTTCCGCGGACATCGCAGGGACATGACTCGATATGGGTGATAGTGGACCGGCTTACAAAGTTGACGCACTTTTTGGCGGTGCGGATGACCTTCCAATTGGAGGAATTCTACAGATTGTATATACGGAGAGATTGTCAAGTTACATGGGGTGCCCGTATTTATAGTATCGGATCGGGATCACAGGTTCACCGCCCACTTTTGGGAGAGCTTCCAACGGGCTATAGGAACTCAGTTGACGATGAGTATAGCATTTCATCCCTAAATGGACGGTTAGTCGGAGAGGACCATCTAGATATTAGAGGACATATTGCGGGTATGCGTCCTAGACCTCAAGGGTAGTTGGGAAGATCACTTACCCTTAGTAGAATTCGCCTACAATAACAGTTATCAGACGAGCATACAGATAACACCCTATAAGGCACTTTATGGGAGACCTTGCCCTTCTCTAGTTTGTTGGACGGAGGTGGGAAAGAGACCCTCTACGGGTCCGAATTTGATTAGAGACACCTCAAAGAAGTTGGACTTGATTCGGATGCGTCTTCTTACGGCTCAGAGCCGGTAGAAGAGCTATGCTGACAGACGGTGGCGACCTCTGGAGTTTGAGGTAGGAGATCACGTCTTCTTGAAGGTGATGCCTAAAAGAGGAGTGGTCAGGTTCAGAAAATGAGGGAAGCTATCGCTTAGGTTTATCAGGCCCTTCGAGGTACTCAAGAGGGTGGGTACATTGGCTTACCGGTTGGCGTTACCGCCAAATATATCGAGTGTTCCATATCTCTATGCTCCAGAAGTATACTCCAGATCCGACTCATGTGGTGGATTGGGGTGAGATGATTGTTGATACGGATGGGACCTTCGAGGAGGGACCGGTGCGTATCATGGATAGTCGGGAGAAGGTTTTGCGAGATAAGACTGTGAGGTTAGTGAAGGTGTTGTGGTAGCACCGAGGCATGGAGGAGGCGACATGGGAGCGTGAGGACACTATACATATCAACTATCCGCTTCTGTTCGAGATTGGAGATATAAGTTTTATAATTTTAAGTATAATGTCACTGTTGCATATGCATGCGGTTAAGTGTGTATGTGTGTGTGTGAATTTCGGGGAAGAAATTCTTTTAAGGGGAGCAGAATTTAAAACCCGATA
This sequence comes from Ilex paraguariensis, assembly GCA_963454935.2. Lineage (NCBI taxonomy): Eukaryota > Viridiplantae > Streptophyta > Magnoliopsida > Aquifoliales > Aquifoliaceae > Ilex > Ilex paraguariensis. Next base: position 17,654 of record CAUOFW020000741.1, on the reverse strand, counting down.
AATTTAAACTTTTTACAAAAAGGGTGAAACGGTAATTTGCCACTATAGTATGGGTTAAAAATCTGAATTTTTGTAGATCTCGGATGACGAAACGGACCTCACCACTGAATTCGTCTCGCGAAATCTAGTTACTCTGTCAAATTTCATCAAATTTTGAGATAGTCAGATTTTTCACATTTTACGAGGCGGTCGAGTCTCGGGTGACCCAAAAATGAAATTTTTTAAAAAATTTGAAAGTTAGGAATTAATTAAATGTAATTTAAAATACAAATATTTTAAACTTAAATCGGGATAAAATTTAATCGTTTCGGGGTAAAAACGGACCCGAAAAAATAGGGCCGTGTGGCGTGCTGTGGGCCAAGCATTGAGAAATATGAATAGGGGGAAAATCTGAATTTCTCCCCCACAATCACACTCAGCCATTATTCAATAGAGAGGAGATGGAAAAGAGAGAGCTTCTTCACATTTTTTCTACGATCTACGACTCCAGAGTGCTCGGATCCACTCGGGCCAACAAGGAAAGTTGTTCTCCTCGACATGGGCTACAAAACCATACCAAGGAGGTTGGTTTTGGGTGAGATTCCAAGGACGGGATTTTTGGGAGGAGAAGATTCTAGCAAGAAGTAGGTTTTTGGGGCTTCCTACGGTCGTTCCTTACACTTCAAGAGGTAGGGTTCCTTCCTACATGGGTTTGTTTTACAACATAGCGCGTTGTATGTAATGGATAGGTTGATAAGGATATATATCACTTGCCGATGGAGGTGGAATTGATGGAATTTGATGAAATGGGTATAGAAAAGGTTTAACAAATGAATTCCTAGCTTGGAATTGATATATCTGGTGATTGTGTGTAATCCCATGGAATTTGGTACCATGGTGTTATGTGAATTTGCCCTAAAATGATTCATGAAAAAATTGTATTATGTGGGCATGCTATGTGTTTAATTTATGGTTTGAAAATTAAGTGTGTCATTGGCATTTATGAAATAACATGCTTATGGATTATGGTTGGATATGAACATGTTAATATATGCTCTTGATATATTAACATTGAGATGAAATTTGGCTATTATATGCATATGATATGAGTGGCCATGAAATATGAAAATATATGTTAAATTTGCTCATATGACATTCATTACATGTGGGCATGACATTGAAATAGCAGTGGTGTATTACATTGCAAATACACGTAGACATCGCATTTTATGGGTGTGGGTGCATGGTTGGCATCAAACACCATGTAGGTGGATGATGGGTGGGCTCGGGAAAGTTGGATTGAATATCTAGCTGAGTCGCAAGGTTGCATGAAAAGAATTGGGTCAGGGTAGTAAGAAGGGCTAGACTATATCTCGGGTGAGAGATTCGGTATTCGGATGCGCACTTCCGTTGGTATAAGAGCCCATAAAGTGTGTCGGTGTACGCGAAACCTTTGCAGGAAGTCCATGAATTCCGTGTCAGTTGGATGACTGTTGGTGTAAGTCCATAAATACCCACACCAAGAAAGAGTTAAAAAATTTTAAAATCGTCATTGGATTAGTGAAACCAATGGCGGGGGTTGGAGAACCCGATCTTAATACTCATGGCATTGTTGGGGGAAAGGAGCCGATGAGAGCTCGGGTTGAGTGGCATGAGTGGGTATCATCTCATATCATGACACGACATGTTAGATTCCAACATAGATTGATTAGTCTTGATTGGAACGGTTGTTATTTGTGAAATGTTGCATGTGAACATTGCATATGCACTTAGGTTGGGGAGTAGCCTTTGTAGAAAATACTCTACTCGGCGTAACTCACCATATACGGGAAAACATTTCAGGTGCAGCGTATACGCCGATGGAGGGGAGCCTCAGAGATGAAGAAAGCCGATTGTGGCTTATATAACACATTTTGTGTATTTTTTGGATTTTGTAATATTATTGTGAAAAAAAATATGTAAATTCATGATAATAAAATTGTATAAGTGTGGTTTAATGTAGAAAACTTCATTATGCATGTTTGGGATGAAAATGAGGTGGTTTGGAATGGATTGGGAATGAAGAAGGAAGGATTTGCAGAAAAACAGGCAAAACCTTCCAAAAGATTGATGACAACGTTCCGGAAGGTTAATGTAAATTTTTATCCACCAGGCAAAACCTTCCGGAAGGTTGAAGAAAACCTTCCAGAAGGTTAATGTAAATTGTTATCCAGTAGGCAAAACTTTCCGAAAGGTCGATGAAAACCTTTCGGAAGAACTTTTCCAGTAAGTAGAACCTTTCCGAAGGTCGAGCAAACACCTTCTCGAAGGTTTTCTAAAAATCTGAAATTTTAAGAATACATTGCCATGTCTTCGGCCTATGAGTTGTTGGGTTCCAAGGATATAAATGTACTATAATGGAGTATGAATAGTGGTACTTTCCACCATGGTTGGATCCAATCATAAAACAAACACGGGTTCTACGTATGGGTTGAAATCCTAGTAAAGGAGATGTTATTAATGTGGAGTCGAGTTGTGCGACTATCACGGGTATTTTCCACAGGTTGACGGATGGTCAATGGCTAATAAAGGACTCCCAGTTTTTAGGGCGTCACAACTTGATCTAGAAAAAAGGCAATGAAAAATGATCTTTTCTGGTGAGGGAATTTAGCTTTCGATAGTCAATACATACATGCCATCCTATGACTGTACGCATAGGGACTAATTCATTTTCTTGATTTTTTATTACACTAATACTAGATTTTTTAGAAACTACTTGTGTAGGACTAACTCATTTACTATTAGATATAGGATAAATAATATTAGCATGTAACAATTTAAGTACTTCATTGCAAATTACCTCTTTCAAATGTGGATTTAATCTTCTTTGCATTTGACAGATGGTTTAGCATATTCTTATAAATATATACAATGAGTACACATAATTGGACTTATACCTTTTATATTTGCTATTGTCCAACCAATAACACTTTGGTGATTTTTCAAAACTTTTGTCAATTCTTTTTCTTGAATTCCAAAAATTTTTTATGATATTATTATTGGATAGATTTCATTCCCCCCCCCCCCCTCAAAAAAAAACATATTTTAAGTTAAATGGGAGAGGTTTTAATTCTGGCTTAAAAATTTTGACATTGGATTCTACAGACTTTGGTAACAATTTTTCACATTGTCGATTCCTTGTTGATATATCTTCAGATTCAATATCAGCTATAGACTCCAATGTATATAACTTTTTCTTCAAAAAAACCACTTCAAAAAAACTTTGAGTTAACGACTCAACACAATTTATTTCATGCATTTCTTCTTCTTCTCTAGGTTGTTTTGCACTGTTAAAAATATTTAATTCCAAGGTCATTTTTCCAAATGAAAGTTTCGCGACTCCATTCCTAAAATTTATCAATGCATTTGACGTAGCTAGGAATGGTCAACCCAAAATAACAGGTATGTATGCAGATGCATGAAAAATTGGTTATGTATCTAAAACAATAAAATTTGCTGAAACATAGAATTGATCAACTTGGACAATAATATCCACCACAATTCTTCGCAAAGTTTTAATAGATTGGTCTGCTAATTGTAGTGTAACATTGGTAGGTTTAAACTCACTTAATCCTAATTGTGTGTACACCGAATATGACATTAAATTACAACTGGCTCCAAGATCTAACAGAGCTTATTCAATCCAGAAATTTCCAATGATGCATGAGATTGTAGGACTACCTGTATCTTTGTACTTAAGAAGAGTGTTATGTTGTATTATAGTATTAACTTGTTCTGTTAGAAATGCTTTCTCTGGTACATTTGTTTTTCTTTTTAATGTGCAAAGATCTTTTAAAAACTTGGCATAAGCTGAAACTTGTTTAATCGCATCGAACAATGGAATGTTAATCATTACCTCTTTAAATAGCTCAAGAATTTTAGAATGATCTTTTACAGATGAAGGCTTCTTGATCCTTTGAGGAAAAGGTAACTGAATAGGACACAAATGATCTTGCTCATTTCGGAGTTCTAGTTGTTTTTCGACTGAAGGTTCAGGTTCAAGTGGTTCATTAACAGGAATTGACTTATGTATTTTCTTGGAAATTTTAGGTTTTATAGTTCTCTCAATCACCTTACCACTTCTTAGTGTTGTGATTGCTTGTATTTGACTTGGAGAATGTTCAAATGACATAGAATTAGCTTGACTCTATGGAAGTTTAGGTTGAGATGTAAATTTTCCCTTTTCTTAGGTACTAAAAGACTGAGTCAACTTAGCTAAATGACTCTTAATATCTTTAATACTTTGTGAAGTTTGAGCTTTAAACTCATTAAATTATTGAGTTGTTTGAGTATTAAAACTTATTTGACTTTAAATAAATTGGTTCATAGTGTCTTTTAGAGTCCTTCTATGTGGAGGTTGGTAAGGTTGATATTGTTGTTGATTATGTGGAAGTGGTGGACCTTGTGTTTAATTTGTGGGTTGTGTATTTCTCCAACTAAAATTTGGATGATTTCTCCATCCTGGATTGTAACTATCAGAATATGGATTTGGATAAAGGCTTATTATAAGTTAGAATAACATTAGATTGTTTAATCAAAAACTTCTTTAAATGCGGGTATAGTTGGACATTCTCCTACAGGATGTTTTCACAATGCACAAATTTCACATATTTGGTCAGTAGAAGAAACAACAAACACTTACATAATTTTTTTCATCTCTAAGGCTTCTAGTTTTCGAGATAAATTAGTCATTTTAGCTATTAAATTATCATCTTCTTTTAACTCATATTTTCCTCTTTTGGATGTAGATGGCTTAGTTTCCACTATATTTGAAGAAGTCGAGTCCCACATCTGGGAACTCTTAGAAATAGTATCAAAAATTGAACTGCTTCTTTTGATTTTTACTAATAAATTCCCCTTAGGCCATAATTTCAACAAATCGTCTCATTACAGAAGGAAAAGTATTATAAAAAAACAACTAAAGTCTAGTTTTCAAATGCATGATATGGACAAGCTTGGAGAAAATCTTTAAATCTTTCTCAACATTGATAAAATGTTTCCCCTTCTTTTACATAAAAATTCATTATTTGACGTCTTAATGCATTAGTAAGATGCACAAGAAAAAAGTTTTTAAAAAAATCAGTTTGCAAAGCTTGCCAGCTTGTAATAAAATTAGCTCTTAAAAAATTAAGCCATATTTTAGCTTTATCTTTCAAAGAAAAAGGAAAAAGTTTTAATCAAGTCATTTTAGAATTATCTTGTAGAGTTTCACAAACTTCCTCAAATTCTTATGAACATAAGGATTTTCAGTTTCCAAACCATGGAACTGTGGTAATAACTGTATTGTCCCTGGCTTAATATTAATATTTGGAGCGTCTGTGGGAAAAGCAAAACAGGACGAAACATTATGTGACACCTCAAAATCTGGGGGTCCTTTGTTAACCCGTTGATCACCCATCAACCCACGAAAATACCCATGAATGTCACATGTCCTGACAACATGACTCAATAATAAAAAGGTTTGGACACGGTCTCCCTAGGACCGGGAACTCCCAATTGCTTAACCTAAGTACATCATAGTCACTAGACCCATCCAAGGTCTAAAACATCACAATTTATACTCCATTATTGTTCGTTGACATCATTTGGATGAGGGAACACATAACCCAAAAACATGACAAATTATTCTTAAAATTTCAGATTTTTGAAAAACCTTTCGGAAGGTTTTACTTACAGGAAAAGTTCTTCCGGAAGGTTTTCATCGACCTTCCGGAAGGTTTTGCCTACTGGATGACAATTTACATTAACCTTCCCGAAGGTTTTCTTCGACCTTCCGGAAGGTTTTGTCTGTTGGATAAAAATTCACATTAACCTTCCGGAAGGTTTTCATCGACCTTCCAGAAGGTTTTGCCTGTTTTTCTGTAAATGCTTCCTTCTTCATTTCCAATTCATTCCAAATCATCTCATTTTCATCCCAAAACATGCATAATGAAGTTTTCTACATTAAACCACACTTATACAAGTTCATTATTATTCATTTACATAATTGTTTTTCACACAATAATATTATCAAATCCAAAAATTAAACAAAATGTGTTATATAAGCTACAAGTTGGTTTTCTTCATCTTTGAGGCACCGTCTAAGGGCCCTCCATTGGTGTATATCCCGCCCTTGAAATGTTTTCCTATATAGGGTGAGCTACGCCCAGTAGAGTATTTTCTATAGAGGCTATTCTCCAACCTAAGTGCATATGCAATGTTCACATGCAACATTTCACAAACAACAACCGTTCCAATCAAGACTAATCAATCTATGGTGGAATCTAACATGTCTTGCCATGATATGAGATGATACCCACTCATGCAACTCAACCCGAGCTCTCACTGGCTCCTTTCCCCCATGCAATGTCATGAGTATTAAAACTGGGCTCCCCAACCCCTATCATTGGTCTCACTCATCCAATAACCATATTAAAATTTTTTAAAATTTATGGACTTTCACCAACGATCACCCAACCGACAGGGAATTCCTGGACTTCCACCAACGGTTCTGCGTACACCGACACACTTTATGGGCTCTTATACTAACGGAAGTGCGCTTTCGAATACCAGATCTCTCACCCGAGGGATAGTCTAGCCCTTCTTGCTATCCCGACCCAATTCTTTTCATGCAACCTTGCGACTCAGCTGGATATTCAATCCAACTTTTCCGAGCCCACTTATCATCCACCTACGTGGTGTTTGATGCCAACCATGCACCCACACCCATAAAATACGATGTCTTCCTTCATATGCAATGTAATGCTGCATTTCTATTTCAATGTCATGCCCACATGTAATGAATGTCATATAAGCAACATTAACATATATTTTCATATTTGATGGCCACTCATATCATATGAATATAATAGTCAAACTTCATCTTAATGTTAATATATCAAGAGCATATATCAACATGTTCATATCCAATCATAATCCATAAGCATGTTATTTCATATATGCCAATAACACACTTAATTTCTAAAGCATAAATTAAACACATAGCATGCCCACATTATACAAATTTTTCATGAATCATTTTAGGGCAAATTCATATAACCCCAAGGTACCAAATTCCATGGAATTACACACGCAATCACTACATATATCAATTCCAAGCTAGGAATTCATTTTTTATACCTTTTCCATACCCATTTCATCAATTTCCATCAATTCCACATCCATAGGCAAGTGATATATATCTCTATCAACCTACCCATTACATACAACACCCTAGGTTGTAAAATAAACCCAAGTAGGAAGGAAACCATACCTCTTGAAGCGCAAGAAACGACTATAGAAAGTCCCAAAAACCCGCTTCTAGCCCAAATCCCAAGCTACCAAAAATATCATACCTTGATCTTTGGTAAAATCCGTTGTTTTTGGTGTGGTCGCGTAGCCCTTGATAAGGAAAGCAACCTTTGTTCTTGGCCCGACTGAATCCGAGCACTCGATCTTTGTAGATCGTAAAGAGAAGGTGGAGGATCCAAGCTCTTTCCCTCTATTCTTCTATTGGGTAACGGCTGAGTGTGTGGGGGGGGGGGGGAGAGAAATTCAGATTTTCCCCCCTTATTTATATTTCTCAATACTTGGTCCATAACGTGCCACATAGCCCTATTTTCCCCGGGTCCGTTTTTACCCCGAAATGATTAAATTTTGTCCTGATTCAAGTTTAAAATATTTTTTATTTTAAATTTAATTTAATTAATTCTCAACTTTTGAAATTTTTTCAAAAATCTGATTTTTGGGTCACCTGAGACTCAACTGCCTCGTAAAACGCAAAAACTTTGACTATCTCAGAATTCGATGAAATTTGATAGGGTAACTAGATTTTGCAAGAGGAATCCAATGACGAGGTCCGTTTCATCATCCGAGATCTAGAAAAATTCAAGTTTTCAACCCGTACCGTTGCAATAAATTACCGTTTTGCCCTTTTTAAAAAAGTTTAAATTTACCAGATTTTACACATTAGTTCGCGTGAGATGTAAATATTCTCTTAATGATCGAACATTTTGAACTACTTCCTGCTGTTGCTCACTAGGTACATTTTGAGCCATACTTAATTCAAATTATGCTTGTGTAGACGAAGATGATGAAGACGAAGGAGATGAATGATTTATAGAACCTACTGATGAATGAACAGACATAAACTATTAACAGTAAACGAACACTCTATAAACATATAATACAAGTAAACAACTTCCCTACTAATTTAATTTCAAATTAGCATAACTCCCTGGCAACGGTGCCAAAAACTTGATTCGACATATTCAATATAATACACCTAAGTGTAAGTTGTCAAATTATAGTTTTATCGATTTAAGTCCAAGATCGATCCCGTGAAGAATTTTGATAATTGCAATTTAAAATAAAAATAGTAAAGGTGTTAATAAATTAGTAGAACATAAGATAACTTCTGTTGTGAGCTTAGATTGATAACTAGTTTAAGTAAATAAAGTGCGTAGGTAAACTGGTGAAAATAATGATATGAAATGTACCCTTCAGTTTAGGGATCCTACATGTTTTATATTTGTTTAAGTACTGGAAATGTCACCTTACAACATTTAACTTTTCCTATCACTTGGAAAGTTAACTGGTAGGTCTGATGTATATTAAACCATAACACTGCTACCTCTTAGGTTAGCTGGTAGGTATAAGCAACAATTAACTGACTCAAGTAAACTAGAATGACAAGCCATTCAAGAAGAATACTTGAGTTAATCGATTTGCATTTTTATGTATCAGTTAAACAGCCCTAGTGAACCAGAAGGTCAATCCATTCAATTGGAACACTTAGGTTATTCATCTGATAACTTTGTACCATGCAACAGTAAAACATCCTCAGTGCACCAGGAGGTCAAGCAATTTAGTTGGAACACTGTAGATATTCAATCAACAAATTGATGATTCACTGATGACATAATTTCGGGCTACGTAGTAACACCCAATTACGTACATCACTGTATCATCATGAAGTACATAATAGTAGATAATATGGTATAGAGTATTAAGTACTGCTCGGTGTTCATAACCATGAGCATATTACAAATATAACCATCCATCAGTTAAGGGAGGTATATATATATATATATATATATATATATATATATATATATATATATAGCATAATTTAACATCGGCATTTGCATAACTTAATAAATACTATACATATGTTTACCCCATACTGAAGGGTATAAGTAAACTACTCACGCTCCATTGCTATAAACAAACAAGAAGTGCGGGTAATTTTTTTTACAATAGTAAATAAAATACAGACACTAACACTTCTCTCGCAATAGTTGAAATACAACCACCCTTAATATCAATTAAGACACAAAAGTGGTGGCAGTTCAATTCTCGAACTAGAAAGACATAACAAAAATGTAGAAATAGCAGAGTTTTGGTTGGAGAGTAGGTTGAACTGGATCTTCGAATTTTCTTATGACTTTCTCTCCTTTCTTCCTCTTAAATTCTTTTTTTCTCCCAAGCTCTCCACACCAACCAGTTCAAGATGAAGGAGGCAACACATAAATATAGGCAAGCATGCAAGGATGAGGTGGAGGATCGAGTTGAACCGCCAAGGACCACCGTCCGGACGGTGCTATTTTGTTGGAAGTGGTGCTAATCTTCTTGTTGTTTTTGGTGGTTTCTTGATTATATTACACTTGCGTCCCTTGTTAGTTTAAGCTTTGACAGATTGCTTCCCATATTTTTTGGCAATTCCACATAAAACTCTGAAATTTCAGATAGTATACACATAAAACCCTAGCTTATGCACAAACCCTAATTAAAAGTTTTTAACTTTTTTATAATTTACATGCTAATTAGGGTTAATGAGACACCTTTTTCCTCAATTCGTTGTCTCCTTGTATCGTGTTTTGCTTTAGTTTTCCTCTCCTCCCTATCTTGGCTGCTAGGACCTTCCCCGGTCCTCTTGCGGGAGCTAGTGCCAGTAGGTGGTGGGGAGTCTGGGCTCGTCTTGTTTCTACGAGCCATGAGGACCAACAATGCCCCCACACCAAGAATAGTCAAGATCCACATCACCACCCATTCAAGGGCTCAAACATGTCAAGAGATGCCTTTACCAAATGAGCCATGGCAAGGGAATGTAGAGAGTTGAAGAAGATCACAAAACTTTGAGGATTTGGAAGAATTTGGAGACCTAAGGTTTTTTTAAAGAACACCAAAAATTTCAGCGACAATCCACTCAAAACTCAACCCTAATCAAGAGAAAAGTGAGAAATTGGAGCTTGGGTGAAGTATTTAGAAGATTTGAATAGAGTAAAAGGAGAGTAGAGAGCTTGGGAGTTTGAGATTTGGGGGGAATGTGAAGGGTTTCATAAAACAAATCTAACTTAAAACCCTCATTTTTAGGCTTTTGGGCAAGACCTTCCGGAAGGTTGATCAAAACCTTCCGGAAGGTTTTGCTCATTGTTGGGGCAACACTGTCCAGTAAGGAAAACCTTTTGGAAGGTTCATAACCAAACCTTCTGGAAGGTTTTGCCTTTGCTTCAAAACCATACCTTCATTCAAAAATTCACATCCACCCCAACTTTCCTCAACTCCAAAACATTTTAACACCCTTTCTAGGACATCTAACCTACCAAAAACTTTAACCACACACATGAACCACAATTGATTGATCATGCGCAAAGTCATTTCCAAAATTGCAACATGATTTAAGATTTTGATTTTTTAAAATACAAGGCATGGATTTCTAATTTAAACTACAAAAATGAATACCCAAAATGTAAAATATAGATTCAAATAGCAAGGACATTCCTAAATCTTATCAAATATCAAAAATTGAGCAATATTCCCCTATCCCGCAAGTATAGGATTACCTAACACGTCATTTAAATGACCCAACCAAGCACACAACAACATCACTATGGCTTTAAATGCTAGTCTAGGTTATGTACCTACACATTCATTTTCAAGGTCGTGTGTGTGAGTGCAATGGACATGTAATTTAAGCATTTACACAACAGAGTTCACAATCACTTTGCTATCCAAATTAAGCTTCAATACAACCTCACCAAGGGTGTCTCTCAACAATGAATCACACTCTAGTTATCATGACATGCTCTCCATATGTATATGTGAGATAGAATCTTGTGCACAAAATGATGTATGCTCACATATAATCCAAAAATGAAGTTCATGCTTGAAAATTAAATAACCTTGTCATAATCTCATGAAAGGAATGCTCAGGCACTAGATAGCAAACTAACTTCTCTTTTTCTTTAAAAGTATGCATCCCCCATGCTTCATGGGGTATAATGAGACATTGGGGGTGATATTTAGGTAAATGAAATGAAGGTTATAGGGTAACAAAGATGGTTGTTCAGAGTGAAAGACTTTTAATTCAAAAACACCTCCCTTTTCATGGGATTTTAGTCTACACCATCACCACACCCTTTATATCTTTTTTCCTATTTTCCTTAACATTTTCCTTTTATTTTGTCATTCTTTTCTTCTTTTCACCCTTTTTTCTCCTTTTCTTGGATTTTCATTATTTTTCCATTCATCTCTTTGAGTTTCAACATCATTCATCCCTTTTGTTTGAGTTTCCACACCATACTTCCTTCTCTTTTATGATCACTCATATTCAACTCTAGGAACAACCAAACTAAGGTAGATTTTTTAATTTTGCATTGGCCTGGTCAAATGTGTGGCATGGAAACGAATTTACAATTAAGGCTCAATTACAGCACTAGGGATAGAATTTTTACAAGAAAAAGGCTAAGGCTCAGAGCAAATCAAAGATGGCCTAAGATTATTTCTAGATAGGCATTGGGGAGCACATTGTATTTCAAGAAAAAGTCAATTAACTAACCAAATGCATCTAGCCAAAAACAAGCATAATGAGATTATTGAACAAGTTTGAAATTTGAAAAATTGTTCCTTGAGTAATTGTAAGTTCCCTCCAACAAGGATTGACACTAAATCTCTCATGGGACCTTATTCATCTCCACTATTTATGTCAAGCACTAAATGTGAATTCAATCCGTAAATTGACAAAATTACACATTCAAGGTGAACATATTGGTGAGTTTAAAAGCAAACGCATATGTGATACTCGAGCATAGGATGAACTTTCATAATGTGCTCATGCATTCAAGGCTCAATGCAAAGTTCAACATATCAATAAACCTATAGGACTCTTAATAAGGGAATACATGTAAAACCCAGGTAAAATTGAATTTTTTCTGAAAAATGGCAAAACAGTAATTTGCCACTATAATACGGATTTAAAATACGTATTTCTATAGAGCTTGGATGACTTAACGAACATCACCGTCAGATTCGTATCATGAAATCAAGTTGTCCAATAAATTTTTGTTAAATTTTGAGATAGTCAGATTTTGCACGTTTTATGAGAAAACTAGGTGACGAATAACCTCACAAAGGTCCCCAAAAATGAAATTTTTAAAATTTATGTATAATTGAATTAAAGTTCAAATAAAATTAATTTGGACTTAAACCGAGATGAAATTAATTATTTCAGTGCAGAAACGAACCTGGACAAAGAGGGGGGCGTGTGGCGCGACGTGGACCACGCTTTAAAATTATAAATAGAGAACAAATAACTGATTTTATTCAGAATTCTTCAGCTGAAACCAGTGTGTTTAACGAGTGAGATGAAAAGAGAAGAAAAGTGAGAAATCCTATTTTTCTCCCTACGATTTCTGGAGTTCCATCGGTCGGAATTCTTCGGGCCAAGAATCAAAGTCGATCTCCTCGATGAGTGCTACGCAATCACACGAAGAACGAAGAATTTCACCGAAGATCCAAAGAGGGGATTTTGGGAAATCAAGACTTGGAGGTTGGTATTGGTGTTCTTGAAGGTTCTATCCTTCGTTTTACGCTCCAAGAGGTAGGGTTCCTTCTTACTTGGGTTTATTTTCATCCTATGATGTTCATATGGAAGGAGGTAGGTATGTAGAATGAATCTACCACTTGTCTATGGTTATGCAAATGAAGAAATAGGTGTAGAATTGGCTTGATTCAAGTTCTACTTTGAATTTCATATGTGGAAGCACTTGTGTAATTTCTTGGTGATGGAAATTATGTGTGCTGTATTATGTAGTAAAGTGAGTGTGTTTAACTCATAAATTAGTGTGTGTGTGTGTGTGTGTTCAACTACTTGCTTGAATTTGATATGTGGAAGTACTTGTGTAATTTCTTGGTGATGGAAATTATACGTACTTTAATATGTAATAAAGTGAGTGTGTTTAACTCATAAATCAGTGTATGTGTGTGTGTTCAACTTCTAGCTTGAATTTGATATGTGGAAGTACTTGTGTAATTTCTTGGTGATAAAAATTATGTGTGCTTTAATATGTAGTAAAGTGATTGTGTTTATCTCATAAATTAGTGTGTGTGTGTGTTCAACTTCTAGCCTGATTTTGATATGTGGGAGTTACTTGTGTAATCCCTTGAAAAGTTGGTTCATGTGGGCATGTTATATGTTTATATTATGCCTTGTGATTAAGTGTGATTGGCATGAAATTATGAAATGCCATACTTGAGCCTTGTGTTGGGAATAAATGTTGATACATGCTAGTTGATGTATTGACATGATAATGAATTTTGGTGATTATATGCATGTGATATAAATTGCCATGGAACATTTAGACATGTGGTTGAATTGCTCATTTGGCATTATTGTATATTGGGCATGGTGTTGGCATCACATTCATGGGCTTTATGCATGAGTGTGGGTGTATGGGTGCATGGTTTAATCGAACACCATACTTGGTGCTTGATGGGTGGGCTTGGGAAAGTTGGATTGAAGATCCGACTGAGTCGCACGGTTACATGCATGAAAAACTTGTGTCGGATATAACAAGAAGGCTAGATTCTCCCTTGGGTGCAAAACCCGGTTACTTGGTTCACACACTCCCCTAAGGTGAAATTCTGGAAAATTGTAATGGTGTACAGAACCGGTGGTTGTGATACCAAAATTCATTGCCCAACAAAGACACAAGATTTTGTTTTATAAAACACCCATTCAATGGGTAACATCCATCAATGATTTGGTTTTATAAAAACATAACTTTTATTTCAAACAATTATTGGATGAATTTTTGTCAAATGACATTTTCATTACACAAGTGCATTGCATTGCATTGTGTTGGGGGAGTCAGTGAGGACTCGGGTTAAAGTGCATGAGTGAGTCCCATCTCATTTCATGGCATTACATAAAATTCCTATCATTCAATGTATATTTTTTATTGGAATGTTTGAATTATTGATTGGGTGCATTGTGAATATTTTATATGCATCTAGATTGAGGAGTAGCCTTTGTAGGGGATACTCTATTAAGCGTAGCTCACCCTATAACGGAAAACATTGCAGGTGGGGGATACATGCCGTTGGACGGTGCTCATTTTGGGCCCCAGTGATGAAGAAAGGCTCGACTTGTGGCTTTTAGTTCTTTTTTGTAAAACTTTTGCAAAGTTAGTTTTTGGGCATGTAATGTATGTAAAAGAATTATAATTTTGAATTTGTATTAACTATGTTTAATGCATAAATTCATGATGTGGGAGTATGTACTGATGTATATTGGACCTCGGATGGGTCATGTGATTAAATGTTGTCATAAGAATATGGATAAATGGATCTGGTGTGGTCAATGTTGTATATCAGACCTCGGATGGGTCATGTGATTGTATAGTGCACAGGTTGTGTTTTTGGGTCTCTTCGTACAAATGAGACTTTGCTCAAATTTTGTTAATTAAGAACCTCGGTTTTTAGGGTGTCACATATTCCGCGGGTCGATGAGTGATCAACGGGGTGACAAAGGACACCTGGTTTTTGGGGCATCACAATACAAACCAACATTTAGATATTTTTCACATAATTTGCAACCATTGTGAACAAAAATATATAGGATATGTGAAAGGTGACTGTTCACCACAAAAATTGGTATTATCAACAAACATTTCCACAATCATTGGTGCATCATACAAATGGTGCACCTCACCACATAACTTTATTAATGAATTGTCCTCAATGCAACAAAAAAGATATGATATGCAATGAATGACTCTAAAATGATGAGTAGGGTTAGAGAACACCTCGCACTTGAGCTTTGACAAAAACACCAATATCTAAAACTAAGAAAAACAACACTATACGCAATAGTAAAGTAAGTAAAAATGAATGTGCACTAAAATTCCTCCAACAAGTCCGGGTAGACCAGATCCATCAAATCTTCCTCCACCCATTGACCTTCAAACCCTCAAAGAATGACTTAAGTCTTTGGCCATTGACCTTGAATGTCTTGTTATCTTTGGGGTTTGTGACCTCCACGGCTCCATTGGGATAGGCCACCTTGACAAGATAGGGGCCATCCCAACGGGATCGAAATTTTTCTTGAAAGATCGAGAGATGAGAATTATAAAAGATCACTTTTTGTCCAGTCTCAAATGATTTCCTTACAATGGATTTATCATGAAAGATTTTAGTCCTTTGTTTGAAATTCTTGAGCTCTCATATGCATCTCTTCGAATCTCTTCTAATTCATTCATTTCAAGGTTTCTATTCTTTTCAGCAATTCTCAAATTGAAGTTTAAATTCTTTATGGCCCAATAGGCCTTGTGTTCCATTTCAACTGGCAAATGACAGGCCTTGCCATAGACGAGTCGATAGGGTGACATGCTTAGAATAGTCTTGTAAGCAGTGCGGTAAGTCCATAGGGCATCGGTCAATCTAAATGACCAATCTTTCCTATTAGGGTTCACTGTTTTCTCTAGGATGTTATTGATTTCCTTATTAGCCAACTCTGCTTGACCATTGGTTTGTGGGTGATATGCGGTTGACACCTTGTGTGTGACACCATACTTATGCATCAAAGATCCAAATGACCTATTACAGAAATGCGATCCACCATCGCTTATCATAGCACGATGCATCCCGAACCTCAAAAATATATTCTCCTTGGGAAACTTGACCACAACCCAGTGTTCATTGGTCTTGGTTGGGATAGCCTCCACCCAGTTGAACACGTAGTGCATTGCCAGTAGACTGTATAGGTAGCCAAATGACACGGGGAAGGGACCCATGAACTCAATCCACCAACAACCAAATATCTCAATAACAAGTATAGGGGAGAGGGCATCATGTTCCTTTGGGTCACACTACCCAATCTTTGGCACCTATCACATTCCTTACAAAATGGAACACAATCTTTGTTTAATGAGGGCCATTAAAATCATGATTGTACAATTTTTGCCAAAGTCTTCTTGGAAGAGAAGTGGCCACCACACACTTCTTGAGTGGAAAAATGCAAGGACATCCTGTTGTTTATTTTTTGGTACGTATCTCCATATGACTTGGTTAGGGCAGTACTTGAACAGGTACAAGTTGTCAAAGTAAAAGTAATTCACATCCGCCATATATCTTTTTCTATCCTCTGAGCTCCGGTGCGATTGTATTTGTCCTGTAGCAAGATAATTGCATATGTCAGCATGCCAAGGACAAATAGAATGAATCAAAAGTAAATGCTTGTCAGAAAAAGAGTCAGGGATAAGAATGTGTTCATCGGCCTTTTGCACCACAAGTCAGGATAAATGGTCTGCCACCACTTTCTCAACTCTCTTTTTATCTTTGATTGTCAAGTTGAATTCTTGTAGGAGGAGTATCCACCTAATGAGTCTCGATTTGGCACCCTAATTAGACAGAAGATACTTCAAAGTAGAGTGATCGGTATAGACTACTATAAGTGAACCACTGATGTAGAACTGGAATTTATCTAATGCAAATACTACTGCTAGCAATTCCTTTTCAGTGGTGGTATATTGCATTTGTGCCTCGTTAAGGATTTTGCTAGCATAGTATAGTACATAAGGTGTCTTGTCCTCTCTTTGACAAGCACTGCGCTAACTGCATAATCACTCGTGTCGCACATAAGCTCGAATGGTAAGTCCCAATTGGGTGGTCACATAATTGGAGGTGTAGTGAGCATGCTTTTCAGTTTTTAAAAAACACCTCACAATTATCTGACCACACGAATGGAACATCTTTTAAAAGCAAATTGGTTAAAGGTCGGGCCAATGCACTAAAGTCTTTGATAAAATGACGACAAAAGCCGGAATGGCTAAAAGAAATGACCTGATATCTTTGATGACCTTTGGCATGAGGAGGTTGAAAGTTGCCTCAAACTTTGATTTGTCAACTTCAATCCCCTTTGCTGAGATGATGTGTCCAAGCACAATTCCTTGTGTCGCCATGAAGTGGCACTTCTCCCAATTGAGCACCAAGTTCTTCTCCTCGCATCTCTCAAAAAAAATTTCCAAATTCTCCAAACATCCATCAAATGAATCTTCGAACACTGAGAAGTCATCCATAAACTCTTCCACTATCTTCTCCACCATATCACCAAAAATCCCCATCATGCAACGTTGAAAATTCCCTGGGGTATTACACAACCCGAAAGACATGTGACGGTAGGAAAAGGTATTGTAGGGGCAAGTGAAGGTGATCTTTTCTTGATCCTCCATTGCGATCTCAATTTGATTATAGTTGGAGTACCCAACCAAGAAACAATAGAAAAAGTGTCCGATTACTATTTCCAAAACTTGGTCAAGGAATGGCAAAGGAAAGTTATCCTTTATTGTACAAGAGTTAAGCTTCCGATAGTCAATACA
>CAUOFW020000740.1:0-205441 GCA_963454935.2 Ilex paraguariensis | reverse complement strand
TACCTAGAACCATTCTTTTAATCTCCTTTTACCTCCTCCTCCTTGCCTATAAATACCTTCCCTTGGAACTTGTTAAAGATCATCTTTGGAAGAGGAAGAAACCCTCCAAAAGTAACTGGCATTCTTCTAATTTCATTATTAGTTTCATTAGCTTCATTGTAAAAGCTTCTTTCTTCACTTAGAGGAGTGAAACTCTCTCACCTTTCTAGTTCTCTTGTAGTCATGAACGGTGGGAAGTGATTCACTTATTCTTCTTCAAATATAGGCTTATTCTGTAGTGTATTTTCTTTTACTTGGAGGGATGAGCATCACTCCTTTTTCTAGCTTTCCCAAAGCCATGAAGAGTAAGTAATTTCTCATTCACTTTTTATTAAGAGGTGTTAAATATGTATAAATTATTCAAAAGTTATATTTTTGCATTTAATTTATGCTTAATGCTTTATCTTTTGATTGTTTATTGAATGATTGAATGCAACTAGCAAAGCTAAGGTACTTCGTACAATCATGAGTCCTTTCTACGATAAGTTATCTCTTAGCATAGGTGGATTCATTGGTTCTTTGCAAGTACTCAAGCTAGATCTTCATGACAACATTTTAATCTTCATTATTATTGTGCTTTAAGTAAGAATGGAATAATATCACAGTGATTGGATGATTTGTAGAATTACTTTCTTGTTTGTAAAAGGTTTGAGTCCTAGCATTGACAATTCTTGTAAATCTCTACAAATACATCGGAACTATGCTCTTAATTCTCATAGTCCATCTTTATCCTCCAATTAACTTGCTATTGACATTGTAGTTAATTGAGTTGTCAAGCACAAATATAACAATCGGATGATTGACAACATGTCTAGATCCTCGAGCTAAAGGGTGACTTTTTCATTAAAAATAATATTATATTTGTCTAGAAAATTCTACAATCATAATTTCAAATCTCAAGGATTCCAGTCACTTTGATCTATATCACTTATAACTGTATATCACTGACATTAGTTCCCTATAGATTTGACTCCATACTTAATTGGATTACAACATTTCAAATTGAGTTAGTAGGAGAGCATTAAGACCAAGAATGTGGCGTGCGAGCGACAAGTTGACAAGTCCACCCTCGGGCCACTTAATGACGTGGTCTGGGGTGATCAAGGGTCATGGCATTGACTTTTGGTTCCTGCCAGTGGAGGGTTATGTGCTTCCCATTTGTCAAGATTTTTAACAAAAGTTAGGGTGGTTGCTTGATTGGTTTTCCCTAATCTCCAAATATGAACCTAGATTGTGTGTATATGGCTTATACGAGTTGGTGAGTGTCACTCTCCTCAGGTTCAAATGCAAGAAATGGACAAAATTGTGTATGAACAAAAAACATGTGTGTGCAAAAGTGCTCCCCAAGCATAGAGAGACTTGCAATGTAATGTTTTACTTG
Source organism: Ilex paraguariensis (assembly GCA_963454935.2). Lineage (NCBI taxonomy): Eukaryota > Viridiplantae > Streptophyta > Magnoliopsida > Aquifoliales > Aquifoliaceae > Ilex > Ilex paraguariensis. The sequence goes on along the minus strand of CAUOFW020000740.1, from coordinate 204,021 downwards.
GAATGGATATTCCAAGGTCATCTCCTCAAGGAAGGAAAGGTCAAATGCTTAACCTTCCCTGACAATGGCGCCAAAAATGCTTGATATTTTTCGTTGTATTCCCTAATATCCTAACATGAACCCTCAAATGTGTATATGGTGTATGTAAGTGGGTGAGTGTCACTCTCACGCGGGTTCAATGCAAGCAATGGGGAAATGGAATAATGGTGGAATGAATGAAATGGAATGTACAAAATGTGTGTATGAGTGAACAAAAGTGCTCCCCAAGCACAAGGAGTCTTTTGAGTGTCATGTTTTACTTGAAAAATTATTCCACAGTCATCTCCTAAGGGAAGGAAAGTTCAAGTATGGTGAAGGTGATTTTGTGAAAATAAAAAGTGTAAAATCTTTTGGTTTGAGTTTTGTGAGTGAAGTTTTTTAGGAAAATGAAATGAAAACAAGTGTTGGCTAATCTGAAGAGGTCATTCCAAGGGAAATACACAATCAACTGGAAGCCTTCCTCCAATGGTGTATAGATGAATGATTGATTCGTGGGAAGCAAGAGACGAGATAGAAGTGAGGATCCATGCATAACCTGTGACTAGGCCTACGGGATATCAAAGGCTCATGACCGCATCCACACTCAACCTAGTCAAACCAAACCATCGTACACTAAGAGAAGGAAAGAGAATGAGTTGAAAAGGCAAACCCAAGAGGATGTCTCTCTTGGATTAGCCAACCAAAAATCTAGCTACTCATGAAAGCAAGAAAGAAATGCATAATGTAAAGAGACATAATGAAGAAATGAAGCATGAAACTTAACTTAATGCAAGAAAACTTGAACTATAAAGAAAGAAATACAATACCCATTTTAAAACATGAAACAAAGAAAACTTAAGAGCAACAATGGTAGATTGAAGAACATGTGACTAAACATGAAATATACTTGAAATAGATGAGATTAAAGTGCAAGAGTTAAGGATTACAAGAAATTTAAGGCTTACTACAACTGGAATGGAAAGCAAAATGCAAAAACATAAGCTTTCTACTATTCATCATCTTCTTCATTGGATTTTCTAAGCTTAGGTAGCCACCCTTCAATGGCTTGTGAATGCTGAATATATGGAGTGTGAGTCTTGCATTTGCATCCATGGTAGTCCCCCCAAGGTGTGTGCAGGCTCCCACCAATAGGGGGCTGAATTGATGCATTGCACAGACTAAGACAAGCCTAGCCTGCAACTCTCCTGGTTGCCCCCTTCTCTCCCATCCCCATTAATGTCATTGCCTTAAAAGTCTTCCACAAGGGTGTAGGAATCATGTAAATGTGTAAGGGATGTCAGGGCACAAGTGGGGGAATCAATGGTAATGCCTCAAAACCCACCCTAGATGGCATTACAAACTAAAAATCATTCACATCATGAGAGCAACTAAATAATTCATCCATAAAGAAATTTCATACATCAAAGGTAATCTTTACAAACTCGTTCCCAAAAGAATATGTCAAAACATGAAGAATATATCCCCAAAAGAAAATGATCCCAAAGTAAGATAATTACATCCCAAAAGAATTAAACATAAACTCGCAACGGAATTACAAAAGATTCTAGATTTCACAATATTTTCCAAAGTACATTTCCTAGTCTAGAATAAAAAGTAATATTTTTCTAAGCGTCCACCTCGGGATCAACATACCTGTCTACGAGAATCTCCCAGTGTGCCAGTTCCTCAATTCTCAAATCCTCCTCCAGTACATAATCTGAAAAATGTAGTTTGTAGAGGGGTGAGCGCTAAGCTCTGTAGCAACATTCCTCCCAAACTCGAACAAGATTTAGAAAATTATATTAAAAATAGTCAGTCACCTTTCACAAATAGCATATATGAATTTTAAAAGAAAAACGGGACATTTAAATAGATCTCAAGTTTAAGCAACAGTAATGATTTAATGCATAAGTGAAACCAATATACAACTAATAATCTATTCCACCATAAACCATTTCTCCCAAGTTCTTGCCGAATCTCATACTTCCCAAAATTCTTGTAGAAACTATTTTTGGAAGAATAAACAATAACTCATAACTTGAACATTTCACAATAATATATACATGTATCTCAATCATGATGTAAGGGATTCACATGAATCAACACATTGAGTAACATCTAGCCCACACACACACTCCCAAATCTTCTCAAAGATATCCAACCTTTAGGAAGGGTGTATACCATACCAATGGCAGTGATGTATCCAACTCAGGCATTAGTATACAAACCCTCCGCCACGATACCTGTGAGCAATAGCGGTTTAGTCTTACCAAAGCACTAACCCCACTACGAGTGGTAGGAAAAGTTCAAACCCACACAGAGGATGAATAACGTTTACCCACTCTACGATATCTCGTCAAAGTCCACCATGGTCATCCCACACTCATAAGAGATATAATACCAAACTCAATTTCTCAATTTACAAGCATATCTCAAAAATCCCAAAATTTATCATGTGACAATTCCAAAACCAATTAAGAAAAATACAAGAGATCACAAAAACATCATTTTATTTCTCAACAAAAGCACTATAGTTTCAAAATCAATAATAAAGGAAGAATTTAAGAAGAAAATTCATCATTCTCCAAAAACTAGGGTTTTTAAAGCAAGAAAGGAGATTTCATGGGTATTCAACCCTAACTTATGTAAACCATGATAATAATTGCAAGAAGACCAAGAAAAAATGATTTCATAGAAAATATATAAGATTTAGAGTCAAAGAATACATATATATTAGCCCTAGCATCAGTGGACAAGAATGGAAGAAAACCCCTACCTTGATGTTCTTGAAAAGACTAGATTTTAATCTTCTTGAAGTTGAAATCCCCTTTGATCTTGTGTTTTTCTCTTCCTTTACTCCTCTCTAAGGTCTCCTAGGTTTTGAGTGTTGAAATAGGGCTAAAGGGTTGTCCTTAAGTATTTATTGTGAAAGGAAATCCGGCTATTCGCGACTTAAAATTTTCAAATTTTTCGAATACCTTCCGGAAGGTTGTTCGTCGAACTTCCGGAAGGTTTGCCTATTTGACAAACCATTTTCATTAACCTTCCGAAAGATTTTTTCTACTGGATAATCATCTTCCTTAACCTTCCTGAAGGTTAGTCTTCTGGATAAACATTTTTATCAACCTTCCGAAAGGTTTGCCTATTAGGCCAACTTTTCTAAAGACCTTCCGGAAGGTTTTGCCTACTGGTAAAATCTTTTACCTTAACCTTCCGGAAGGTTTTTCATCGACCTTCTGGAAGGTTTTGTCTATTTTTCTACAAAACCTCCATTTTTCATTTTCAATCCATTCCAAACCTTTCCAATTCCAACCAAGCTTCTTCAACATGCTTCTGTACATCAAACCTAGTTGGTATAAGTTTTATTACAACGATTTCATATGTTTGAAAGCTAAATTAAGTTTTAACTACTGTTTCCCGAATTTTTCCATATTAGTATTTCAAAAGAATTACTAACTTGCTATATAAACCTACATACAAACATAAAGATAGAAGTGTGGGGTTTACAATTCACCCCCCTTAAAGAAAGTTTCGTCCCTGAAACTTACCTCAAGTAGCGAATAAATAATGGTACTTCTCTCGCATTTGCAGCTCGGGTATCCCAAGTAGCTTCCTCCATTCCGTGATGTTGCCACAAGACGTTCACTAGTTGGATGACTTTGTTGCATAGTGCTTTCTCCTTGGTGTTAATAATCTTCACTGGTTGTTCTTTGTATGTTGCTACATCTTGAACTTCAATATCTTCCAAATCCACGACATGTGTTGTATTCGATTGACACTTTCTCAACATTGGCACGTGAAACACGTCATGTACCCCTGACAGCTAAGCTGGTAACCAAAATTGATACGCCACTTTGATTACAACTTTGATCACTTCGAAGGGTCCGATGTATCTTAGTGCTAATTTTCCCTTCTTGCCGAATCTAAACACTCCCTTCTTGGGTGACACCTTGAGGAAAACATAATCCCCTTCTTGGAACTCCAATGGTCTTCATCTTCTGTCCGCATAGCTTTTCTGTCTACTTTGTGCCGTATGTAATCTCTCTCGGATGAGTTGAATCTTCTTTGTAGTTTTCCGAACAATTTTTGGCCCAAACACGCTACTCTCTCCAGCTTCTAGCCAACAAGTTGGTGACCTACATGGTCTCCCATACAATGCTTCATAAGGTGTACTGCCAATTCTAGATTGAAAGCTATTTTTATATGCAAACTCCACCAATAGCAAATGGTCACTCCAACTCCCTTTGAAGTCCAACACGCAAGCACGTAACATGTCCTCCAGAATCTGTATCACCCTCTCGGATTGAACATCCATTTGGGGATGAAAAACGGTGCTAAAGCGTAACTCTGTCCCCATAGCTCGTTGTAGACTTTGCCAAAATTGTGCCATGAAACGAGAATCGCGGTCTAAAACAATCGAGAGCGAAACTCCATGCAATCTCACTATCTCGCGGATATACAGCTTGCTCAAGGTCTCTAGAGTGTCCGTAGTCTTCATTCCCAAGAAATGAGCAGATTTTGTGAGTTTGTCCATAATGACCCATACTGCATTAGGCCCTCGCGACATCCGTGGTAAACCCGACACGAAGTCCATGGTGATGTGATCCCATTTCCACTCTGGAATAGGTAAGGACTATAGTAATCCTCCGGGCTTTTGATGTTCAATCTTCACTTGTTGGCACACCGCACATCGGGCTATGAACCTTGCCACATCCTTTTTCATTCCCTTCCACCAATATTGGCACTTCATGTCCCTATACATTTTTGTGCTACCGGGGTGGATAGCAAACTTAGAACGATGACACTCTCCAAGTATCTCCTCCTTTAGGGACATATCATCGGGAACACATAGCTTCTTCCCATATCTCAGTTCTCCATTTCTCAAAGACCAACCCTCCATTGTTTCTCCATTCTCCAATTTAGCTCGAATCGACTCTAAGTCAGGATCTAGGCATTGCAATTCCACAACCCTATGTTGAAGGGTAGGTTGCGCCACAAGGTTGAATAGGCATAGCTGAGATCTATCTTCTCCAACCCATAGATCATAGTCTCCAAGGGCATCCCTCATCTTCCATTTACTTACAAGAACATTGAGTTCACCCCAAGACTTTTGACTAAGTGCATCAGCGACTACATTGGCCTTCCCTGGATGGTAGTTGAGTGTGAAATCATAATCTTCTAGATATTCAACCCACCTTCTTTGCCGAAGATTCAAGTCTTTCTCTGTGAACACATACTTGAGGCTCTTATGATCAGAAAACACTTAAAACTTTTCCCCATATAAGTAACATCTGCATAACTTAAGAGCAAAAACCACCTTGAGTTGGGGTAATTCTGCTCATGAACCTTGAGTTGCCTAGAGCCATAGGCAACCACCTTCCCTCCTTGCATTAGCACACACCCCAAGCCTCGTAGTAAAGCATCGGTGTACATATCGTAACCTTCCCCACTACTCGGAATAATGAGGACAGGAGCAGTTGTCAACTTCTCCTTCAAGGTGCGAAAGGCTAGTTCACACGCTCGAGTCCACAAAAAATTTTCTCCCTTCTTCGTAAGAAGAGTCATCGGCATCGCTAGCTTGGAGAACCCTTGCACAAACCTCCAGTAGTAGCCTGCTAAACCCAAGAAGCTACGTACTTCGATCACATTCTTAGGTGGTTCCCATTTCATCACGGCTTCAATCTTTGCGGGGTCAATAGCTACCCCTTGTTCCGACACAACATTGCCAAGGAATTTCACTTCCTTCATCCAAAACTCACATTTACTCGTCTTCGCATATAACTTATATTCTCTCAATGTTTGTAGCACAGTAGAGAGATGGCATCCATGTTCCTCGTGAGTCTGGGAATAGATTAGTATGTCATTAATAAGCACAATGACAAACTGATCTAGATACGCCGAAATACCCTGTGCATTAAATCCATGAAGGCTGCTGGAGCATTAGTCAATTCAAACGGCATCACCGTATACTCGAAATGACCATACCGGGTACGAAAAGCAGTATTAGGAATATCTTCCTCCTTGATTCGCAATTGATGATACCCTGTGCGAAGTTCAATCTTGGAGTAATACTTAGAACCCCTCAACTGGTCGAACAAATCATCAATCCTTGGCAAGGGATATTTGTTCTTCACTATTACTCGATTTAAGCTTTGGTAATTTGTACATAACCGAAGTGTCTCATCATGCTTCTTCACAAAGAGGACCGGGGCTCCCCAAGGTGAAGTACTCAAACGGATAAACCCAATTGGCAACAAATGGTCTAATTGCTTCCTTAGCTCCTTCAACTCCAAAGGTACCATCCGATAAGGAGTAATGGATATGGGTTCGGTTCCTGGATAGAGATCAATCTTCAACTCAATTTCTCGTTGTGAGGGTAACCAAGGTAATTCATCGGGAAAAACATCCAAAAAGTCTTACACCACCAATATTACATCCAGTTGGGATTTGTCCCGATCATCTCCCTTTAAGCTAGCCAAGAAACTCAATTTCTCCCTGCCTTAGCTTTCAAGAATCTATTTCCTGTCGTGGGAAATGGATTGGAAGAATTGCGACCATTCCTTAAAGTAAAAACTACCCCTCCCAGTAATTGGAATGAAATCCTCTTGCGAAAACAATCCATCATCGTATAGAAAGTGGACAAAACATTCATCCCAAATATTATGTTGTACCTTTTTATATCTAACGCAACCAAATCTAGGATGAATTCATGCTCCTCAATTCGAAGCACACAACCTCTACACACCCTTGTTGTATCCAACCGTTCTCCCGTGGGCATGTCAATACTAAGGGCATGTTCTAGCTTCTCATATCCTAATCCCAAATTAATTTCATTCTAGCTATCTCTTCCATCCCATGATTGGGAAGGAAGGTTGTAACTATTTCCTCAAAATCCCTTATGTGTGAATAGGGGCTCTGATTTTCAAGTCCGTTGAATGTGGGAATTAGTTGCAACATCCCTGGCTTAACTATGAAAAGATGAGCTTGGACCAGAAGGAGGATGCATGATGGTGTGGTGCTTCGTGTTGGTTGTAGGAAATCCCTCATTGACCTCACCGGGGGATTCATTTGAAAATTATTCCCCTCATTCACGGGAGGGGGAGAATTCATTCTCGGACTGGGTATTTGGGGTTCTTGTGGTCCCCACCCCTTTGGACATTTGGATTTGCACCTATATTGTCAAAATTGTCACCCACATCCTCGGGTTGTTCTTGGTCAATATTCATGGTAGGGGCCAAGTTTTGTCTAACAAGTCGGTTTCGGTCGTTCCGCCTCCACATTAAACAAAATATATACAAACAAAATTATACACAAACAAGATTATGTACACGAAACAACGTACCTCCGCCTATGATGAAGATCATGGGACTTATCTTCGTCGTCTAAAAATCACCTTCTTGGTTTGACACTTGCCTTCCCCGGCAACGACGCAAAAAATGCTTGACAATATTTCTTGTTATTTCCTAACCTCTAAACATCACATTTTAGCATGTATAGAATATGAATGAAGGGGAGTGTCACTCTCCTAGGGATGATGTCAAAAAAAGGGCAACGGAATGGTGGATGAATGAGATTTCACATGTGAGTATGTGTGAAAAAAAGTGCTCCCCAAGCGCAAGGAGACTTTCGTGGATCGTGTTTTACTTGGTGATATTCCAAGGTCGTTTCCACGGGGAAGGAAGTAAACCGAGGGGAAGGTGATTTTGGGAGAAAGAAAATGTAAAATCTTTGATTGTTGGAAGTTGGTTGGTGAAGTTGTTTTGATGCTAGTAAAATGAAAAACAAATGTTGACAAATCCAAGAGGTCACTCCAATAGGAATACCGTCTCAACTCGAAACCCTCCTCCAATAGAGCATGAATGAACGATTGATTCGTGGGAAGCTAGGGATAAAATTGGTGAGTACCTAAGCATAAACTGTGACTAGGCCTACGGAATATCAAAGACTCACCAAGTTATCCACCCTCAACTCAGTCAAACGGAACCATTGAACTCTGAAAGAGGGGAGGAGAATGAGTTGAAATGGTATACCGAAGTGGAGGTTTCTCTTGGTTTTTCCATCTAAGAGATTTAGCTATTCATGCTTAAAATAAAGACAACAATATGATGAGAAGACATTATGAAGAAATAAAGACTAGATCTAAGCATAAACGAAATGCATAAATATAACTTTCGGATAATCACCTCTTACTAAAGATTGGATGAGAAACTACCCACTCTTCATGGCTTTGTTAAAGCTAGAAAAGTGAGTGATTCTCATCCCTCCAAGTAGACGAGTTACAAGGTAAAACACTTTACACAAGGAGCCGATCTTTGACAAAGAATGAGTGAATCACGTTCCACCCTTCATGGCTTTGGTGAAGCTCTAGAAAAATGGAAGAGTTTCACTCCTCTAAGGGAAGAAGGAACCTCAAGCAATAGAAACAAAAGAAAGCAATAACACAATAAAAGAAAGCAATACTTAAAGTAAAAGAAAGTAATAAGTTAAAAGAAAGCAATAATACAATAAAAGAAAGCAATACTTAAAGAAAGCAATAAGCAATAAGGAAAGCAATAATACTTTTGGAGGGTTTTCCACTATCAAAAGATGAATGCTTTACAAGTCCTAAGGGGTGGTATTTATAGGCAACAAGGGAGGGTGAAAGTCTTGTTAGGTGGCTTTGAATCTTGTTAGGTGGCCTTGAAAAGTCTTGTTTGGTGGCATGAAAGTCTTGTTATGTGGCCTTGAATTCTTTGATCCCCCTTTGTTTTGAGCTTTGATAATTGGCACCCCAGTAGTTTGTAGCTTTAATGCAATTAGCTCCCTAGTAGTTTGTAGCTTTGACGTATAAAACCCTGAAAAAGAACAACAATTAATGCATTATCCTTTATTCACACACTAACTCTAATTTGATTTATTTTGACTAGTTTACTTTATTCAACTAACACAATTTACCTATTAAATTATGCCTTAATTAGGGTTAGTCAACCACCACCGTCACCTCAGACGTCTTTGGTACCACTTGCGTGGGGATAACCTATTTACTATTGGCAATTGTAAAGATAATGCCCATATCAAGTAGCCTGAGCACTTCATCTCTAACCACATCCTTCATAATGGGACTGAGCCTTCTTTGTGGTTGTCAGGATGGCTTGGTGTCCTCTTCAAGATAGATTCTATGAGTGCAAATGAGAGGCTTAATTCCCTTGATGTTGGCTATGGTCCAACCGATGCCACCTTTATTCTTTCTCATGACTCGCAACAATTCCTCCTCTTGCTTTGGTTCCAATGACGAGCCTATCACCACTAGAAATGTTTGGTGCTCCCCAAGAATGCATATTTTAGTGTAGGTGGCAATGCCTTGAACTCCAAAGTGGGTGGTTGCACTATTGATGGAAAACTCTTATTTTCTTGTGGCAGTAGTTTTTCAAATGTAGGGGTCCAAGTCCCCACTCCTTGCACATTCTCTGGCTCCATATCATCAATAAACTCCGCGCCCCTTAACTTTGTATTGCACAAAAAATCCATGTGATGCTCCACCAAAATGTCAATCCTATTTACTTCATGAAACTCCTCGTCATTTCCCGGTTGCTTACAAAGGTCGAACACATTGAGATCCATTGTCATGTTTCCAATTCCAAGCCTTATTAGACCATTTTTCAATTTATCATGACATTAGAAGTAGCAAGGAAAGGCCCACCTAATATGATAGGAATCTGTGAATTAGGATTAGCAACGGGGTGAGTATCAAGCACAATGAAATTAATAGAAAAATAAAATTTTACCATTTAGACCAAAACATCCTCAACTAATCCCCTTGGTCTTCTCACACTTCAATCTATTAGTTGAAGAATGATAGGGGTTGGCTTCAACTCCTTAAGCTATAGTTTTTGATACACTGAGAAGGGTAAGAGGTTGACACTTGCTCCCAAATCTAGCATTGCTTGCTCCATATGAAAATTCCTAATGGTTATGGCAATGTGGGGCAGCAGAGATCCTTTAACTTGGGTGGGGTATTTGTATTCAAGATAGAGCTCATTTGCTCGGTGAGCAATGTCTTCTTGTGCACATTCAATTTCGCTTCACGATACACAAATCTTTCAAATATTTTTGTAGAAGAAGGGATTTTCTTGATAGCATCAAGATGACGAATGTTGAACTTAACCTACTTAAACATTTCAAGGATATCAAAATAGTTAGCAATTCGAGCTAGTGACTTCAAATGTTGTGGAAAAAGGGCTGAGATAGGACAATTATGCACATTCAAATCAACAGTATTTGGCTTCTCAAACGTGTCACTCTCGATGATGCTACTTTTAGTCTCTTTTCATTTTTCAAAGTAGCCTTGGGTGAGACTTTAGGTAATATGATTTTATCGATTTCCTTCTCTCGCTCCTAAGGATGGTTATAGCCTTGAGTTGCTCACAACTCTTTTTGATAGTATCAAACGATTCAATCACATGTTGACCCCTTGGGTTGTGTAACGCCCCAAAAACCCACTTTGGACGGCATTACAATCTAAAAGTCATTCACATCATGAGAGCAACAAAATAAATTCATCATTAAAGAACATTTCATTCATCAACTATAACATTTATAATATCATCCCAAAAGAATAGGCCAACCATGGCCATTACATCCCAAAAGAATCAACTATTTCCTCACAGCGGAATAAACAAAAATACATCCATTAATGTATCAAAATATATCCCCTAATCTAAAACATGGAGAGGTCAACTCTAGACATTCCCCTCGGGACTCACGCATTCCTCCAATTAGGCTTCCCAAGCCATCTGCTCATCAACTCCGAGCTCTTCCTCTAAACCGACATCTGAGAATGACTAATATTGTAGAGGGCGAGCACTAAGCTCTATAGCAATAACCTCCCAAACTTGAACAAGGTTTAGAAAACATATAAATTAAGTCGGTCTCATTTCGCAAATATCATATAGCAGTTTTGAAATAAAACAGTGACATTTCGACGGATCTCAAGTTTACGCAATAGCAATAATTTAAATGAACAGTACAATGAATTTTCCAACAATAAACCATTTCCCACAAGTTCTTGTAGAGTCTCATACCTCCACAAGCTCTTGTAGACAACCGTTTCTAGTACAATAAACCATAAATCCACAACATATATTTGTATCTCAGGTATGATGCATGATTACCATGAATAAACACATCGAGAATATCCTAGCCCACACACACACCCAAATCCTTGCAAGGATATCCAACCTTTAGGAAGGACGTATACCAACTCATGGCAGTGACAAATTCAACCCAGTAATAGTATAATAACCCTCAATCTCGATAACACGTGAGCGAATAGTGGATTGACCCTCGTAAGGCACCAACCCCACTACGAGTGATAGAGAACCTTCAAACCCACATAGAGTAAGAAACGTATCTAATCCACTCTATGATATCCAGTCAATGGCCACCCATGGTCATCCAAACATCCACAAGAGATACCACATAACCCATTTCCTCAAATCACAGGCAATTCCAAAAATCACCAAATTTCACATGTATTATTCCAATAGAACAATTCAAGAAAATATGCAAGAGATCACCACAATACCATTTTATTGTTTAATACAAAGCACTAGAGTTTTTGAAATCGACAATAAAGGAAAAATCAAGAGAAAAATTCATTTCTCTTGAAAACTAGGGTTTTGAGTCAAAAAGAAGAGATTTAATGGTTATCCCACCATAGATTTGTTTAAAACATGATAGTGTTTGCAAGAATATCAAGAATCAATGATTTACTAACAAGTAAATAAGATTTAGAGTCAAAAGAATACATATAAGTAAATCCTAGCCTCAATGTAAGAGAATAGGAAGAACCCCTACCTTGGTGTTCTTGAAAAACTAGGGTTTTGATCTACTTGAAGTGGAAATCCCCTTTGATCTTGTGTTTTTCTCTTCCTTTCTTCCTCTCTAAGGTTTTCTAGGGTTAGAAAGGTTGAAATGGAGCTAAATGGGACATCCTTACGTATTTATAGTGGAAGGAAAACCAGCTATTCGCGACTTAAAATTTCAGATTTTTCGAAGACCTTCTGGAAGGTTTTTCATCGACCTTCCGAAAGCTTTGCCTATTAGACAAACATTTTCATTAACCTTTCGAAAGGTTTCTCATCGACCTTCTGGAAGGTTTGTTTGGTGGACCAACATTTTCATTAACCTTCTGGAAGGTTTCTTATCGACCTTCTGGAAGGTTTGTCTACTGGACAAACATTTTCATTAACCTTCCGGAAGGTTTCTCATCGACCTTCTGGAAGGTTTGTCTACTGGATAAACATTTTCATTAACCTTTCGGAAGGTTTCTCATTGACCTTCCGGAATGTTTTGCCTACTGGATAAGCCTTTCCTTAACCTTCTGGAAGGTTTTTCATCGACCTTCCGGAAGGTTTTGCCTGTTTTTCTACAAATCCTCCCTTCTTCATTTTCAATCCATTTCAAGCCCTTCCAATTCCAACCCAAACTTATATAACACACTTTTGTACATCAAACCTAGTTAGTACAAGTTTTATTACAATGATTTCATATATTTGCAAGTTAAAACTAAGTTTTAACTACTATTTACTCGAATTTTTCCATATTATAATTTCAAAAGAAATAATTACTTGCTATATAAACCTATATACATATATAGAGATAAAAGTGTGGGGTTTACAATCCACCCCCCTTAAAGAAAGTTTCGTCCTCAAAACTCACCTCAAGTAGCGAATAGATAAGGGTACTTCTCTCGCATCTCCAACTCGGGTTCCCAAGTAGCTTCAAAACTCACCTCAAGTAGCGAATAGATAAGGGTACTTCTCTCGCATCTCCAGCTCGGGTTCCCAAGTAGCTTCCTTCATTCCGTGATGTTGCCACAAGACCTTCACCAGTTGGATGACTTTGTTGCATAGCACCTTCTCCTTGGTGTCAAGAATCTTCACCGATTTTTCTTTGTATGTTGCTCCATCTTGAACTTCAACATCTTCCAAATCCACAACCTGTGTTGTACCCACTTGACATTTCCTTAACATTGACACATGGAACACGTCATGTACCCCTGACAACTGAGCTGATAACCAAAGTTGATACGCCACTTTGCCTACCACCTTGATCACTTCGAAGGGTCTGATGTATCTTGGTGCTAATTTTCCTTTCTTGTCAAATCTAAACACTCCTTTCTTGGGTGACACCTTGAGGAACACGTAGTCCCCCTCTTGGAATTCCAAGGGTGTTTGTCTTCTATCCACATAGCTTTTCTATCTACTTTGAGCTGTGCGTAGTTTCTCCTAGATGAGTTTAATTTTCTCCGTAGTCTCCCGAACAATCTCTAGCTCAAACAAACTACTCTCCCCAGCTTATAGCCAACAAGTCGGTGACCTACATGGTCTCCCATACAATGCTTCATAAGGTGTCATGTCGATGCTAGATTGGAAACTGTTGTTGTATGCGAATTCCACCAATGGAAAATGATCACTCCAGCTTCTCTTGAAGTCCAACACACATGCTTGTAGCATGTCCTCCAAAATTTGTATCACCCTCTCAGATTGGTCATCCATTTGGGGATGAAAAGTTGTGTTGAAGTGTATCTCTGTCCCCATAGCTTATTGTAGACCTTTTCAGAATTGCGCCACAAATAGAGAATCGCGATCTGAAACAATTGAGAGCAGAACTCCATGTAATTGCATAATCTCAGAGATATAGAGCTTGCTCAAGGTCTCTAAAGTGTTCGTGGTCTTCATTCCCAAGAAAAATGAGCAGATTTGGTGAGTCTATCCACAATGAGCCATACTGCATTATGCCCTCGCGACGTCCGTGGTAAACCCAACATAAAGTCCATGGTGATGTGATCTCACTTCCACTCTAGAATAGGTAAGGATTGCAGTAATCTTCCGGGCTTTTGATGTTCAATCTTCACTTGTTGGCATACCACACATCGGGCTATGAACCATGCCACATCCTTCTTCATTCCCTTCCACCAAAATTGACGCTTCATGTCCCTGTACATTATTGTGTCACAAGGGTGGATGGCAAACTTAGAGCGATGACACTCTCCTAGTATCTCCTCCTTTAGGGAAGAATCATTGGGGATGCAAAGCTTCTCCCCATATCTTAGTTCTCTATTTCTCAAAGACCAACCTTCCACTATTTCCCCATTTTCCAATTTAGCTTGAATCGACTCTCAGTCAGGATCCAAGTATTGTAACTTCACAACCCTATGTTGGAGTGTAGGTTGGGCTACAAGGTTAAATAGGCATGGACGATTCTCCTGCCTTTCCACCCATAGATCAAAGTCCTCTAAGGCATCAATCATCTTCCACCTTTTAGCTGTAAGAATATTGATTTCACCTCGAGAATTTTTGCTAAGCGCATCGGCAACCACATTAGCCTTCCCCGGATGGAAGTTGAGTATGAAATCATAATCTTCTAGATACTCAACCCATCTTCTTTGCCGAATATTCAAGTATTTATGTGTGAATACATACTGGAGGATCTTATGATCAAAAAACACTTAAAAATTTTCCCCATATAAGTAACACCTCCATAACTTAAGAACAAAAACCACAACGACAAGCTCCAAGTTGTAAGTGGGATAGTTATACTCATGAATCTTAAGTTACCTCGAGCCATAAGAAACTACCTTTCCTTCTTGCATTAGCACACATCCCAGGCCTTGTAGCGAAGCATCGGTGTAAACATCGTATCCTTCCCCACTACTCAGAATAATGAGGATAGGAGTTATCGTCAATCTCTCCTTCAATGTGCGAAAAGCTAATTAACACACTTGAGTCCACACAAATTTTTTTCCCTTCTTTGTAAGGCGAGGATACACTAAACCAGTTCATGCAAACCTAGATAAACTACAATACTTATTCCATGCAGCCTTTCACCGATTTCAAAGCACAGACCACCCAGTCTTTCGAAGATATCAAAAGCCACATCCAAAAATTGACCCAATCCATGAGCACACATAAGAAAGGCAAGTTTCTAGCCCAACTAAAACAACCACAAGACCAAGCTCAAGCTATCACTACACTAAGAAGTGGCAATGTGATTGACAAAATAATCAAAGACATGTTAATTCCAAAGCCAAGGCCTCAGTCTATCCCAGTCACTAAACCAGTTGAGCCTGAACTAGTTGAGCCTGAGCTAGTTGAGCCTGAGCCTCTAATTCGAAAAGCGCCAAAAACATCAAAAGAAAAAGATTCTTCTTGTGCTATTCCTACTCCTTTTCCCTAAAGACTCTAATTGGTATAGAAGTTGAATCACCAGCCAGAAATCTATGAGCTCTTTAAACAGAGTATAATGGTGAAGATTGAAGGGTAGTCATGAAGATATAATCAGGGTGCTTGCCTTGAACCAATAAGTCTTTCTATACAAGAGTCATCTACATTATAGAAAGTATTCACGGTTATACAAAGTACCTTAGCTTTGCCAGATGCAATCAATCATTTAATAAGCAAGTGAAATATAAAACATTTAAGAATAAATGAAATGCACAAATATAACTTTCGAATAATTATACATTTCGATCACCTCTTGTTAAAGAGTGAATGAGAAATTACTCACTCTTCATGACTTTGGTAAAGCTAGAAAGTGAGTGAGTGATGCTCATCTCTCCAAGTTGAGGAATTATAAGGTAAAGCACAATAAGCGAGGAGCCGATCTTTGACAAAGAATGAGTAAATCACATTTCACCCTTCACGGCTTTGGTAAAGCTCTAGAAAATTGGAAGATTTTCACTCCTTCAAGGTAAGTAGGAAGCTCAAGCAATGGAAGTGAAAGAAACTAACAATTAAAGTAGAAGAAAGTTAGTCACTTTTGGAGTGTTTCCACCATAACCAAAAGATGATCTATCTCCTTCTATAAAAGTAAAATGCAAGCCTAAATCTAAGACTAATTCTATAACTCCCCCCTCTTCTTTTTTCTTTGAAGCTCCCACAATGGAAGTATTTATAGGCAAGGAGGAGAGGACAAGGGAGTGTAAAAAAATAGTGTAAGGTTGCCAAAGTCCAAGTAAAAGTCAACCACTTTGCAACCAGTCTGGGGATAACGTTCGAACATTGTCTGGTGTTCAAATGTTCTTCCTATCTCTGCTTGATGGGTGTTAAAACTTCAGATGTAGTTTGAACCTCCTACTCAAGTGGCCTCTGGTCTTCTATGAGAGCTACTTCCATATGCCATGAACCATTGCCTCTGTACTCATCAGCTTGGTCTTCAATAATTCAGGACAACATTCAAACGTGGATTAGCGTTCGAACATTGTACTCAAGTATTTCTGTGTTTTTTCTTCTTCTTTGTTGCAACACGCCATGCATAGTACTTCAGCAGTCTAATCTTCAATAATTTAAGAGGACGTTTGAATGTGGAATGGCATTCGAACGTTCTTGCCTTGGTTCAAGCTTTTCTAATTTTGCTCCAGAATATGCTGGTGTTGCACGAAAGTTTGATATTCATTGCCTTTGGTCCCTTGCACAATTTATGTCCTAAAATGTCTTCATTTAAACTCCATCAGAGTATAATTAGTCATAAAAAGGCATAGTAATAGGTTGATTTTAACTACTAATCATTTCCTGGTAGAGTAGGAGCGATCTGTGCATTTAATATGCTTACAGTAGCTAGCAGGCACTCGAGGTCAATATTTTAATGATAATGCCACTAGGGGGTCAAAGATTTAGTGAGACATCCTTAGAATATAAAGAAGAATGACTATCATTCAAGGAGGTGCCTCCACTACCTCCCTTTCATTATCCTAGGGATATGGTGTTGGTCCCCCATGTAAGGGGGATGACACAGAGAAATTTTAAAGCATTGCAGCCCACGCTGCATTCAAATTTTGGTATTGAGAAGGACATATGGTAGATGATTGTGAGGTATGTTGAGCCGACTATTTGATCTACACTAGACTTTGTTTGTGCTTTGATCGCCAAAGTTAAACCCTAATTATACCTTTTAGGGTTAACAGTCAATGAATAAATTTTTTGTATTCGATTATACGCGTTGTCAATGGATCCCCACAACTTGATTGGGCAGATCAATCTTAGTGTAGTGCTACATGGGGGTGGCTGGATTCTTCAAGGACTCTTGAAGTCTCCTTATTGCATTAAAATTGAAGATGTTACCATAATAGCTGGGAGTCTTTGTTTAAATAATCTTCTTATTTATGTTGATCTCTATTTTTATTATTCATATTTTCTTTGTATGAGTAGTTAATTGTATAATGGTACCCTAACATGTGGATAACATGGATAATTGACCAAGTTTAATTATTTTTCCTACCCAAGTATCTAATTTATATTGATTTAAAATAGTGATGTTCAAAGTATATATGTGTAATTAGAAAATAAAATAAAATTCTCAATTTTAGTATAGATAGCTATGGGAATTTAAAATTTTATTTATTACATATTGACCTGATTTTAATCATACACCCAAGTATAAGTGGTCAAGTTGTAATATTTCCAAGTTAAGTCCAAGGTCGAAGCCACAGGGAGCTATTTATTAGAATTCAAAATAGTAAAGGTAATATGACCTTGCACGTAGTGTGCTTTATAATAGCTTGTGATATGAGTTTAGAACTCATAAACAAATACTTAAAATAAAATTTTGATTACAAAAATTTGAAAAACTACTTTTTAGTTCAGAGATTCAACATGTATTTTATTGCTTGATTATGAAAATGTCACCTTATAGCAACTAACTTTCATATTATTGGAAAGTTAACCAGTTGGATTGATGTATAGATTTAACCATATCACAGCAACTGGTTAGGTTAGCAAGAAGTGCTATTCACCATACAACAGCAAAATAACCCTAGTAAACTTGAAGGTGAACCGTTTAAAAGGTTTACTTTAGCTATTCGATCGGCAAGTCGATGATTCAATGTTGACGAAGTTCTGGTTTATGCATTGAATCAAAAGCATAAGCTATGACAAGATTTAACCCGTCTATAACCAATCTCCCAACTGTTACATAAAGCCCATCTACGTACATCATTGTATCATGCATGCAATATGAAATAACATAAAGATGAATTGATATATAGCAATAAATTTAGCTCAATACTCATAACCATGAGCATATAGTAATACAATACCAAATGAGGATAATAACCATCCATCAGTTAAGGGAGGTGTAAGCATTGAAGCATAGATAAAGCATTGGCATTTTCATAAAATTACATATGCCTTCACCCTTTACCAAAGAGTAAAAATGGACTACTCACACGTCATTGCTATAGACAAGCAAGAAAGATGAGATAATCTCATTACAACATAAAACAAATACAAAAGCCAATTCAACAAATCCTTCCCCAAGGAATAATTGAAATGAATCACCAGCTAGGACACAAAAGTGACAGAGGTTCAACCCTACAAGTAAAAAGGATGTAAAAGAAATGTAGAAGAAGAGAATATCTGACTTATGAGTGTTTAGGGTAGGGTAGAAAATCAACCACTTTGCAGCCTATCTAGGGATAATGTTCAAACATTAGATGGCATTCGAACGTTGTCTATTGTCTTCCTTTGATGGGCGTTCAAACATTAGACGACATTCAAATGTTGTCTCCTGTCTTCCTTTGATGGGTATTTGAACGCCAGATGGGGTTTGAACTTTCTACTAAAGTAGCCTTTGCCCTTTGTGAGAGTAACTCCCACACGCCATATGTCATAGCACTCTTCTAGGGGGTCCTCAATTAATTCAAACCAACGTTTGAATGTGGATTAGAGTTTGAACGTGGTACTCAAGCACCTCTTTTTTTTCCTTCTTAGCTGCAGCACACAATCTATCATCATCTCAGCAGTTTGGTCCTCCAATAATTCAAGAGGACGTTCAAACGTGGATTGGCATTCGAATGTTCTTGCCTTGTCTCAACCTTCTCCAATTTTTTCCTAGAACATATAGTTGTTACATGAAAGTTTGATATGCATTGACTTTAGGCCCTTGTACAATTCTTGTAAAACCTGGGTAAATTTAAACTTTTTATAACAAGGGCAAAACGATAATTTGCCACTACGATACAGGTTATAAACCTAAAATTTTCTAGATCTCAGATGATGAAATATTCCTCACCATTGGATTTGTCTCGTGAAATCTAGTTACCCTGTCAAATTTCATCAAATTCTAAGATAGTTGAATTTTTCACGTTTCACGAGACAGTCGAGTCTCCGGTTATCCAAAAATGGAATTTTTAATAAAATTTCGAAATTTGAAAAATAATTTCAAACAAATTTAAATTAAAAAATTTAAACTTGAACCGGGATGAAATTTAATCGTTTCGGGACAAAAACGGACTTGGGAAAAGAGGATTATGTGGCGCATTGTGGGCCAAGTATTCTAAGAGTATAAATAGGGAGAAAAATTAAACTTTTACCCCATTCTTTAGCCAATTTAATGTGAGAAAGGAAAAGAGGGAAAAAGAGAGGCTCTCCACCTTCTCTCTACGATCTAGGAAGCTACGGAGCTCAAATCCACAAGAACCAAGAATTAAAGTTTCTCCTCTCATCGAAGGCTACACCTACATACCAAAAACAAGGGTTTTCACCAAAGGTTGAAAAACGGGACTTGAGGAAAATCAAGGGTTTGAGCTTGATTGAAGTTCTAGAAGGTCTTCTAAGTTGGTTCTATGCTTCAAGAGGTAGGGTTCCTTCCTACTTGGGTTTATTTTATAACCTAGGGTGTTATATGTAATCAGTAGATTGATGAATATATATATATATATATCATTTGCCTATGATTGTGGAATTGATGAAATGGGTATAGAAAAGGTTTAACAAATGAATTCCTCACTTGGAATTAATATATGTGGGGAATTGCTTGCATAATTCCATGAAATTTTGTACCTTGGGGTTCTGTGAATTTTGCCCCAAAGTGATTCAAAAAAAAAAATTGTATTATGTGGGCATGCTATGTATTTAAATTCAAGCTTTGGAAATTAAGTGTGTTATTGGCATATATGAAATAACATGCTATGGATTATGGTTGGATATGAACATGTTGGTATAGTAACATTGAGATGAAATATGGCTGTTATATGCATATAATATTAATGGCCATGCACTATGAAAATTTATGTTAAGGTTGCTCATATGATATTCATTACATGTGAGTCTAGCATTGAAATAGCAATGGTGCATTGTATTGCATATGCACGGAGATATCTCATGTATGGGTGTGTGTGCATGGTTGTTGTCAACACCACACTCGGTGGATGACTAGTGGACTCGAGTAAGCTTGGTCGAAGGTCTGGCCGAGTCTCACGGATTACATGGTGATTAGGGTTGGGGTTAGCAAGAAGGGCTAGAAGATACCACAGGTGCAAGGCCCGATGATGGGGTACGCACTCCCTAGGTACAGTCTATGAAGTGTGTGGGTGTATGTGGAACCGCCAGTGGAAGTCCGTAAATTTCGTGTGGGTTGGGTGACCCTCGGTGTGAGTCCATAAACATCCACCCCTAAAAAGACCCTAGGAAAATCTTAAAATGGTCATTGGATGAGTGATGCCAATGGCGGGGGTTGGAAAACCCGATCATAGTACTCAAGGCATTACATGGGGGAAAGGAACCGGTGAGGGCTCAATTTGAGTTGCATGAGTGGGTGTCATCTTATATCATGGCACGACATGTTAAAGTCCAACATAGATTGATTAGTTTTGATTGGAACAATAATTGTTTATGAAATGTTACATGTGAACATTGCATATGCACTTAGGTTCGGGAGTAGCCTCTGTAGGAAATACTTTACTGGGTGTTGGCTCACCCTATACGGGAAAACATTTCGAGAGTGGAGAGTACACGCCGATGGAAGGCCCTCACATGGGACCTCAAGGGTAAAGAGAGCAGACTTGTGGCATGTATAACATATTTTGTGTAAATATTGAATTTTTGTAACATTATTGTGAAAAACTTAGTTTTTATATGAAATTTCATGTAAATCAATGAAAAGTATGGAATGGGTTGTAATAGACTTGTATGGATCATGTACAATGTAGAAAACATCTTTACACATGTTTGAGATGAATTTGGTTAAGTTTGGAATGGACTTAGAATGTAAAATAGGTGAAACAAGGAAAAATGAGCTCAGTGTACCGGTATGGCGAGGACCCGAGGACACAGCGTACCAGTACGGTAAGGTCTAGTGAGCCATGCGTACCAATACGTGTACCGGTTCACAATGGTAGATTTTGAAATTTTTTTTATTTTTCTTCCAAGGCCTTGGGCTATGCATCCTTTGGTTCTAATGATACAAATGGACTTAAATGGAGATAGATTGGTGTACATTGAACCTCAATAAGATTAAATGATTAATGGAACACGTGTGTTACGTGTGATGTAAGATTCCGGTAACGGGATAATATTAGCGTGATGTCGGATAAAGGGGCACTCACAGGCATTTTCGCGGGTTGACTGGTTTTCAACGGGACCCCGGTTTTAGGGGCATCACAATTCTTCTCCTGAAATGTCATCATTGAAACTCTATCAAATCATAATTAGTCTTGAAGAGGCATAGTAAGATGCTAATTTTAACTACGAATCAATCACTAACATCACATATTAATTCAAAAGGTAAGGATCAATTAGGAGGTTGCATAATTGATGTAGAAATAAGAATACTTTTAAGTTTATCAAATGCTTATTAACATGCATCATTCCAAGTAAATGGTACATCCTGATATAGAAGATTACACATAGCTCTAGATATCAAACTAAAATCTTTAATAAATCTTCTATAGAATCCTGCATGATCTAGAAAGGATTGAACATCTTTTATAGTCTTAGGTGGAGGGATATTGGCTATTAAATCTATCTTTGACCTGTCAACTTCAATTCCCTTTGTCGAAATTACATGTCTTAAAAACAATGCACTGTGTGACCATAAAATGACATTTTTCCCAATTCAAAATAAGATTTGTTTCCTCACATTGAGTAAGGAATTTTTCAAGATTCTCCAAACAAAATTCAAATGAATCACCAGCTAGGGCACAAAAGTGAGAGAGGTTCAACCCTCCAAGTAAAATGGATGTAAAATAAATGTAGAAGAAGAGAATTTCTGACTTATAAGTGTTTAGAGTAGAGTTTCTTCTTCTCTCCTTTGTCTTTCCTTCTTTGGCGAAGTTCTTTTCAAAATGGCTGAACAAGCCAATTTATAGACTCCAGGAGAGGGTCCAGAGTTGGTAGACACCCAAGGTAGCCAATCACAGGTTTTTGATGCACATTTGGACGAATAGGAGAGAAGGACAGGTTAAGGCGGTTTAGCCACCATCCGAACACCACCACCACCATCTGGACGGTTCTAAGTCTCTGATTTTTGTGGGTGTAGCCTTCTTTGTTGACTTGTTGACTCATTTGGCATTGGGATGGTGGTTCACCATCCAGATAGTGAGGGTTCTTGTTGAAATTTCTTTTGCCTCCCTCCTTTGTTTGTCTTCCGCACTTTCATCCTTTCAAATTCCTGTAATTAAATATGAAACCCTACAAAATATGCAATTGAGACATTAGTCACAATGTAACTCAAATTAATCTTTTTAATTCAATTAACACACACTATTAACCCTAAACCCTAATTCAATGTTGCACTTTTTAGGGAAGTGTCACTCTTATACATACTACATATAAAGCTAGGGTAACTCGGTATCTTTATAAATATGTCAAACATCCTTATATTTTAACTTAATGAAAATTTGATATAATTTGTTTTTGATAACCCTCACAAAATATTTAAATAACTAAATGGGAGAGGGAACTTATTTTGTATAAATCCCATTGTCTCCATTATTGGTTTATAGATGATGTAATTAATTTTGTATGTTGGCTTTAGTGCCTTCCTCTCCATTTGATGAAATTAATTATGGAATCGTTGGTACAAACTCTAGAAGAGGATAACTTTGGGTAGTTGGTATTATGGCTTATTTTCTTGTCTGAAGGGGCTGATTAAGAAACAATTGACACAAAATTAAGTAATGATATATACTTAGCTATAAATAGCAATATCCTCTCTATTTGAGTCATTGCTGTTATTTATAAGACTAAAGTTAAGCCTGCTATTTAATTTTACTTGTCACAATATAGTGGATAGAGAATAAAGTTAATAGGCAATGCACTGTTTGGAAAAATGATGGATAGTAGACATCCTTTCTATCGAGGCATGTTGATCATGGTGATTTAGGCTGTTGGCGAATTCATTTAGAAATTGGTAGGGGAAACCAAATTTAAATTTGAATCCAATTTTTTTTATTTTGCTCATCATAATTTTCAATTATGTGATTTTAGGTTTTAAAAGAAGCTCATAAATCCTCTTTTTTTCATAATTAAAGAATACAAAGTGACTGAACCAAACTATATATAATAGAAAAGAAAATTGGATATTGTTTTGACTACAAAGGAGTACAAATTTGTGCTCATTGAATTTTGTCCAGATGAACCCAGTGAGGGGGTATTCAAAAAAGAAGTCCAAGCTCACTAGAGGTGGAAAAGGGCATATAACATGGTGTGGTGTTACATTTTGACAGTGTTACATTATGGCATCTATGTCAAGTGTGATGCAAAATTTGCATGAGTCTATGCCCACCACCTATGACATGATTATGAAACTCGAAACGTTCAGGGATCGAAAGCGTGTTGCTAGGCAAGTTGAGATGAAAGATCTAAGGAACATGAGCATGTATGGGGGGCATCAAAAAGGGATCATGTTCTAAAGATGATGAGTCTTGTTAACAAACTAGAGATCCTAAGAGGTAAGATTGATGGGGAAACTGACTTGATCCAAAATGTGCACACACAAGTGCAGATGGTCAAGTTATACCAACAATTTGGTTAAGTTTGAAGTCGAATTCACAGGGAACTAACGTTAGATTTTGATGTTAAGATCAATGGAGACAACAGTAAATCAAATCTTGAAAGGATGGATTGTGATGGTGTTGATATTTTCTAAACAAAATATAAGATACTTAGATGGGAAAAAAATACTCTTTAGTAAAGGATCCAGGTATGCTTGTCTGTATTATTGTAACCTTATGCAACTATGTGACTTAGTTAACTCCCATGTCAATGGCGAGTTAACCGAAAGAGGTCTCTGTAAACAACAAGTTATGTTTTGGTGATCGAATGTAAAAATATAAAGACCGGGCTTCAATACTTGCAGGGAATCATAAGTATTGTTTATACCAAGGATTAACTTGTTAATAAACAATCAAATAACTTATACAAAGTAGAAGCTTTGTAAAGTCATTCACTCAACCAAAGTAAAGGGAAAGATAAAGCATTAAAGTATAAAAAAAATGATGCATAAATGAAATAATAAGTACATATTCACTCGTCCTTCACACTTTCCTAAAGAGTAAAAGAAGACTACTCACTATTCATTGTTATGGCAAACCAAGAAGATGAGTAGAATAAGAGTAGAGAGAAGCCTCTCCAAAGTAAAAGATTACAACTACAAATAAAAACAATCACAACTACAATTGAACTTCTCTCTTCAAAAGATAATGAATGAAATACTACTCACCCTTCATGGCTACAAGAGAGCTAGAAAGGTGAGAAAAGTTCATCCCTCTAAATGAAGAAAAAATTTTAACAACAATACAACAAAAGTAAATGAGTAAACTACAAGAGAAATGAGAGTAAACTACACTAATTATGCTTTGATAGAGTTTTAATGATGACATTTCAAGAGAAAGATTGTACAAGGGACTAAAGTCAATGGATACCAAACTTTTATGCAACACCCATATGTTCTGGAAGAAAATTGGAGAAGTTCAAAACAAAGCAAGAACGTTCGAACGCTAATCCACGTTTGAGCGTCCTCTTGAATTATTTGAGGACCAGACTGCTGAGGTGATATTACATGGCGCGTTGCAGCTACTCTCTAAAAAGAAAAACAAATAGGTACTTGAGTACCACGTTCGAACGCCAATCCACATTTGAACATTGGCTTGAATTATTTGAGGACCCCTTGGAAGAGTGTTAGGGCAATGGTATATAGCGTGTTTTAGTTACTCTCACAAAAGAACAAAGTCCACTTGAGTAGGAAGTTCAAACTCCATCCAGTGTTCGAACGCCCATCAAGGAAGATAGGAGACAACGTTCGAACGCCATCTAACGTTCAAACGTTGTCCCCAGACAGGCTACAGAGTGTTGATTTTCTATCTAGACCTTGGGGCATTCACTTGGGCTTTGAAGACCTTGTACTATTCTTTCACACTTCTTTGCCCCCTCTGCCTTGCCTATAAATACTTCCATTATGGGAGCTTCAAAAGAGGACTTGAATTTAGGAGTTAGTCTTATACTTAGACTTGCACTTGCATACACTTGCACTTAGCTATAGATAGATATACATAGATGGAGATAGATCATATTTTGGTTGAGGAGGAAACCCTCCAGAAATGACTAGCTTTCTTCTACTTTCATTATTAGTTTCATTTACTTCCATTGTTTGAGCTTCCTTCTTCCCTTAGAGGAGTGAAACTCTTCTATTTTTCTAGAGCTTTACCAAAGCTGTGAAGAGTGGAACATGGTTCACTCATTTTTCGTCAAAGATCGGCTCCTTGTGTAGTGTGTTTTCCATTGTAACTCCTCTACTTAAAGGGATGATAATCACTCACTTTTCAAGCTTTACCAAAGCCATGAAGAGTGAGTAGTGTCTCATTCACTCTTTTGTAAGAGGTGATGGATATGTATAAATCGTTCGGAAGTTATATTTGTGCATTTCGTTTATGTTTAATGCTTTATCTCTTATGTGCTTATTGAATGACGGAATGCATCTAGCAAAGCTAAGATACTTTGCACAACTATGAGTCCTTTCTATGACATAGATGACTCTTGGCATAGGAAGACTCATTGGTCCTTTGCAAGTACTCCAGCTAGATCTTCATGACTACCTTTCAATCTTCACCATTATTGTGCTTCAACTAAGAATGGAATACCAACACCATGGTTGGATTCCTAGAAGAAACACTTGCTTGTTTGTAGACGGGTTGAGTCTCATCACTGACAATTCTTGTAAATCTCTACAAAGACATCAGAACCATGCTCTTAATTCTCACAATCCATTTTTATCCTCCGATTAACTTTATGTTGACACATGAGTTAATTGAGTTCCCAAGCACAAGTATAACAACTAGATGATTGAATAAATGTCCAGATCCTCGAGCTAAAGGGTGACTTTTACATTTGAGAATATATTATATATTTTCTAGAAAATCCTCTTAGAAAGAATTTTATATTTCATCCAGGAAAATCCATAAATATCATAACTTTAAATCTCAAGGTTTCCAATCACTTTGGTCTCCATCACTGCTTACTTCGAAACTCTAACATTAGTTCCCTGTAAATTTGACTCCGGACTTAACTGGATTATTACTATAACTTGACTACCTGCACTTGGGTGTATACATTTCAGATCAAGTCAAGTTTTTGGAGCCCTTGCCAGGGAGCCAAAAAGATGTTTAAAGGTTAAAGGTGAAAAGACCTTCATTTGTGAATATATTTTTGATTTACTGTGTATAATTCTTATTTTATGTCTGAGGACGATCCTCACTTTCAAAATTTGCCAGAAGAATCTGTTGGGTTTGTAAATCAGTCTGAACCATCGTCATCTCGATCAGTAGTAGAATCTTTTGATAATAGCATGGCAAATACTGAGAGACAAGGGGAAGTTCTTGAGAGAGAGAGGGAGAAGTTCCTAACATTTGAACTTTGCAGGATTATTTGCATCCCACATGAAATAGTGTCCCCTCTTGTTTTGTGTTTCCTACAAATGCACCCCTCTTTACTATAAAGATGGGGACAATGCAACTACTATCTCAATTTCATGGACTCAAAGTAGAAAACCTATATCTTCATATAAAAGAGTTTGAGGAGGTATGTAGAACACTCCAAGACAATTCTAAACTGACCAAGTTGAAATTTTTTCCTTCTCTTTAAAGGACAAATCTATACAATGGCTAAACTCGTTGAAAGCCCATTCAATACCAAAATGGCATACATTACGAAATGAGTTTTTTCAGAAAGTTTTTACCCTTACATTGTACCAATGCACTCAAAGGCAAATCATGAATTTTTCAGTCAAAGAGGGAGAAACATTTTACCAGTGTTAGAAGAGATTCAAGGATCTTCTCCAATCCTGTCCACACCATGCTTTTGAAAATTTGACTTTGGTAGCATTTTTCTATGACTCCTTACCCACTAGTCTACGTCAGTTTGTTGAAATGATGGCTCAAGGAGATTTCCTAGGAAAGAGTACAGAGGAGGCATTCAATTTTTTTGATACTATATATGATAGTCCTCAGATGTGAGACTCAAACTCTCCTACCACTATTGAAACCAAACCATCTACTTCCCAATGGGGTAAGTATGTCTTGAAAGAAGATGATGACCTAGGAGCAAAAATGACTACCCTATCTCAAAAGCTTGAAGCTCTAGAGATAAAAAGGGTACATCAAATTGATGTTAGCCCTCCCACATAACAAGTGTGTGGAATTTGTGCGTTGATAGGACACCCTACTGGGGAGTGTCCCACCATTTTGGCATTCAAAAAAGTCTTGTTGGAACAAACAAATGTAATTTCCAACTTCAACAAGCCTTATTCCAACCCGTATTCTAAAACATATAATCCAGGGTGGCGGAACCACCTCAAGGACCTCCTGCATATCAGCCATACCAACCACCACACAAGAGAAGTCTTGAGGATACACTGAATCAGATCATGCAAACCCAAATGAACTATAACACTCATTCCACTTAGGCTTTCAATGATTTCAAGGCACAGACCACCCAGTCTTTCGAGGATCTCAAAAGCCACATCCAAAAATTGACCCAATCAATGACCACACATGAGAAGGGCAAGTTTCCTGCCCAACCAATACAACCACAAGGCTAATTTCTTGTGGGAAATCTTTCAATCATGGAAACCCGACAAGACCAAGCTCAAGCTATCACCACACTGAGAAGTGGAAAGGTGATTGACAAAACCATCAGAGACATGTTAATTCCAAAGCCAAGACCTAAGTTAATCCCAACCAATGAAATAGTTGAGCCTGAACCTATAATTGAAAAAAAGCCAGAACCATCAGAGGAAAAAGATCCTTCTTGCCCTATTCCTGCTCCTTTTGCTCAAAGACTCAAAACAGTACAGAAGTAGAATAACCATCCATAAATCTACAAGCTCTTTAAACAAGTGAAAATCAATATTCCACTTCTAGATGAAATCAAACAGGTTCCCTCTGATGCCAAGTTTCTAAAAGACTTGTGCATAATCATGAGAAGCCAAAATGTTTAGAAAAGATCCTTCTTGACAGAACAAGCTAGTGCCCTACTTCAATACTAAACCCCCTCCAAAATACAAGGATACAGGGTGTCCAACTGTGTCATGTGTCATTGAAAACTTCAAAATAGAACAAGCTATGCTGGATCATGGAGCTAGTGTAAATTTTCTCCCTTTCTTCGTCTATCAACAATTGGGTCTGGGTGAACTCAAACCCACTGGTATTACACTCCAGTTTGCAAATAGGTATATTTAAGTCCTAAGAGGCATTGTTGAGGATGTCCTTGTTCAAGTAGACAACTTCGCCTTTCCTGTTGATTTCATTGTTTTGGACACTCAGCCAACAATGTATTCAAAGAACCAAATTCCAGTCATTATTGGTCAACCCTTCCTAACAACCTCTAATCCATTGATCAATTGCAGGAATGGAGTCATGATATTAACTTTTGGGAATATAAATCTTGAGCTTAATATTTTCAATATTGTCAAGCACCCAGGATAGGACAAAGAAGCAAGAGAAGTAAATTTCATTAATTATTTGGTCCACAAACATTTGAATTATACATTTTGTGAAACATCTGCTAAATCTAGTCTGTTGGAACCTATCACATCTAATTTAACAGATGATGATCAAAATCCATAAAGTTGCCCTGCTCATGATGTTGAGACATGGGCACCCAAATTTGAAGAATTTTCATCAAGTGATGCAAAGCCACTTTCATCAAGTGTCAAGCCACCAAAGGCTGAACTAAAACCTCTCCTATATGAACTAAAATATGCATTCTTAGGGGAGGACGAGTCATAACTAGTGGTAATTTCATCTAAAATTGCAGAGTTGCAAG
Source organism: Ilex paraguariensis (assembly GCA_963454935.2). Taxonomy (NCBI): domain Eukaryota; kingdom Viridiplantae; phylum Streptophyta; class Magnoliopsida; order Aquifoliales; family Aquifoliaceae; genus Ilex; species Ilex paraguariensis. The sequence goes on along the minus strand of CAUOFW020000740.1, from coordinate 174,925 downwards.
AGTCTAAGCTGATTGAAGTCCTTAGATGCCATAAAAGTACCATTGGATGGACCATTACTGATTTGAAAGGTATAAGCCCATTAATCTATAATCATGCTATATACCTTGAGGAGGATTCAAAACCCTCTCATCAAATGCAGTGATGGTCACATGAAGGGGGTTGTAAGGACTGAAGTGCTCAACTATTGGATGTTGGAATAATCTTTCCCATCTTTGATAGTAAATAGGTTAGCCCAACCCAAGTTGTGCCCAATAAATATGGGGTCACAGTGGCTAGAAATGATGTTAATGAACTAGTACCAACTCGAGTTGTCATAGGAGGGCGAATGTGCATAGACTATCAAAAACTCATTTTGGTAACTAGGAAAGACCATTTTCCTCTCCCTTCATTGATCAAATCTTAGAAAGAATTGTAGGTCATGCATTCTACTATTTCTTAGATGGACATTCTGGGTATAATCAAATTGAGATAGCACTAGATGGCCAGGAGAAAACAACATTCACATGCCCCTTTGGCCCCTTTGCATTCAAAAGGATGTCGTTTGGACTTTGTAACGCTCTTGCAATATTCCAAAAGAGCATGCTCAGTTTATTTAGTGACATGGTTGAGAAATTTTTGGAAGTATTCATGGATGATTTTTCTATATATGGTGATTCATTTGATTTGTGTCTGACAAAAATGGAGAAAGAGTTGATAAGATGTAAGGAAGCCAATCTAGTGCTCAATTGGGAGAAATGTCATTTTATAGTAACACAAAGCATTATCTTGGGTCATATTGTGTCATCTAAATGCATGAAAGTTGACAAGGCAAAAATAGATCTGATTGGAAATTTGTTTGCTCCTAAGACTATTAAAGATGTCTGATCATTTCTAAGACATGCAAGGTTCTATAGGAGATTCATAAAAGACTTTAGTATCATATCTAAACCCATGTGTCACCTCCTAAGTCATGATGTAACTTTTGTGTGAAGTGAAGCATGCCAAAAAGCTTTCGATAAGCTTAAAGGTATGTTAATTTCTTTCCCAATAATGCAACCTCTTGACTGGACTCCACCATTTGAATTAATGTGTGATGCAATTGATTATGTTATAGGAGCTATGTTGGGGCAACGAAAGGATAAGAAAACTTATGTGATTTACTATGCAAGCAAAACTTTGAATGATGCTCAAATGAATTATTCCACGACTAAAAAAGAATTGCTTGATGTAGTTTTTGCTTTGGAAAAATTTCATTCTTACCTTGTTGGTTCTTCTATTATTGTGTTCACTGACCATGCAACCTTAAAATTCTTGCTCACAAAGAAAGAAGCCAAGTCAAGGCTCTTAAGATGAATACTCTTATTACAAGAGTTTGATCTGATTATTAAGGACAAGAAAGATGTAGAAAATGTGGTGACAAATCATCTATCTAGGTTAACGTATGAATTTCATGAGGATGACCTGTCAATCAATGAAAATTTCTCTAATGAACAATTGTTCGCAATCATGAAAACACCATGGTACACTGGTATCACTAACTTCCTTGTTACTGGTACATTTCCTCCTTCCTTTACAATAAGGGATAAAAAGAAATTTCTGAGGGAGGTTCATAATTTCTTTTGGGAGGATCCGTAAGTGTTTAAGTATTGTAAGGATCAAATCATAAGGCGTTATATCACCGATCATGAGAGCAGACATGTAATATCATTTTGTCATTCTGAAGCATATGGGGGCCATTTTTCATCTAAAAACACCGCTGTGAAAATCTTGTATTGTGGATTTTATTGGCCCACACTTTTAAAGATGTCCATGCTTTTTGCCTAACATGTGATAGATGCCAAAGGATGGGAAGCATTTCTAAAAGAAACATGATGCCCTTTAACCCAATTCTGGTAATCAAAATTTTGACTATTGGGGCATCAATTTTATGGGACCATTTTTGTTGTCCAAATTTGATATTGACAATTTACGTGCAAATATACATGATCAACAAGTAATAAAGTGATAAGTAGAGTATCGTTCTCACGGAAAATTATTGCTAATAATATCCAAGTACTAACTTTATATCAATTCAATTTTATTTAAACAATTGGAATTGAACTATAGAATTCACTAATTTAAAACTAAACCTAAACTTAATAATCAAGGGTTGAATTTACTAGAGAAAAGAACTTAAGATTACAACTTTCCCTAATGCTTCATATAAATCTTTCTAACTCTCTTTCTAGTTAATTGATCAACATAAGTTGTTAACTGAGAACTCAAAGTTATTTATTAAACCTTTTCCGATAGTTAGATAAAATTATCTCTCCCAATTAAATTACTATATTTCTATGCAAAATAAATTGGAATAGATTCATTAAGTTCAAACTCTCATAAAAGTTACACACAACATATAGGTATATTCCTATCATATACACAAACCCAGCTATTCAACCCTAAGAAGAATAAACTAGATGCACATCATCATATTCCGATCTAAACCTAGAATTCATCTCCCAATTTCATCTAGGTTATCAAATTAATTATTGGCCACAAAATCATACATTAATCAAAAAATATGACAAACAACTCATATAAGATTAGTAGGAACTAGAAGCGAGAGTAGATTAATTTAACTAGACATAAGTTTCGCTACAATCTTAACAAAACTTTAGTTCATAATGTAATTGAAAGACATCATTCTAAAATTGAACAACATCTTAGAAAATCAAGAAATAAAAGAAAGAGAAAATAATGAAAACTTATGTGCAATCTTCAATCCTTCTTTAGCCTTCAAGACCAATCTTCTTTGTGTCGATTTCTTTAATTCTTGTCTTCAATTTTCTTCCAATTCCTTGGCTTTTCCCTTTGTTTTCAGCACCCAAAAGTCAGAATATATCATCCCCACACAAACTCTAGCATATATGTAACTTTAGAGTCCAATTTCGAGTCAAAAACAAGTCAAAATTTATGTCATAGACCAACACAAGCGCGGTGGTGCCATAAATATGTGCAGGGGCGCGCCCCCTGGTAGGTTGCCTGCTCCAGACCAGTTTTCGTAGAATTGTCATGACTTTTGATACAACCTTCTGATTGAGCTGACATTTTGCAACAAGATAGAAGACATCTAGATCTAAAATTTTCATGTTTTGTACTTTGTCAGATTCAAAGTGGATCATGGTCAAAAAGGTGGAACACCGAGGTACTATTACAAAATAGTGTGGGTGTTGATGACTATGTTACCAAACACTAATACCTCCTTGATTTCTTTCCCTTTTAAGCCTCCAAATCCTCATTTAATGTGTCCATATCTTCACCACTCATCCAAACTTAGTTGCAAGGCTCTAAAATCCATTATTTACACTATAATTACTCCATTACAATGCGTTTTAGCTTCCTTTTGAAAAATCCAACTCTTAGGCTCCAATTTTGACCTTATTTCCTCCCAAATGATCATCCCTATAAAATAACATCAAAACTGTAGCACCCCGCATTTTTTTTATATAATTATATAGATATATAGGAAATAATTGTGATAAAAAAAATGTGGATATATGTAGTGATGTGTGTTTGAATTTGGTAGATTGAAAAAGTAGAGATTTAAAATGTTAGTAAAAATAATAGTTGAAATTTGATTTTAATAAGTGAAAATATGAAATTTTAGGTCCTAGAACTTGTATTCAATAGATTTGGTGTAGAAATATGTGTTGGAGAGGTTTGGGATAGATTTGGTTGGCTTAGGAATGGATTGGAAATGGAAAAGGGACGAAGACAGGCTATGAACAGTGCACTGCTATAACTTCAAGCTCGATTTAGACCTTGATGCAGTCAATATCTCTCAAAACTCAAAACCTGAAAGTTTTAGAGCTCTTTCGTATCATTCCATAGCATCTTGAATCATCTCAAACGGAGCTTAGATGAGAGAGTTATGCTCAGATAACGAAATGATTTCGAAATAGTCTAATTAGCTTCGTTTTGCATTTAATGTCTCCATTTGCATCCTAAATCAAAATATAAAAATAATGAGTACTTTTAGGCTTCAAATAAGTATAAAAGGCTTTAAGAAACACCCTTTATCACCTTTTATTTGTAAACATTGCAAAACTTCATTAATAGCCGATTCGGATGGATAAAATAGAAACTTTAGTGTTTCGGGTGTACGTTGACTTGGGTGTTGAGATAAATCATAAAAATAAATATTTTTAGGTTAAAATAACATTAAAAATGAATCCAAAATGTCAAAAAACCGTAGGGTAGTCATATGGATCAAATTGGAAATTCTTAGTGGCAAAATCGTAAATTTGGAGAAACCCAAAACAGCCTGTGAACAGTATTTTTTGGGGCTGCTATGTTTTAAACTCATTTTTATCTCATTTGGTCTCATTTTCTTCCTTCCCCTCACACCCCCACACCTCTTGAAACCCTAAAGGGCATTAGAGAAGAAGAAAGGAAGGGAAAAACAAGAGATTCAAGGGTGATTCAAGATCAAATATTCTTGTTCTTCACTCCAAAGCTAAGGATTCAAGGTAGGGGTTTTCTCTCATTCACTTATATTGAGGCTAGGGTATTTATATATGTAGGTTTGGCTATCAATGATATATATATGCTATGGAATCATCCTCTCTTAAGCGTTTTGCAAGGATTACATGTTTTGAACAAAATAGGGTTTAATACCCATGAAATCTCCTTTCTAGTTTTAAAACCCTAATTTTTGGAAAGTGATGTATTTTCTTCCTTAGTACTTTGTGTTGGGTAGAAAAATGATGTTATTGTGATCTCATGTATTTTCTTAGTTAGTTGTAGAATTGTTATATGATATATTTTGGAAATTTTGAATAGATGCTTGTAAATTGAGATAAATGTTAGAATTTTATGCTTGGTTGGGTTGTTTATGATGCGCATGAGTGAGAGGTTCCTGTAAGGATGCTGGGGAAATAATGTAGTGATTGGTGAGAGGTTCCATGTAAGGATGCTGATTCATTTTCAAGAGGTTCCCGATAAGGATGCTTGAGAATCAAAGGTGACCTAAAAGGGGGGTGGAGGTTACCACAAAGTATGCCACCTACTGAAAGAATTGTTGAAAATTAGTTATGGCAATTAATGGTTATTGTTTGTATATGGTGCTCATTTATTCATTTAAGTAATGTTTTTAAATAAACTTGAGATCCTTTTTAAATGTCACTGCTTTATTTCAAATTATGTGTCTATGTTATGTTAAAATTGAGACCGACCGTTTTAAATACTTTTTTAAACCTTGTATGGGTTTGGGAGAATGTTTCTACAGAGCTTCGTGCTCACCCCCTATCGCTAACATTTTTCAGATTACCCGCTTAAGGAGGAGGACGTAAGGGTCAAGGAGCCCGCTACTTGGGAGACTCCACGGGACGGGAGTATGGATCCCGAGGTGGACGCATAGAGCGACCTCCTTTCCTTTTGTACTAGACTAGGACATTCTTTTGGAACATTGTGTAGTCTAGCTTCTTTTGTTTATTCCGTTGCGTTTCCTTAATTAATTTTTGAGATGTAATAGCCATGACTTTGGCTTATTCTTTTGGATAATGTTGTAAATATATGTGGATGACAATTGAAGTCTTGTTTCTTAAGGGATTATATTAGTGCTCTCATGATATGAATGGTTTTAGAGTGTAATGTCATCCAGGGTGTGTTTTGGGGCGTTACAAAGTTGATATCAGAGCCTAGGCTTTAGGTCTTACATGGGAGCTATAGGTTATGAAATCACCTCTAGAGCTTTAGGATTTGGGTGAATCAAATCCTTGAGTGAAATTTTATACACGTTCTATGCCTTAGCTTAACCTAATATTTAGGATGTCCTTTACATCCATGAACTAAGTTGTGAATTGATGTGCAGGATGAACGGACGAATGCACCTTCGAATGCTATACAAGGCATTTACCAAAGCTTGAGGGAGCTCACCACTTTGGTACAAAACCAAAATGGTAACAACAACCACAATGGTGGAGCTCATCCTCTCGCTCAAGTACCGGGCAATGGGAATGGAGACCGAAGGATGATAGCTCTTCGGGAATTCTTAAGACAACGACCACCCAATTTCCAAGGTAGCTCCAATCCTTTGGAGGCGGATAGATGGATCCACTGAGTGAAGAAGATCTATGACGGCATGGGAGTTGCCGAGGAGTTGAGAGTTGGTTTGGCGACCTACCTGTTTGAGGGGGAGGCCGACTATTGGTGGGATGCCATAAAGAGGAGAAGGGACACCGATACACTCACTTGGGAAGAGTTTGATCAACTTGTCCAATATAAGTACTTTCCTGAATCGGTCAGAGACCGAATGAAGGCAGATTTTCTTGCACTACGAGAGGGTAATATGACCATGGCTGAGTATGAGAGGCGATTCGACGAGCTCTCCCGTTATGCTATGGGATTTATATCTAATGAGGCCGACAGGGCCAAGCGCTTCGAGCAGGGTCTGAGGCCGATCATCAGAGAGAAGTTGGTGGCTCTCAAGATCCGTGATTTTGGGGACTTGGTGGACAGAGCTGCACTAGTAGAGAGAGACATAGAGGATAGCCAGCGACGACAAGGCTTCTCGAGAGGAGGTCCGATCCGGACGGGTGCTAGCACTAGTGGGGCACAGAGACCGTCACCATACCGTCGCCCAAACCAGACAGGTGGACAGCGACTTTTGACAGCCCGAGGAGAGGGAGACACTCAAATTAGAGCCGGTATTACCTCACAATCCTGCTTTGCATGCGGAGGTGTGGGGCATATTAGGATGCATTGTCCAGTTTTTCCACCTAGGGGCCTATCCAGACCGCCAGACAGGTACCAGCATCCCAACCACCACCACCGAGGCCTGCACCGCAACGACGGATACAAGCTCAAGCCCCTGGCGGCGTCAACCAAGGGCGAGTATTTGCTTTGACTCAGCCGAAGGAGGACATTGCCAATGCCGTTGTGGAAGGTATCGTCCTTATTTACAATTCTTGGGCCCAAATATTATTTGACCCCGGTGCAACACACTCATTTGTACGCACGACATATGCACTTGATTTGGGATTGAATTTCGCGAAGTTAGAGCATGTTATGAACATTAGCTTGCCCATGGGAGAACGATTAGATACTAGCCGAGTTTGCAAGGGTTGCGTGCTTCGCATTGGGGAGCACGAATTGATTGTGGATTTGATTGCTTTAGAGATAAAGGGGTATGATGTGATTTTCGGGATGAACTTGTTGTCCGCTTTTCGGGCAGTAATGGATTGTTTCCGCAAGCGAATTATATTTCAGTTGCCGGGAGGAGTCATTTTCAGTTTTGTGAATAACCGAGATTCTTTCCATCCATTTCCTACTACGGGTAGTGGATTTTTAAAAGCGAAATTGGGAAGTCATTTGAGTTTCTTAGCTAGCTTGATGGGAGATGATAGGAATAAAATCCATACGGATGTAGTGTTAATTGTATCGGAGTTTCTGGATGTTTTTCCCGAGGAATTACCCGGATTACCGCCATATAGAGAAATTGAGTTCAAGATCGATCTCTATCCGGGAACCGAACCCATATACATTGCTCCCTACCGGATCTAACCGAGCCACAAGAAAATTTACTTGACATACATTGCTATCTATTTTTCTTACACCCTCTTCTAAATCAGTATGATACAGAAAATCAAGAGAAATAGAAAAGACAATGGTGGGTACTGTTCAATGAAAGAAAAGTCGGTGGGAACAATAAAAAAAAAGAGATAGAAAAATAGAAAATGACCAAGAAAGTGACTAATAAGAAAATGAAAGAAAGAAATACCATATCTAGGCAAAATTTTGAAAAGCTAGAGAGAGGTGAGCTATGCTACATAAATAAATTTTAGCTTTTGAATACCATTGACGTCATTTCATTAACCACTGACCTCTGGCCACATTACAACTTATAAAAAGCTCTAGTTGATCTCAAGTCTGATGCATGTGTAGGTCACCAACTAAAAATTGGGGTATGTTAAATAGTATTTCTTTATTTGCATCAAAATTCTTCCATAAGATTATGTCAAACATAATTAGTTTGTTCCTCAGATTTCAATCATGTGCTAATTGTGCATGTGATTATTTTAATTGGCCATCTTCAGATCGCATGCCCTTTGTGAGACAAATTACTATAATTGGAGCGATATTTTTTGATTGAGAGCATTCTAAGAGAGGTTTGTGAAATCAAAGCTATCCATGGAATGTTTGTTATATAAAGATTCTTGTTCCTATAATGATCATTTCTACTACACAGGGAATTCCAAATGCCAATGTGACAAATGCTAATTTTTGTATAGAATCAGTACCTATGAAAGAGGAATGTGTGGGATATAAATCGGGATTGAGGGTTAGGTGTTCCAACGACCATGATGCTAACTCAATTTAACTAACAAGCTCATGTACATATCTATTCAACTAAAGTTTGTGAGTAGCTTCACTGAAAACCCTCACGCGACAACGCTCATCCGCTAGGATAAACCTAGTAGTTCAAAGGTTTGTTGCATACGCTAAATGCAACTGGATGACCTACAAAAAAGGCATTAGAAATAGATTTTCATTCAATTATTGTTGTATTACTAGAGACTAGCAATATTTAAGTTGGGGTGTGATTAGTAGTTAAAATCAACATACTACTATGCCTTTTTAAGACTAATTATACTTTGATGGAGTTTAAATGATGACATTTCAGGACATAAATTGCATAAGAGACCAAAGGCAATGAATATCAAACTTTCGTGCAACACAAGCATATTCTGGAACAAAATTGGAAAAGCTTGGACCAAGACAAGAACGTTTGAACGCCAATTCATATTCGAATGTTCTCTTGAATTATTAAAGATCAGGCTACTAAAGTACTATGCATGGCGTGTTACAGCAAAGAAGAAAAAAACACAGAAGTACTTGAGTATAACATTCAAACGCCAATCCACATTTGAACGTTGTCCTAAATTATTTAAGACTAGGCTGATGAGTGCAGAGGTAGTGGTTCATAGCGTATGGAAGTAGCTCTCACAGAAGACCAGAGGCAACTTGAGTAGGAGGTTCAAACTATATATGGCGTTTGAATGCCAATCAAGCAAAGATAGGAAGAACACTTGGACACTAGACAATTTTCGAATGTTATCCCCAGACTAGCTGTAGAGTGGTTGGCTTTCACTTAGACTTGGGAGGCCTTGCAGTATTCTTTCACACTCCCTTGCCTCTTCCTCCTTGCCTATAAATACTCCCATTGTGGGAGCTTCAAGTAGGCTGGTAGAAGTAGTTGTAGACATAGAGTTTAGACTTAGACTTATATTTTACTTGTACAGAGGAAGATAGATCATCTTTTGGTTGCAGTGGAAACCCTCCAAAAGTGACTAGTTTTCTTCTATTTTCATTGGTAGTTTCTTTCACTTCCATTGCTTGAGCTTCTTTCTTCCCTTAGAAGAGTGAAACTCTTCCACTTTTTTAGAGCTTTACCAAATTCATGAAGGGTGGAACGTGATTCACTCATTCTTTGTCAAAGATCGGCTCCTCGCTTATTGTGTTTTACCTTGTAATTCCTCTGCTTAGAGGGATGATCATTACTCACTTTTCTATCTTTACCAAAGCTATGAAGAGTGATTAGTTTCTCATTCATTCTTTAGTAAGAGGTGATGGACATGTATGAATTATCCATAAGTTATATTTGTGCATTTCATTTATACTTAAATGCTTTATATTTCACTTGTTTGTTGAATGATTGACTTCATCTAGCAAAGCTAAGGTACTTTGTATAACCATGAGTACTTTCTATAACATAGATGACTCTTGCATAGAAAGACTCATTAGTTCAAGGCAAGTACTCTGGCTAGATCTTCATAACTATCCTTCAATCTTCAACATTAGTGTACTTCATTTAAAGGATGGAAAATTAACGTTATGGTTGAATGCCTTGTAGAAACACTTGATTGTTTGTAGACGAGTTGAGTCTCAGCACAGACAATTCTTGTAAACTTCTAGAAAGACATTGGAACCATGCGCTTAATTCTTATAATCCACCTTTATCTTCTAATTAACTTGCTATTGACACGAGAGTTAATTGAGTTACTAATCACAAGTATAATAAACCGGATAATCAATTACATGTCTAGATCCTCGAACTAAAGAGTAACTGTTTATATTTGAATTTATCTTATATTTTCTCTAGAAAATCTTCTTGGAAAGAATTATATATTTTGGCCCAAGAAAATCTCTAAACATCATCACTATAAATCTCAAAGGTTACAATCACATGGTCTATGTCACTACTTATTTCAAAACACCAACAATAGTTCCATGTGGATTCGACTCTGAACTTAATTGAATTATTACTACAACTTGACCACCTGCACTTGAGTGTACACATATTGGATCAAGTCACTACCTCTTTTTTTTTCTTTTTGGGAGGAGACGGGATAGGAGGGAAGGGGGCTTGAAACCTTGACCTCAAAAAGGTAGGTGACTACTATCTCTACCCTCCCTTCTAGTGCCTATAAATAGCCTTCTTCAACTATTTTTAAGGGAATTCATGAGAGTCCAGTCCAGTGCAAAATAGGAGAGAAATGAGGGAAAGAAATAGAGAAAGGGAGACTTCAAGGAGTGTTTTAGTCAGAGCACGAGCAAAGCCCTACCCTAATCACTTTTCAACCAAAATTTTCTCTACTTCTACATTTTTGTTTATCCTTTCTACGTGGAGGGTTGGACCTCTCCCACTTTTTTGCCCTAGCTGGTACTAAGAGTGGAAGTGTTTTAGCTATTCATCGAGGAGCGACTTGTTGTATTCTATTTTCGGTTGTAATGAGATCATCTCATTCTTCTTACCTATCTATAGCAATGAAGCATGAATAGTCCATTTATACTCTTCAATGAAAGGTGAATGCATATGTAATGTTGTTTAAGTTATAAAAATGTTGATGTCTTAATTATGTGTTAATGTTTATACCTGCCTTAATTGGTAGATGGTTATTATTATAATATGCTCATGGTGATGAACACTGAATAAAGCTTATTGCTATATACCATTATGTATGTAAGTTATTACATACTTCATGTATGATTCAATGATGCTTATAGTTGGGTTTTATGTAGCAGTTGGGAGATTGGTTATAGAAGGGGTAAATCTTGTCATAGCTAATAATTTTGATTCAATGCATAAACCAAAACTCCATCTTCACTAAATCATCAACTTGCTAATCAATTAGTTAGAGTAAACCTTTTGAATGGTTCACATTCAGGGTTACTAGGGTTATTTGGTTGTTGCATGGTACATAGAACTTCCAGCTAACCTAAACAGTTTGCTTGGATATGGTTTAGTTATCCATCAAACCTATGAGTTAACTTTTTAGTAAAATGGAAGTTACTCGATGTAAGGTGGCATTTTCATAAACAAACAATATAATGCATGTTGAACCCCCAAACTGAAGAGTATTTTTTCTCATTGTACTTCAAAGTTTAATTAAGTGTTTATTTGATAATTCTAATCTCATACCACAAGCTATTCCATTGCACACAGCACACACGACAATCTTACCTTTTTTATGTTTTGAGTACCAACAGTTAGCTCCATGTGGGGTTCGACCTCGGACATAAATTGAAAATATAGTATAATTTAACCACTTATGCTTAGGTGTATGATTAAATCAGGCCAAAATCAGTTAGAAAAACTGTATTTATGGGATAATCTTTTGAATTACTTATTATCCTTCGATTCTATTACCCTGTAAGATCTAGTACTAGAATTAAATAAGAATAACATCATATTAATATTTCTCCTAAGATGAATAAAAGGATTGAAGAAACCTCGAATCATTTTTAAAAATTGATCATGAATTTTGAGTTTTGGATGAATTAAATTTTAGGTCAAACTTCGTTTTGAAGGTGTGTAAGTTTGAGAATGGTGATTAGATAAGTTTCTAATTTTTTTTAGGTTAAAATAATGCCTCCATTGAATCCAGAAGGTCAAAAAATCTTGGGAGAGAAAATATAGGGTCTATTAGAAGTTATGAAGTATTCCAGAGTTAAAATGTATTTTACAAAGAATTCGGGTAAGAAAGAATTTGACACTACCTTAGTAGTTTAACCATAAATTTTTACTACTAATTAAGATGGAGCTAATTTTTGGGCAATACAAGTTAGATGTCAAGGGCAACAAATGTGTATTTCATGAACATGTCCTAAATTAACTTTTAAGTAGGTGAAAACTACTCCAGAAGTTCAGATAGAAAGTTGACACCTTCCGGATGTCCCAAGCACCGTTCGAACGGTACTACCTACCCCCTAAAACCTTATTTTTCATTAAAAACAAAAGTGACTTTGAACCATCCAAACACCCAAGGACAGTTTGGATGCTACCCTAAAAACGACCCCGCTCAATTTTAGGGTTTTTCTCCATTTCCACCCTATAAATACCATAATGATGTCCCTTTAGCCATGTTCATCAGTTTTCAAGCCTAGGCAACACTAGAGAGCAATACAGAAGAAGAGAAACACAAGATTAAGGGAGAATTCTCACGCTGGAATGACTCAAACACACTAGATTTACACACAAACTACAGAATTAAGGTAGAAGATTCTTCTCAAGTTCTTTCACTGAGATTTAGGGTATAATTATGTATCTTTTAAATCTTGTAGATTATTATATGTTAAATAATATTTCTTCTTGGTTTCTTTTGATTAACATATTGTTTGTTCTTGAATTCTTTTCAAGTAACATGTGGTTTTCATCAAGATACATTTCTTGTGTTCAAGAAATGTTGTTCTTTAATTTCCAAAACCCTAGTTTTTTCAAAATACATGTTCTCTTGTGAAATTCATATGGACTCTTGATTTCTAAATTCCTATTCTTGATTAGATTATGTTTTTCATATAATACTTGTTCTTATTTAAAGAAATTGTGATTTTTGGAAAAATCCTAAAATTTTGATATCGAAATTGAGAAGGTTTTCTTGATATGATATCTTGCATATTTTAATTCCTTTATTACTATAGTATATTGAGAATTGTACAATTGTGATACTTGAATTGTTAATGAAAATTATGATTGGTTAAGATTGTAGTTGTTGAAAAAAGTATGGTTTCATCTCTTATATGGTTTGGGTGTGGTGGACTTGAATTGTCTTCGAGAGCTACCACATAGTGTTAGAGGTTAGTTTATCCCAGTAGGGATGAGATGGTTGCCTAACACTTATAGTGGATTATTGTTTGTGAGAGCAACCATTATTGTTCATTTAAGTTCTAGGTTGAGAGATGATATACCTTACCTAAGAAGGATTCGTCAATGCCACGGGAGACAGTATACGCCATTCCTAAAGTTGTTTGTGATTCACGAACATAACATATATTCGCCAAATCCTATGAACCTGTAAGAATTCCAATCTTGAGGCTAGTTTCTACTTAATGGTTATAGGACTATAATTTATATCAGAGTGTGCAATGAACCATTGGATTAGATTTAATATAAGTGAAATTAACCATTAGTTACGATTACAGTGGTGAATGTAGAGAGTATAAGCTTCAAGAGTGAGATTCAATCTCTTGGAAAACTTTGTGTATCAAATGGATGAATGGTTTATTACTTAATGGTTATTATTAGTTGCTCTCGTGATTGAATTGTTTCTAGATAGTAATGCCTTCCAAGGTAGATTTTGAAACGTTACAAACCCATTCACCCAAGACCATTTTACAACCATATAAAAGTCCTATTTGATCTTAAGACTCATGGCAAGTGTATGTACTCAATAATGGAATATGAGATATATTAGTTATATTACTTTTGTTTGCTTTAACATTCTTTCATAAGTTTATGCCAATGTTGTTTCCTTTGAATGTTGTTCTTTATTTCAAAGATATATGTGAGTTACTTATAACTTATGAGTGAAACAATCACTATAATATGAAATTTTCTATTCTTAGAGTTAATCCTTGGTGAAATTTGTGTCGAAGCTAAAATTGGATAGCTAATAAAGATGTGAGTTTTATTTAATAAATTTCTTAAATTGTATGTATTATTTCACATACACACGAGTTTCTAATGTTGATGTGGATGTGAATACTCTTATATAGCATTTTAATCTATAGTTTAGCTTTTATGTGAATAATTTGAGTGAACGGGGAATTGTTTTAAATTGCATTATTAATCAAGAGATAATAATATATTCTAAGTTTGTGGATGATAAAAGAAAGTTTGTAGGTACCTTCTCTAGAAACTTTTGGGACATTGCCAAGTTTGTCGTTGACCTCCTGGAACTTCCGTTCCTATTGGCCATTGACCAGTTGTCGGATGACTTCATTTTGGCTTTCCTAGATTTGGGACAAGTCTCTTTTTGGAGACTACTTGTCAATGAGGAGCTGTAGCATTTGCTGATTCAAATGAACTAGCTCCTCTGCTATTTTCTCTAACTTCTTTACCCTTATTGCTTCTTTCTCAGGTGGTGCTGGGTCACGTTGCTCCGCCAGATAGGATCTATGTTGCTCGTTATCATGGGTTTGGTCCCTAGGCGGGTCATTCGATCTTTTGATTGCCATTGACTCTGAAAAACTCAGTGTTTCCCACAAAATGGTGCTGACTATTGATATCATAAAATGACCTTTGAGCTCCAAGGGCATGAGTGACCGAAATTGTTGATTGGCAGATCAAGGGAGATTCCCACAAGGACAAGTCGAAGACCAAATGGGCTTCGGGTTCGACTCTCCAATGCTTAAGTTAGAAAGGGAATTGGAGAAGAAATAGTATTCAACTGGGGTTTGACTGACTAGCCTTGCTGATCTCCATGTACTCCCTTTTTATAGGCCATTCAATTAGGTTGTTAGCGATTTCTCTTCCACTATTTGAATTGTGGTGGTTCCACCAATATAGTAGAGATAGACTCTTCACTGGGTAAATAACCTTTAACTGAGTTGAACTAGTCAAAGTTGTATGCAACTAGGACCATCTCCAGGTTAGAAAGTCGAATTGGCCTTCCAAATAGCTAGTGAGCTCGAGCTTTATTGATGAGTTGGCGAGCTCAAGCTCTCCCAAGCCCTATGTCGTGTTCCTGCTAAAATTCACGTTATCACCCATCATTGGGTGATCAAATTTGATTCTTTCTTTCTTTCTTTAAAGGAAAAAAAAATAGAAGTCAAGATTTTCAGCTTAACTGTCCTACATCCAGTTGCACCGAACATATCCTCTATCTTACCACTAGCCAAATTACCCACGCATGGGCGAATGATTTTGCGTCTCTCTCATTTCCTTATCACCAGGAGATGTGATAGAATAGAATGCCATCCATATGGACGCTAAACAATCAAACAACCCAAATCCAATACATACACACGAAAGAGCGAGGGAGAGAGACATTGTGTTAGCCCCACTATATGTTTGAATTCCCATTTTGTCCCTTGTCTGGTTCCTTCCTTTATCAAAATGAATGAATCATCTTATTCATTCCTTCGGTTGGGGATTCCATATCGAATACGCCAGAAAATGCATATTGATTGAACTTATTGTTGTTGATATGTTGTTATTGCCTTTGGTATTGATTACTTCACATTTCTCAAGTGCCCTTTTTGCCTTCTACATTACACAATGGAATGCTCGTGATTTCTGTAATCTGTTGGTGGGTGATTTGGTTTCTTAAATCCCTTTCTTCTTCTTCAAATGTCCATACATTTCTGCGTCAGGTTAGCGACCCTTCCTACCATCTGATTTTTGAGTTTATTTTGCTTATTTCTCTCTGTAGGTTTATGGCTGTTGTTTAAATTTTCAAGCTTCCTGGGTATTTATTCTGATCTCACTGTTTTACATTGTTTCTGGTTTACATAGATGTTGATTTGGTTCTAATTGCCCTTGGCTATGAATTGGATCTCGGCGGGAGTACATCATGTCTAATTTCTGTTTGTCCATTTTGATTTTGTTATATATGCACACACAAATATGTACATATAGAGCCCTAGAAATGTAGCTAGACTTATTATACAATCCCCCTTCATCGTATCCAACAGTGGGAGTTATCTTTATGACACCGTGAAGGTGTACTTTCTGTTCTATGTGTTGTAAAGGAGCATGTGTGATCCTTCTCTCCTTTCTTGTAGTTTTTGTCTTGTGCAAATCCGTAGGGCTAAAATTTCTAGTTATGGTCAGATTTTTTTGCCGAATGTCACTGTTAAATGCTGATTTGTGTAATTATAGATTTTGTGAGCAGGAAAGCTTTGTGCGTTGTATGTATGAAAGTGATCATACATTCAATAGTTGTCTCTGGTTTTTATTCCATATGTGCTGTGTAGTCTACTTAACATTTTTTGCATCTTTTGGTAGCCATGACTGATTTGATATCGATACGTAAATTGCACAAGTCACCCATGCCTCGGTAGTGAATTAGTTATGACTCGGTAATATCGGCTCAACTCAAACATATATGATTTGAATTGGATGAGTTATGTAAGAGGCAAAAATTGAGAATACCTCTCACAGGAATTGAAAAATTGAAGTGTTTATGAACTCAATCTCCTAGTCTTCTCTTACCTACAAAACGAACAAGTCAGTAAAGAAATGCTTCAATCGAAGTGCTTCAATCGAAATGCCCAAAATCGAAATGCCCAAAATCAAAGTACTTCAATCGAAGACACTTCGATGCTAAAGTCAGTAAAGAAATTAGAACGAATGGAAGAAGATCAAGAGAGTTTAGCGTACTTTTTCCCTTGGATTCTTTTGCTTTTTATAGATGGTCATCCCCTTAGGGTTTCCGTGATTTTTGATTCAAGGTGGCATACCTTCCTTCAATTTAGTGATTTAGTTTGGGAAGTTGTTGATAATTCTCTAATATTTCCTCCTGATATCTTCAATTTCTCTGATTATCTGATTGCTTAAGTTATAAGTGAATCTTTATCTTTTCATCTATCGCTTTGAACAGTTCGGACATAGCGAATACCAAGACTCGATATTTGTCGAACAGTTTTAGGGACCTGGCTTGGCACAAACTGGTCTCTTCTATCGCCTTCCCGAACACTTTAATGAACTCGGCTTGGTACAGGTCGAGCTTTTTCCTTACTTAGCTGAATAGATTGATGAGTTCAGTCATAAAGAGAATCGAACTTTTTCTTTGATTGCCGAACCTTTAATTAGCTCAGCTTGGTTAAAAGGCTTAATCGAGGATTCTTCATCACGTCTTTTGCCTTGTCAACATCACGTGAGCACATTTAATGTCATATCACGTGCTATCATGAGGTTTTACCCCTTCATTTGCCCCCAGAAAATGTCAGACATACGCTTTTCGTCTGTCAGCCATTTTCTTACCTTCTCATCATTATTATTTGTACTTTGTAACATCCCCTTTATTTTGGCGGCACATTCAGGATATTTAAATATTGCCCTTTAAAATTTCTCCTTTATAAACCGACTCTCTTCATATTTCATTCATTTCGCCTTTTAGCTTCCAGACCCACCTTTTTTCTGTGTTTTCTTCCTTTGAACTTTGTCTTCTTCAATGGCCCCTCCTACTCCCTCAGAAGTTCCTGCCTTCAAAATTAAGTACAACATTCTAGACGATGTTGAAGTTAAGGTTGCTGGGAAGGATGAGCCCCTAATTGGCACAAGAGAGAGAATTCCCATCCCTACTCGTGCCATTACTGAGGGTGGGATTCGTTTTCCTCTTGATCCTCTTCTTCTCTGAATTCTCTCTGCTGTAAAACTTTGCCCTCTCCAATACTGCCCTAACTTTTTTGGGATCGTCATGGGGGTGTCTTCCTTGAATAAGATTCTGTGTTTGAGTCTTGGGTTGTGGGAGATTTTGTACTGCTACATTTTCAAGGCCGCCAGAGATAGCTACTATCTATCGATGAGGAAAAGGAGGGGTATTTGATAACCCACCTTCTAGATTCAAACAAGGGCCATGCGAATGACGTGGTGTTTGTTTCTGGTAACTTCGAATACGCTCCTGGGGTCACTCCATCCTATCGTTGTCCCTATGAAGAAGGCATGTCAGGTATTTGATATCTTTTGCCTTCTGTTTTAGCTTTGGTTTTCCATTTTCCTGACTTTGGGTTTTCTTCTGCACAAGTGAAACTGTGAAGGGAAGGATTGTTGAGTCCTCTGTAAAGATAGACCAACTTTAGAAAGTTTGGAATTTCATCGAGACTCTATTCTGTCGAGCCGTCCACACGCTGTTCGGGAACACTCCAATTTACACTTCCTTCATTGTTGTGCCGAACCGACCTAGCGCCACTTTGGCTGCAGATCGGGAGGCGATCCAAACTGCTCGGGCACAGACTCTTTGAGCCAAGAAGAAGTCTCCTCTTGCAACCTTTGGGCGCAGGACGGTAACAATTTTCATGATTTTTTATCAATTGTTGAACCGACCCCTTCCACCGAGCTGACTTCAATCACTCTAGTGATTCCGATTTCTATACTTGAGGAACCCATTCCCGAGGTCCTAACTGAAACTGCTCTTCTTAATGAAGCTGATTTGCCGACTAATGGCCAAGCAGATATGGCTTGGCCAATTGAAACTTCAATTCCAGTTGAGCTTGATCCTCCAGATTCTGTCCTTTCAACCATACCCGAAGACGACTCAATTTTTGAACTTGCTCAGGACCCTACCCAGAAAAGGCGGAGGGCAGCCAAGTCCGAAGCGAACCTTCCACCTGAGTCTTCCAATCATTCCTTCCGACCAATCCTTAGGGCCAAAAAGAGGGAAATTACTGCCAAAGACTCTGCAATAGAAGATTTTAATATTGCAATAGGGATTGCCCAAGGAGTGATTTTGCCTCGGGATCTGACAATGAATGAGGCTCTTATTGACGATGAAGTGTCTCGTCAAGCAATTCAACATATGGTCTTGGTAAGACTTGCTCCCTTTCCTTCGGGCTTCTTTCCTTTTAACAAGTTTTTTTCTAAGTCTTCTGCCTTTTTACTTTAAGGGTCTGCAAAAAGTTCATGAAGTCGGAGCTCGAATAGCAAGGAAAGATAAGGCTATGAGGGATGCTATCCACGCCCGATCATCAGCCCTAGCCAAAAAAGAGAGTGTGGATAAAGAGTATGTCAAACTCTGCGAAGAGGTGAAGGTTTTACAGGCTCAAAACCAAAGCCTGACCGAGGAGAACCTGAAGCTTCAGACTGAGATTGGGCAACTCAAAGACTCTGAACATGAAGCAAATGTTGAACTTTCCCAGTTTCAACTTGATTATACCAGTCTATTAGAGGAATTTGACAAATTCAAAGCAGAGGCAAAGGAGAGGGAGGACGCTTCGTATGATGAGGGAGTTGAAAAGACAGAAAATGACCTTGCCCTGCAGTTCCCCCAAATCTGAGATGCATGCTTTAGTCAAGGCTGGCATGCTGCTTTAACTGCTGCAAGGTCCAACTTCATCAGAGCTCTTTTCAAGGCATTCTCTTCCCAGTTCTTCTTAACTTCTGGCCTCCTGAAACATTCAAGAAATTTGTCTTTTTGCGACTTCTGATGTAAACGTTCAATGATCATGATCTTGTAAAAATTTTTGAAGTATGAATGCAAAACGCTTTTTTGCCCTGTTTGTTTATTGGAAAATGTGTTTTTTTTTTGGAAGTCTAAGCTGTTTTGTTTGACTTCCTAATTTAGAAGAATATGGATAGCCTTTGAAGTTACGGCCCTTTTTCAAATGCTTGGTGAAAACAAAAAGAGACAATAGCGGAGGCCCAAACAAAAAGAGACAATAGCTGTAAACCCCACACTTTTATCTTTATACATGTATGTAGGTTTATATAGCAAGTTATTATTTCTTTTGAAATGTTAATATGGAAAAATTTGAGGAAATAGTAGTTAAAAGTTAGTTTAGCTTGCAAATATATGAATTCATTGTAATAGAACTTGTACCAACTAGGTTTGATGTACAAAAGCATGTTGAATAAGCTTGGGTTGGAATTGGATGGTTGTGGAATGGATTGGAAATGAAAAAGAGAGTTTTTGTCATAAAACACATAAAATCTTCTGGAAGGTCGATGAAAAATCTTCTGGAAGGTTAAGGTAAAAGGTTTATCCAATAGGTAAAACCTTTCGGAAGGTTAATGAAAAGGTTTGTCGATTAACCAAACCTTTTGGAAGGTCGATAAACAACCTTCCCGAAGGTCTTCGAAAAAATCTGAAATTTTAAGTCGCGAATAGCCGGCTTTTCTTTCACTATAAATACTTAAGGACAACCCCTTTAGCCCCATTTCAACATCTCTAACCCTAGAAAACCTTAGAGAGTAAGAAAGGAAGAGAAAAATACAAGATCAAAGGGGATTTTCACTTTAAGAAGATCAAAATCCTAGATTTTCAAGAACATCAAGGTAAGAGTTTTCTTCCATTCTTGTTCATTGATATTAGGGCATGTATATATGTATTTTTTGACTCAATCTTATATATATGTTATAAAATCATCATTCCTTGATTTTTTTGTAATTATTATTATGTTTTAAACAAAGTTAGGGTTGAATACCCATGAAATCTCTTTTTCTTAATTTAAAATTCTAGTTTTTGAGAAATATGGGTTTCTCCCTCTACATTCACTTAAATTTAGTTTCGAAAACTTTAGTGTTTTCTGTTGAGTATCAAAATGATATTAAGGATGATCTCTTGCATTTTCTTCAATTGTACATGTGAAATTTGGGGATTTATGGAATTGTCTGTTATTTGAGAAAATTGTTGGTATTGTATCTCTTGTGTGATTGTTGGATAAATATGGGCTACTATTGACCGGGTATCATAGAGTGTGTAGACGCCTTCTTACTCTGTGCGGGTTTGAACTTTTCCTACCACTCGTAGTGGGGTTAGTGCCTTGCGAGGACTAAACCATTATCACTCATGGGTTATTGTAGAAAAAAGGTTAGTACACTACTCCTAGATTGGATACGTCATTGCCATAGTGTTGGCACATGCCCTTTCTAAAGGTTGGATATCCTTGTGAGGATTTGTGTGGGTTGTACGTGGGTCAGGATATTTTTAATAGTATTCATGTGAGATCTTACTTCAGACTAGAGATACGAATACAGTTGTGGGTTATTGGTCATTGTACCAGAAATAGTTTCTACAATAATTTTGGGAAGTATGGAATACCGCAAGAACTTGGGAGAAACGGTTTATGGTGGAATGGATTATTAGTCGTATATTGGTTTCACTTATGCATTAAATTACTGTTGTTGCTTAAACTTGAGATATGTTTAAATGTCCATGTTTTATTTTAAAAATTAATATATGATATTTGCGAAATGAGACCGACTTGCTTTACATGTTTTCTAAACTATGTTGGAGTTTCGGAGGAATGTTGATACAGAACTTAGTGCTCACCCCCTACAAACTATATTTTTCAGATTGTGGTCTAGAGGAAGAACTCGGGGTTGAGGAGCCAACACATTGAGAAGCTCCACTAGACGGGCTCGTGGATCCCGAGATGGATGTCTAGAGTTATATTCTCCTAGGTGCTAGACTAGAAAATTTCTTTTGGGACTATGTAAAGACTAATCTTTTGTTATTCTGTTGCAAGTTTAAATGTGATTCTTTTGGGATGTAATTATCATAGTTGATCACATTCTTTAGGGATGTAATGGCCATGGTTGGCCTATTCTTTGGGATAATATTGTAAATGTTATATTTGATGAATGAAATTTCTTTAATGATGAATTTATTTAGTTGCTCTCATGATGTAAATGGTTTTTAGATTGTGATGCCGTCCAATGTGGGTTTTGGAGCGTTACAATAGCGGTCCTCTCATTGCACTTTTCTATGTCGGTATAGGTTTTCAAATACCTTGTAGTATCCTTATAGAGTGTTTCCAGTTTCTAGCGTAATGCTAAACATGTGTCAATTATCATTGACTCTCGACTATTGGTTATGAATTGAGAGACAAACTCCCCGACGAGCTGTTCTCAAGAGAAAACAGAGTTCACGGGTATCCCATAAAACCACTAAAGAGTTGATCTCTCCAAGCTTGGGGGAATATCTTGCACCTCAACGCCTCATTGCTCGTCCAGAGTGTCATCTTATTAGTAAAGGCCCCTATGTGGAGTAAGGGATCGAACTTACCATCATACAACTCAAAGGATAGAGGAGAGAACGTACATGGGGGCTCGACTTCTCTTATGGACCGAACATAAGGAGTTGTGGTCATCTTAAGCAGGGTCTACCTTGCCCTCTATTTCATTGAATATATGAGGTTGTCTTGAGTGAAGTTATGTTGTAGCCGAGTGACTACTTCACGAGTTGGCTCAGAGTGCCTAGCTTCTCTCTTCTATAGTCGTCATACTAATCATCTCGTGCAGAGTGATGAGTTGAGCTCCCATGCCTTTCTCTTTGTTTCCTAGGTTGGCGTTCCCTATGTGAGTCGCCCGTCTTCTCCACATGATGAGGAGGATACCGTCTATAGGTGAAAGGTTCCTAAAAAAGCGTTGAGAAGCAGTGCGGCTAGGTGAGTACCTACTTCGATTTTAATTATGAGTCAAATAGCTCCTTGTCAGCAACCTACTCATGTGGCAGGTGGATTGAGCCTCATGCGAGTGACATTGGTGGTGGTTGCTTTGGCGAGGTGGGCGTCTAACCAGGCTAGCAAGTTTGTTGCCTCTTTAGAGAATGAGCCCTTGTTGGAGGGCTTTTAGCTCCTCTATATTCTTCCTTATTGCCTTATGGTAATCCGTTTTAGTAGCTAAACCACCTTCTGCACCGAGGGCAAGTAAGTTGTGGTGAGAAGGAGGTTTTTCTTTGGAGTGCTCCTGTCTATCACGGATTAGTACATCCTTTGATAATTGAAGGTCATAGTTAGTGGGATCTTCGAGGATTGGGGGTAGTGGAAGTGCCATGCAACTAGTCCCCGGATCGAGGGCTTTCTCGACGGATATAGTTCAAGGCTTTTTGGTTGGTAGAAAACTTAGTCGTTTCTCACAGATGACGCCAATTGTGGGGGAATAATTTCATACAAAGAGTAACCATCTCATAAGGATAAAGAAGGTGGTGAAGAAGCCTCGGGGAATATACAAGACAAGAGAACACGTAGGTGAACCGATGGCCGGAGGTTGCCAAACGACTCAGATGTTTAAGTCAGATCGCAAGTTAGAGAGAAGTATTGAGTGAATAGGCTTAGATTGAATGAATTACCTAGTACCTTGAGGCCTTTATTTATAGTAATAGGGAGATATGTCCAAAAGTAACCAGAACTCTAGGTTGATTGGCTCAATCGGTCACCAGGTCCTAGAAGTTCGGAGCCGAGTTAGACTAGGATTCTTGGTCCCCGGTCCTTATCATCAGCTCCTGGTTATTTGAGGTAGAATATCACTAGGATACTAGGTCCTAAATTGAAGGAAGAGATGTGCTTGTCAAAAGGCATTGGTTGGACCTTAGCTTAGTAGTTGAGACTTGGTGGTTGCAAGTACGCTGGTGTTTGGCAAGTGCCGACTGGTAGGAGCAGCTGGACAGTAGCAGCTGGGCAGTGCTACTGCTGACCAGGAGTAGCAATTAGAAAGTCGCAGCTGGGCCTTGCTACTATCGACCGACAGTAGTAATTAGAAAAGTGCACCTGGTTCCAACATATTCAAAATTCCGTTATTGTATCTTTTTTTATGGTTTAGAACCCCCCCACATTTTATCCGAGCTCTGCCGAATATTTTCCTAACAATGGCCAAGTTTTTGATGGTTTAATATTTCACAAATGATTGAATTTGAGATGTGCCTCAAGCATATGGAGGTTGTGACAGTAGGCATCAACTTCACCTTCTTTTATAAGTCTATATCACCGTCATATACAAGCCTCCGTCTTCTATTCTATGTATTTTCTTCCCTTAACTGCCATCGCGAGTTTTTTGAATTAAAGATGCAAATGGTGTTCTGATACCTTTGAGATTTTATTACATCATTTAAATCTCTGCATTGCATATTTGGTGCTAACTGTTTACTGCAAAAAGAAGTAAAAGTATCACAAAAAATGGAGTAGAAAAAATGGAAAAAAAGAAGAAGAATATAGCATTATGAGGGCACATGTAGTTTGGCTAACCCACTACTACTAGGGGAATATCTTTAAATTATTTGATATATAACTATTGTTTTTCTTTTGAGGCAATGTATGTGGAAGGTGGTAATGTGATACGTTGCGTGTTTTGCATTCATTTCTGATACACAACTTGCTGAGTAAAGCTTCTTTTATTGATACTTGTTTCCAGGATTGTATGCAGATAGTACATGTGGGGGATTATTGTGTTGTACAAGCGGACTGAATGTATGGTCTTGTAAACTTGTTGAAATAACAGTTTCTTAGACAGCTATGGCATTTAAGTCTTACCAAAATCAGGCTAAAGTTCTGGTTAAAGACTACTTACTGGCAGATCCTTTTATTCCATACACTTCCATCCTTGGAGGCTTATTTGCATGCAAAATGGTATGTTCAAACTTTTCCTTCCTTTTATCTTTTATGCATTTTCCTTAATTGAAAGGGAGAAAAAAGAAAAGGAAAAAGTTCTTTCTCTCTATTAAAAATTGAGACATCTTTGATGAATAGGCCCCTTGTGGTCTAGGCCTTATTCTGTCACTCTGTGACAAGTATACTCATATATCATGCTGTATCTTTAGCAAAAATTGTTCTTATTTGAACTTCTACAGACTTATCTTGTAGAGTTACATATTTTTCCCTTATGATATTTGCTTCACCTATTCTGTTAGTTTTGGCCTTCACAGGTCTACGATCTTATTCAGCTGATCAGTGCTTTTTCCTGTAAGAGCTATACTAGCCTTACAAAAATGCAACGGATTGAATGGAACAACCGGTGAATACATATGAACTGCTTGTTTTGTTCTGCATTCTTTTGTGATTCTTTTCTTAATGTTCTTACTAAATATTTGTGC
Organism: Ilex paraguariensis; assembly: GCA_963454935.2. Taxonomy (NCBI): domain Eukaryota; kingdom Viridiplantae; phylum Streptophyta; class Magnoliopsida; order Aquifoliales; family Aquifoliaceae; genus Ilex; species Ilex paraguariensis. The sequence goes on along the minus strand of CAUOFW020000740.1, from coordinate 150,157 downwards.
AGTGGCATCTCCAGTGTTCATGCCATTTTTATTGCAAGTATGTCTTTGTACTTTGTGTTCGGGTCAGATCTTTTTTCTGACCAGCATCTTGATGGCCTTATTACGTTCCGAAGCTCACCACTCTCAACTTTTACACTGGGGGTAAGTCCTGTTTTACTCTGCTATTAACTTCAGTGATCTTCCTGCAATCTGTCGCTTCATCTTCACAGCATCTAAACTACAGAATTTAAGCAGACCATCTCTTTGATTGCTTTGAATCTATTAAGCATACTGAGGAGAGGAAATATTCTCACTGGCATTACTGATACCATAAAATCAATTGATTTTTTGTTTGATCCAATGAGAATGGTGGACTACACAAGTGGTGTAGGTATCCTTCTACCGTCCATTCCATCCGGCATCCAACACAAAAAAGAAAAAGGGGAAAATACCTGAAGAAGACATGATTTGATCTTAGGTTTCTTGTGCAATCATTGGGAGACTTTGCCAGCTAGGTTGGCTGGTATCTTAGAAAAAGTCTACCACAGTATGAAATATGTATTTTTGTCAGAAACTTACTATTGAGAAACTCATTTCTTTTTGAATACAGGGTAGATTGTTGTATGTTTATTTCAGATATACTATATGTGTCTTTGGCATTACATCATCTACCCCTTGAATGCAATGGATTGCAAGATTTTCCCTACAATGCTACTCATCCATCCTATGGGTAATGATTCCAACCTCACTCTAAGGAGATAGTCACCACTTTTCCACATATGAGTGTCTTCATTGAAAGCTGAAATCCTTACGCCACCAGTGGATCACAGTCCCTGATATGAACTAAGCAAAAGGTCACTGGTATCGTTTATGTTCTAACTTATAAGTGTCCTTATTTCATTGAGTCGATGGGTTATTGTGCAACAAAGCAGGTATTTTCAAAGCAAAACTAAGTATTGCTTCACACCCATAAAAGGTGAGCTCTTAAAATCCATTTTCACTTGCTTGCTAAGGAATTTTGTGTCGACACATGTTTCCTCCCCTAGTTCTTGATTTTGCAGTTTTATTCATTGCCATAAATCTTAAGTACATGCCCTTAAGATTTATCAAGAAGCAAGAGTCTGTTATTCTATGTCATTGTAATACTACTATGATTTTGCCAATCGACATAGGAATCAGTTGTCAGGCTGCTTCTGCGTTATTCTGGGACATTTGGCATGAATCCTCTGGCAATCCATTTGTTGAAGCAAACTTATGATTTGATCTTCAGTAGACTCGTATATGTTGTTTTTGTGATCAGTCCTCATACAATAACTCTAATGATTTCTGACAGGTATCTGTTGGGTACTTCCTTGCAGACCTTGGAATGATTTGTTGGCTGTATCCTTCCTTGGGTGGATTAGAGTATGTAAGTATATTGTTTATGATAGAATATACTAAGGCTTATCATAGGTCATTTATGCCACTGAAATGCTGATCCAGATGGCACAGATTTGTCTACCCCTCATCTGAATTGTGATTTTTAAAACATGTATCCCACACCCTGTTTCTTATGCTAGCTGCAACAGTGAACCATGTTTACTGTGGGTCGTACATATCTGCAGTCTCCTTATTTAGCTAAGTTAATGTTCTGCTAGAATTAGGTTATGAGATGGGAGTATAACGCTTTTTGTTGAGTGTGGTGAGGGTGAATTTTTCATTCAAAAATTCAATTTGATGTGTAAATACACTCTAAACACAAAACGGCTGCATATGGAAAGCTTTTCAGAGATACACATTATGTCTATATGGTACTATATGACTCACTATATGGTTTGTTTGATTCAGATCATCCATCACTCTCTCTCTGGAATTGCTGTGGCATATGCCATGTTTACTGGGGAGGGGCAGCTTTATACCTTTATGGTACTCATCTCTGAGGTGACAACTCCAGAGATCAACATGAGATGGTATGTCTTGGACAACTGAAGCTTTCACAATAGATTGAGCCTGAGTTCAGTTCGACATATGTTTTTGGGTCTCGTGCAGGTACCTCGATATGGCTGGCTTGAAGAGGTCCAACGCATATCTAATCAATGGTGTAGTCATATTTTTTGCTTGGCTGGTGAGTAAAAATCATATTGTATTCCCATCATAGAGGAACTAAAAATGGGTGCACTTACCACTCGATATACCGTGCTGTAGACAATCTAGTTGCCAACCATGCCACCATTGTTCTTTGGTTGAAGGAAAGCCTAATTAAACTTGTCAATCAAATGGCGTGCCCTAGGTGATGGGCTCTATGATCCTCACCACTCTGAGTATGGCGGTGTTTTAGTTTTAACTTCTCTCTGTCCGACTTTTCTTGCAGGTTGCTAGAATTTTGCTGTTCATTTACTTGTTTTACCATGTTCACTTACACTATGATCAGGTAATTGCCTCCTGAATATTCCACTTCATAGGCCCAACATTCTTGTGAATTACTGATTTCATCTGTTAGTTGATAGTATCTCAGCAGCATAATTTCACCATATGGTGGGGAATATCTCCCCTCTTGTGGAGAATTATGCTATGTTTCGCAATTTCTCATGCACTATAAAAAACAATTTACCCCATCCCCATCGCTCCCTCCCTCTCTCTCTCTCTCTAACACACACAAACACAATATGGTTCCCTTAGAATTGTATTTCTTTTATAGAATATTTCATATGATCCTTGTGATGTTCTGGATTTGCGCCCAGAATAAATTGTAGTAACAGTAAGAGATCCTTGAATGATTAGCAGGTCACTAAGATGCACACATTCGGTTTTCTCTTGGTATTTTCTGTGCCGTCTGCGCTTGCTACCATGAACTTGATGTGGTTTCGAAAGATTATCAAAGGTTTGAGAAAGACTTTAGCAAAGAGGCAGTGATCGCCATTGCAGTATAGTTTCTCCAAGCCTGTTGGTTTCATTTCCCTTCATACATTTTCTTTACTTGTACAAATTGGTTGAGGGGAAAAAGAAATAGAGATAGACAAACAAAGGCAATCTGATATTATTAGCTGATGAAAAATTGAAAATGTTGTATATCTCAAATGGTGCATGCAATTTGCTTACTATTCTGTATTCTGTAACCTATGTGAAAAATCCTTCGAATCAAAATGTGCTCCAATGACTCGATGCTTCCCCACTTTATCTTTTTGAGAGAGAAAATGTAAATAAGAACACACAAAAAGATGAGAAGAGTTTTGATTCAAATGAAATTTATGGGCTAATAGGATATAGAAGAAAACAAATAATATTAGTAGAGATATGTGAGGGTATAATTGGTATTATAGTAATAATTAATGATAACATATGAAATTAAAAGTTTTTTTATAGATGCTGACATTTATAAGTACTATAGATAAATAAAAGTAAACAAAAATAACTTTAATTTTTTTAAAATGAGTTATCTACAAAACGCTTCACAATCACCACCAATGTTGCCACCCCACTTAGGATTTAATTACGAAACTTAGGAAATAATTTAAAGTTAGTTTAATAAAAATTTACTGAACCTAAAATGAGACTAGATTTAAATTGATTTGGAACAAACTTTGATCAGAAAAAGATGGACGTGTGGCGCGTTGTGGACCAAGTAATCAAGGGGTATGAAAAGGGAAAAATAATTTTTTTTTCCATTCTACACCTGCAATTTCCAAAAAAAGAGAGAGAAAGAAGAAAGAGAAAATTAGGGCTTCTCCTCATCTTCTTCGTCCAATCTACGATCATCCGACCATTAGATCTTATTGAGCTAAGAGATAAAGTTGTTCTACATGATGAGAGCTACATGTAAATACTAAAGATTGTGAGTTTCTCCAAGATCTCAATGATGAGATTTTCGAGATCGAATTTTGAAAGCTTGATTTGAGATCTTTGGGATGTCTTCTACGCAAATATATGTTACAAGAGATAGGGTTTTCCAAACTAGGTTTATTTCTAACGTATGGTTGAAATGGGTAGAGCGTCAGAGATAAAATCTCATGTATAACACATAACTAAGGTTGTTAGAATATGAAAATAGGTATAAGAATGTTTAAACCAATTCTTGTATGATTTGTTATGATGAAATTCCTTGACATTGAATATGTTCATAATATGCGTATGATATGATGAACATGATATTGTAATAGTGGGCTTTCGACATGAGTATAGGGGTGTGTGTGTATGGTTCTAATCAAAAATCATCCTTGGTAGGTTAACACGTGGGCTCAAAAATGTTGGACTTAGGTTCGACTGAATCGCACAGGTTTCATTGAAAATATGTGTTAGGGTTAGTAAGACAGGCTAGATTCTTCCTCAGGTCCTAGACCTGGTGACTTCAGATACGGACTTCCATTGGTATTGAGTCTATAAAGTGTGTCGGCATACACGGAGCTGTTAGTGAAAGTCCACAAATGTCATAAATATCCATCCCAAGAAAAATACAAGGATTTTATAAAATGTTCATTGGATGTGTAACGTCAATGGCAGGGGCTTGGAATGCCTGGAAGCATGTGCATGATATGACATGTGTTATGGGAACCGGTGGAGGGCTCGGGTTTGCATTGCATGCACGAGTTCCATCTCATGACATGACATGAAAAGTATAACATTCATTTATGAAACGTATGTTTTTGAACTAATGCTTGAATTGTTGAATTGCATGTGACATTTCATATACAACTGGGTTGAGGAGTAGTCTCCTTAAGAGATACTCTATTAAACATGACTCACCCTTTATGGGAACATATTTCAAGTGTTGGACAGAAGCCGATAGACAGTCCTCATTTGGGTCATTATTGATAACAAAGCTGGAATGTGGCTTTTGAATTGCAATTTGTAAATCTAATATGTAAATTTGTTTTGAACTTGTACATTGGTAATATAGCATATAATGGGACTCTATTGGAGAATGTTTTGATGTAAATGAATATAGAATGAGATTGGATGGTTTAGAGTTGAAAATTGGATAGATTGAAAAAATTCTAGGCTCATGTACTGGTACCTATGTTCTCAGGTACTGGAACCATGCTGTTGGTTGACCCAACTACCGGTACCTAAGCTTACATGAACTAGAACCTGGATTCAAATGGGCTCAGGTACCAGTACCTAGACCTCAGGTACTGGTACCCCGATGGATAATGGGCTCAGGTATCGGTACCAGGATAAATAGGTACTAATATTTAGCAAACAGTGGACTCAGGTACCGGTACCAAGTCACATAGGTGCCCGTACCTGGCAAACATAAGGCCTAGGTACCGGTACCACTTATGCGAGGTACTGCTACTTCCTCCCAAAAACTTAAAATTTTAAAATGTAACATTGAGGGGCATTCACTTTTTTAACGACCATCTATGAATGATGTAAATGGAAAATAATAAATCCTAATTATTGGGGTTTGAACCTTGGAATGGTCATGTGGTTGATATGTGTATAGGTTATGCGTTTGGTAGTTTTCCGATACAAGGGATACTTTGCCCAAACTTTATTTTGGTTATGATCCTGGTAAAGGGGATGTAATGATGTGGTGTCAGGTTATACAACATTCATTTGTACTTCCTCGTGTTGATAGGTGATTAACAGGTTGAGACAGGACCCCTGAATTTTGGAGCGTCACAACTTTGTATTAGAGCTTAGGTTTCAAATTAGCTTGAACTTGAGGGTAGATTGGGTTAAGCCATTGGATCCATTGTGCACTACATGTGTATGTATATTAAATGCTATATGTTGTGTGATAAGTGATTATATGCATGATTAAATGTGAGTGAAAATGAGACACTAGGGTTATAAAACATAACCTTGGGGGTCGAAAAAGAGAAAGAATGGGAAAGCTTACAGTTTGGGCGTCTATTGGTAGGTGGCATGCCTCCTACTTGAGACAAAAGGAATTTTTTCAATGTTTTAACTTCAACCCCTAGCCTTGGTGTACTAAGTTAGTGGTCTATTGCTATCTTACATGTGTGTGGATGAAAAATAAAGGAAATGGACACCGGAATGGCCAAGGGGGTGGACGGAACAACAACTAACCACCGCCGGCCTTTGCTCAACAAACCTTCATGGATGTTATACGCACAATGACGGCTACCTTTGCATAAGCTAGCGCCAAAGTGGGTCAAGGAGGCTCGAACAACCTCCAAAAGTCAAGGCACATAAACCACCGACTTTTATAGGAGGGTCGGATCTAATGGTGGCTGACAATTGGTTCCAACAAGTAGACAAGATCTTCGAGGCTATAGAGATCATATGTAATGCCACTAAGATCAGGCTAGCAACATTCTAGCTTGAGGCAGATGCCCATCTATGGTAGAATTGGGAAAAGGCCTCAAAGAACTTTGAGGCGATGACATGAGAAGAGTTTCATGAGCTCTTCATGGACAAGTATTTTCCATCGACTGTTCGAAAAGTGAAAACCCGGGAATCCTTGGATTTAAAGCAAGGGAACATGATAATGATGAAGTACATCACTAAGTTCACTGAGCAAGCCCATTTTGTCGAAGACTATGTGGCCATAGACTTGGCCAAAGTGAGGAGGTTCGAGGATGGTTTGAAGTTGTCCATTCAGAAAAAGATTGTGGACCACCGCCTAAAAGACCTAGACTCGATGCTCGAGATGACCATGGCTATTGGGAGGGAAGTAGAAGACACCAAGAGCATTCGAGAGGCAGGTGTTAAGGATAAGAAGAAAGAGGGTCAATCCTCTTCTACTAGTTCGGGAAAGAAGCAAAATACCTCATAAGGAAAGAGGGTCAATCCTCTTCTACCTCACAAGGATATCAAGGGCAGGGCTGAGGCTATCAAAGCCAAGGCTAGGGTCAACCCCCCCAAGGTGGGAGAAATTTTAGGGCCACCTATTAGGTCGGCTAGAGGATTTGCTTCATATGCCACCAACCAAGTCATTTGAAACAGAATTTCTCTCAGAGGCAGGAATCTGAGAGCTATGAGACATCTCAGTCCCAGTCATTAGTGGGGCATCCATATATATTTTTCACTCCACTCTATCCCACCATGGGCCAAGGAGGCTAGTTCTAGTTCCAGTGTGCTACACATGCCCTTACCATTTCAGAAGCGGAGATTTCGCAATCAGGCCGGATGGCCCAGGGTTTGGGCTGAGGCTCAGATTGAGGCCGAGGATAAGGCTTACAGACAGGGACTGCAAGGACCCAGGGGTGAGTCTATGCCATCACACCTTAGACTTAGTAGGTAGATCAGTCAGTGATTTAAGGTACATTTCTACTCTCTCGCTTATAGGCCAGAGAAATATTTGATTTAGGTGCATCTCATTCATTCATTCATAACTGCATCATGTGTAAATGATTTGAGTTTAGAGGTTGAGACCTTAGAAAGACCATTGCAAGTGAGTCCTCCCCTAGGAGTTAGGGTTCGTATTGATCAGATATGTCAGGGGTATGGGTTAGAGATCTCGGGGATTCTACTAACTGTAGACCTTAGGGTCTTGGACATGTTGGAGTTTGATGTCATCCTCGAGATGGATTGGATAGCGCCACGCCGAGTCGTCATCGATTGTGATTGGAAAAGGGTTATTGCTTATACACTAGTGGTGTCTAATTTAAATTTTAGGGAGAAAAACATGATGTTTTACCCTAAGCCTTATATGACTTTCATTGACAATGATAGTTGATGGGTTGACTTATGAGCCTTACACTTGAGGACGAGACGAGATAGGAGTTGGGTTTACTTCAGGTAGTTTATGAGTATATGGATGTTTTCCTAGATGAGTGTGCATCCCTTATTTCTATGATGCCGCATAGGATGGCACCGACAGAGTTGTAAGAACTTAAGGTCTAGTTACAAGAATTGTTGGACAAGGGCTTTATTAGATTGAGTATTTCACCTTGGGGCGCCTTAATGCTATTTGCTAAGAAGAAGGACAGGACCCTTAGGCTATGTATCGATTACCAGCAACTAAATCGGATCACCATCAAGAAGAAGTACCCATTCTCGTGCATAGATGACTTATTTGATCAATTGAGAGAGGCACAGGTCTAATTAGTGAGGCCATTATCCCTAAGACTTCATTTAGGACACGATAAGGGCATTACGAGTTCATGGTTGTGCCATTTGGAATGATGAATGCCCTGCTGGCATTGATGGATCTCTTGCACAGGGTATTGCAACCCTATTTAGATCAGTTTATCGTAGTCTTTGTTGATGACAACCTAATCTACTTTAAGTCTGAGGAAGAGCATGAGGGGCCATTAGTTGTACGTCAAGTTTAGCAAGTGTGAATTTTGGCTGACTGAGGTGAAATTTCTAGGATGCGTGGTGTCTGCTTCGGGTGTTTTAGTGTTCTTGAAGAAAGTTGAGGCAGTTATGAGTTGGGAGAGGTCCAAATCAGTCTTCGAGATTTGTAGTTTCTTAGAATTGACAGGATATTATCGAATGTTCAGCAAGGACTTCTTACGGCTAGCTACACCTATGACTAGGCTGACTAGGAAAAAGGGCAAGTTCTAGTGGGATAACTCATGTGAGAGGGAATTCTAGGAGTTGAAGAGGAGGCTTACTTCAGCGCCTATCCTTATAATACCAGAGAGATGGCAGAGATACACAATCTAATGTGATGCCTTAAAGGACGGACTTTGATGAGTTTTGATGCAATATGGGAGTGTGGTAGCTTATGGTTCACAGTAGTTAAAGAGCCACGAATAGAACTACCTCACACATGACATAGAGTTGGCAGCCGTTGCCTTCGCCTTAAAGGCATATGCCACTATCTGTATATAGAGCAATTCGAGGTGTTTTTTAGATAATAAGAGTCTGAAGTACATCTTCACACAGCGGGACCTCAACATGAGGGAATGTAGGTGGACAGAGTACTTGGAGGACTATGAATTCACTTTGTACTACTATCTTGGTAAGACAAATGTAGTGGCTGATGCACTTAGTCAAAAGTCATAGGGAGTTATCGCTAGTATAGCTTCCCGAGAGTGGCAAATGCTCGAGACTGTGGGACAGTTTGAGTTACACAATAGAGATTAAGCTCAAGGTATTTTGGAAAGTCTGGTGGCTACTACTTCCTTACTGATTAGGGTGATCTAGTTCCAAGGGTAGAACACAAAGATATTATCCATTAGGGACTGGGTATAGTCGAGGACAGGTGACGAGGGTTGGGCCATTCACTCTAATGGTAGTCTTTAGTTTAGGGGAAGAGTTGTGGTTCCCCAATCTATGAATTTGAGAGAGGAGATCATTAGGGAGTTTCATTGCTCTTGTTTTGTTGTGCATCAAGCTAGTACGAAGATATACCATGACTTTGCCACCAGTATTATTGGAGTGGGATGAAGAGACATGTTGAAGACTTTGTTAGCAAATGTCTCACATGTCAGTAGGTCAAGGCTGAGCACTAGAGACCAGTAGGGTTGCTCCAGACTTTGGAGGTGGCTAAATGGAAGTGGAAACATGTCACTATGAATTTTGTGACCCACTTATTACGGACTTGGTGTGGGCATGACGCGGTGTGGTTAATAGTGAATCGGCTAACGAAGTCAGCACACTTTTCTGGTTGTGCGGATGACCTTCACCGTGGATGAATTCTACAAGTTATACATATGAGAGATGGTCCAGTTGCACAGGGTACCTATATCTATTGTATCGGATCGTTATCCTAGGCTCATGACGCATTTTTAGGAGTGGTTTTAGCGGGCTATGGGGCCACAGTTGATGATTAGCACAACTTTTCATCCCAAATAGACGGTTAGTCAAAGAGAATCATCCATAATTTAGTGGACACGGTTTGGGCATGCGTTCTTGATCTCCAAGGTAGTTGGGAAGAGCACTTACTCTTAGTGAAATTAGCCTATAACAATAGTTATCAGGCGAATATACAAATGAAACCCTATAAGACACTTTATAGGAGACCGTGCCATTATCTGGTATGTTAGACTGAGGTTAGAGAGGGACCTTCAATGGGTCTGGATTTGATTAGAGACGCCTCAAATAAGGTGGACTTGATATAAAAGCGTCTTCTTATGGCATAAAGCCAACAGAAGAGTTACACCAATAGATAGTAGAGACCTCTGAAGTTCGAGATTGGGGATCACATCTTCTTGAAGGTTATACCAAAGAGGGGAATGATCAGGTTTGAAAAGAAAGAAAAGTTGTTGGCGAGGCATATTGGCCCCTTTGAGGTACAATTAAGAAGGTTGGTACAATTGCTTACCCGTTGACGTAACTGCCAAATTTACTGGTGTTTACGTGGTGTTCCATGTCTCTATGCTCTGGAAGTGTACTCCAAATCCTGTATATGTGGTAGATTGGAGTGAGCTAGTTGTTGATGCGGATGAGATCTTCAAGGAGAGAATAGTGCATATCACGGATAACTAAGAGCATGTTTTGTAGGGTAAGGCTCTGAGGCTAGTGAAGGTATAGTAACAGCACCGTGACAAAGAGGAGGTTACATGAGAGCGTGAGGACACTATCCAAGCTATATATCTGTTATTGTTTGAGGATGGAGGTACATTTCTTGTAGTCATAGAGTATTATAAGGCTTGTTGCATATGTATGTTGTTATATATGCATGTGTAATTTCAGGGACAAAATTCCATTAAGGGGGAAAGAATGTAAAACCTGAGAAAATTAAAATTTTATACAAATGGGCAAAAAGTAATTAGTCGTCACTATACGGGTTGAAACCCTGATTTTTTTTAGAACTTAAATGATGAAACAAATCTCACCGTTGGATTCGTGTCACGAAATCTAGCAACCTAGTCAATTTTTGTTGAATTCTAAGATAGTCAATTTTTTTTTATTTTACGAGGTGATTGGGCATCGTGTGACTAAAATAAACGCGATTAAGATTTAATTGTGAAACTTGGGAAATAATTTAAAGTTAGTTCAATAAAAATGTATTAAACCTAAAATAAGATGAGATTTAAATTAATTCGGAATAAAATTTGATCAAAAAAAAGGGACGTGTGGCATGTTGTGGACCAAACAATCAAAGGGGTATAAAAGAAAGAGAAACAAGAGAGAGAAAATCAAGTGTTCTCCCTACCTTCTTCCTCCAATAAACGGCTATCCGACCGTTGAATTTCTTTGGGCCAAGAGATAAAGTTGTTCTATGTGATGAGAGCTACACGTACATACCAAAGATCATGAGTTTCATCAAGATCTCAAGGAAGGGATTTTTGGGATCGAGTTTTGAAAGCTTGATTTCAGATCGTTGGGACGTCTTATGTGCGAATATACGCTATAAGAGGTAGGATTCATTTACAAATTAGGTTTATTTCCAACGATGAAATCTCATGTAGAACACAAACCTAGGGTTGTTAGAATATGAATGTGGGTATAAGAATGTTTAAACCAATTCTTATACAACTTGGTATGATGAAATTGCTTGGCTTTGAATTACATGAAGAAATTCATGTTTTGTGAATGCTATGTGTTTACATAATCTTTGTTCCTTGTAGGTGTTTGATAAAATGCCTATGGCTGATTAAGTATGTTATGTGTATTGAATATGCTATAACATGGTTGGTGGTGCTTTATGATATAATTGACATTTGAGAAACTGGGGATTGTTGGTAGACAGTGAATATGTTCATAATATGCATGTGATATGATGAACATGATATTATAATTGCAATTGTACATTATATTTGCATATGCACGAGTAGCATCACATTTGTGGGCATTCGACATTAGCGTGGGTGTGTGTGCATGGTTTTGATCAAACACCATCTTTGGTGGGTTGATACGTGGGCTTGAAAAGGTTGGACCTAAGTTTGACTAAGTCGCACGGGTTGAATTGAAAATATGTGTCAAGGTGAGCAAGAAGACCTAGATTCTCCCTTGGATGCAAGACCCTGTGACTTCGAATACACACTCCAGTTGGTATTGAGTCCATAAAGTGTGTCTGCGTACGCGGAGCCATTGGTGGAAGTCCGTAGATGCTGTGTCATTTGGGTACCAGTTGGTGAAAATCCATAAATATGACACAAGGATTTTATAAAATGGTCATTGGATGTGTAACATCAATGGCAATGACTTGGAATGAGCGAAAACATGCGTATAACATGACACATGTTATGGGAGTCGGTGGAGGGCTCGGGTTTGCTTTACATGTGTAAGTTCCATCTCATGACATGGCATGGAAAGTGTAGCATTCATTTATGAAACGTATGTTTTTGAACAGATGCTTGAATTGTTGAATTGTATGTGACATTTCATATGCATCTGAGTTACGAGTAATCTCCTTAAAAGATTCCCTATTGAGCGTGATTCATCCTTTATGGAAACATATTTCAAGTGTTAGACAAGTGCCGGTGGATGACTCTCATTTAGGTCCTTGTTCATGACAAAGCTGGAATGTGGCTTTTGAATTGCAATTTGTAAATCAAATATGTAAATTCATTTTAACTTGTTTATTGGTAATAGAACATGCAATGAGACTCTACTAGACAATGCACTACAAGAAAAAGGGCTTTTTGTGACAAATTTTTTACGGCAGTTGTGTTTGCTGTCACAAAAGACGTATTTGAGACAATTTTTTGTGGCGGCTGTATTTGTCGTCACAAAAAGCGTGTTTATGTTAATATTTGTCGCAGCTATTTTTTCTGCCGTAAATAGTGTCATAAACTCAAAAAAAAATTTTGTATTTGAGATAGCTGTTTTTCTTGTCTCAAATAATATTTTATAAATTCAAAAGAATTTTTTATATTTATGGCATCTACTTTTCCCCTCGTATATAAACTTTCATAAAACATTAAAATGTTGTTTTAGATTAAAAAATATTTTATAGTTTAAAGAAGAAAAACAATAAAAAAAATTTGTATTGACCACAACTATTTTTCATGTTACAAGTAATTTTTTATAAAATTATGTAGTTTAACATCAAAAGACAATTTTTAGTTCAAAGAAAAAAAATTAAACTCTACAAAATTAAGTTTTTATATCAAAACTAGGGGTGCCAAAATATGACACGACCCGTTAACACGACATAAAATTAGTGGGTTTGAATCTTTCCCTTAAGCCACTGTTTAGTAAACGAGTGGACCCGTCACAATACGATTATAAACGAATTAGATATTGGTGAAACCAGTTAAAAGAAATGTATACAATATGACTCATTTATATACCATTTACATAATTGGACAAGCCGTTCAGAAAAATATTGTGAGGCCCTCTATTGCTATATATTCTAATTTCTTTTAGTTCTTTATTGTATATATGTATATAAATATTATTTCAGTATTGTAACAATAATTTTATATTTTTTTCAGATGTCATTGAAAGAGTAGATAATTCGAGAAAGATGTTCAACTTTTTGTATTAATTTCTTGTACTTATAGATCGTTATGTTTTATAAAAGTGCATATTTTACATTTTGTTTAACTCGTGAGATTATTTTTTTGGATATGAAAATATTGCTATATTTTTAAAAATGTTGATTATATTTAATTTTGTGTTTATCTATATATTAAATTGGGTAGTTGTATGGATACGAATGAGTCTTTGGTCTAATGGTACTCCTTATACTGTGAAAACTTTGTCTTTTTGAGGTCAAGGGTTCAAGTCCCCTTCCCCCCTCCCCCATCAAAAAAACAAATTTGTATGGAGTATATATATGCACGGGGTATATAATATTGGTTACAAACGGTCTATAATAATAAAAAAAATTATTTTTTTTGTGACAGCATCGTTGCCGTCATAAATATATCTTCTAGTTTTTACGACAGACAAATATGATATTTGAGACAGAACTTTTGCCGCCGTGATAAAAACAAAAGTGTCGGATTTTTTGTGACAACTTATTTATGATAGGATCTTGCCGCCGTAAATACTATTTAAGGCAGACTGTTGTTGCTGTAAAAATCTTTTGAGACCACACTTATTATGGCTAGGCAATGCCGCCACAAAAAGTATTTGTGATGGCAAATAGACTTTTTATGACAACACTTTACCGTCGTAAAAACCCTTTTTTCTTATAGTGATGTTTTGATTTAAATGAATGAATAAATGAATATGGAATGAAATTGGTTGGTATAGAGTTGAAAACTGGATAGATTGGCAAAACTTTGGGCTTAGGTATCGGTACCTAGGATCTCAGGTACTGGTACCACACTGTTGGATGACCTAGGTACCAATACGTAGGCTTACAAGTACCAATACGTGGATTCTAGTGGGCATAGGTACCGATACCTAGACCTCAGGTACTGGTACCCCAATGGACAATGGGCTCAAGTACCGGTGCCAGGACCTATAGGTACCAGTACTTAGCAAACAGTGGACTCAGGTACCGATACCAAGTCACATAGGTATCGGTACATGGAAAACAAAATGCCGAGGTACCTGTACCACTTATGCGAGGTACCAGTACTTCCTCCCAAAACTTGAAATTTTAGAATGTAAAATTGAGGGGCATTCACTTTTTGAATGACCCTCTATAGATGATGTTAATGGATAATAATAAGTCCTAATTATTGGGGTTTAGACCTTGGAATAGTCTTGTGGTTGATATGTGTATTGGTTATGTGTTGGGTAGTGCTTGAGCATAAGGAAGACTCTGTCCAAACTCCATTTTGGTTATGATCCTGGTGAAGGGGATGTAATGATGTGGTGTCAGGTTATATGACATTCACGTGCAATTTCTAGGGTTGATCGCCCAACAACAGGTTGAGAAATGACACCTGGATTTTGACGCATCACAAATCTGCTTCCCCAACAAATAGATAAGTAACTAAGTTTACATGAAACTCTTGCAATATTCTCATTGCATCTATTACTTTCTTTACCTCTCTTAACCACTTCTCCACTTCTAATGGGTCAGAAGATCCTTGAAATGTTTGTGGTCGTTGTTTCAGAAATTCCTTTAGAATTATCATATGCTTATCACCAACATCACCTCGATTTGGTATTAATTGTTCCCCAACATTTACCTGTAGTACATTAAGTATAGGTTGCACCCCAAAATTCATAGTACCTCGTACCAGTTCCGGCTGCCTTGGAACATTTCCCATGTTCCCTCCTAATCCAAGTAGTTGAGTCTAAATTAGTGTCGCTAGTGCAATTAGACATTGATGTAGTTGTTGTAACCCTCCCTGTCTAAGTTCCGCAGTATTGTTTTGATCTTGCTCCTGCTCCACATTATTCTCTGTGGATGTACCTACTTGCTTTCTTTTCCAGTTCTTGTACTCACCATGTTTCTAGCAAAATCATCAATAATATAATCAGTTCTTGATCATGCACTATACAAATCAAACTTTAGTATCCAGATACTCAAATTGCTATAATTGCACAAAACTTTTAGTAATACTATTAAATTCACATAATTTATTACTACATTTTATATATTTACACACATATTTATAAACATATACATTATAAAATATTCCCTGTACATATCCTTCATCCTTGATTCACAAAATGCACCTTTTACCCTTCAATCCCCTACATCTGTTATAGTAGATGTGTCCGATTCCACCTCTGTTTCCACCACTAACTCTACCATATCTACGTGAATCCATCCATTCTGGATCTGCTACACCGGTTGCACTAACCCTACTAGATCTCCAAGAACTTCCCAACCCTATTCAATCTAAATCGCTTGATGACTTAGTTCTAATTTCGCATCCAACCTATTCATTATCCTCCGTTGTTGTGCTGGATTAAACACCCTATAATTTTGAACCACCTCTCGGTGTGCTCATACCACTCTTCCCAAAGCCGCTGCCATCAATCTAATATGCATTCTTCTTGTCGTATTCCTCATGTCCCATAACCCTTTGGAGCTCATACATATCATCCCAAAGTGACATTTCCTTAGGTTCACTTCTAATCGCCAATTCAAACATCATCATTCACCAATAAAAAAATAAAATAATTGTATTAATCACTATATAAACATATACACATCGCATAAAGCAAAACATCATATCACTTTATAGCAAAAGTTAACAGGGTTACTACACAAGGTCAAATTTCCACACACCCAAAATAATATGATGTCTATATGGCACAAACAACACTCTTATTTTGATACCCCACACACACAACCATGTTAAGTTACTCACACCATATATACTATGTACATAGGTTATTTTTTGATTCTTAAGCTCCCATACTCATTCATCCTCCTTCGCATTTGGAATTTGCATCGAATTTTTGCATAGTTACCTTTTCCATTCAAATCTCTTGCTTCCTATGAGTTCACTGCTAGTGACCTCTCCCCCTTATTACATTGTTGTCTAGTTACTCCAACCCAGATGGGAGGTTAATGCCATGCTTGCAGTTTGATTGTTTTTGGGTCGTATGCCCTAGTCTCCACACATTACCCTCAAATGCGTATATGACTTATGTGTGTAGAGGAGTGTCACTCTCCATCGGAATGATGCGAGAAATGGGGCAAATGTGTGTGTGGAATGAAAATGTGTGTGTGTGTGTACAAAAGTGCTCTCCAAGTATAGAGAGACTTTTCAGGGTTATATTTTACTTGGAATTTGTATTCCAAGGTCGTCTTCTTAGGGAAGGAAGGGAATTATACTGAAGGTGATTTTGGTGAAAAGTGGAAAGTGTAAAATCTTGTAGTTGGTGTTTTGGTGAGTGAAGATTGTTCTAGAAATGTAAAGGAAACAAGTGTTGGCAAATTCGAAGAGGTCATTCCAATGGGAATGCCAAGTCAACTCAAGACATTCGTCCAATGGTGCTTAGACATTTGATTGAATAGTAAGAAGCAAGGGACTAAAATGGAGGAGAGGATTCAAATATACCTCTTGACAAGTCTAGGATGTATCAAGAACTCACAACCACGTCCACAAACAACCTAGTCGAACGAACCATCGTACACTACGAGGATGAATGAAAAAGAGTTGATTTAGCATACCAAAGAGCAATTCTCCATTGGATTAGCCAACTTAAAGCTTAGCTACTCATGTTTAGTGCAAGAACATAAATGAAGTAAAGAGACATTGTGAAGAAATGAAGATTGAAACTTGGTTTAATGCAAGAAAACTTTAACTATGAAGAAATACATTTAATACCCATTTTAAAAGCTAGAAATGAAGAAAACTCAAAACAACAATGGTAGAATCGAAAATGTGTAACTAAACTTGCAATGCACTTGTAATAAGTGACATTAAAGGTAATAAATGAAGCTTATAATAGTCTTACAAAAGATTACAATTGAAATGGATGGAAGAAATGCAAAAATCTAAGATTTCTCTTTCTAAAATTATCTCTTCTTCCTTGAGCTTATCTCTCTACAATGCAATACAATCTCCTTCTGCTGAATGAAGCTTGCAAATTTTTCCTTGGAGGTCCCCCTATGCATATGACAACTCTCCTATCCATAGGAGGCTGAAGTGATGGCATGGGGCTGGGTAGGACAGCCTACCCAGCAATTCCCAGTTTCTCTTCTTCTCTCTCCTCCTCATTAATACTTGAGCCTTCAAAGTCCAAGCCTAGGGTTGGGGAGGGATGTCCGTGTGTAAGGGATGTCAGGGGACAAGTGGAAGACCCATAGGTGGGATCCCCATGTGGCAGAGCTTGAGTTACAGAATCTGACATTTTTCAGCAAAACCTTTCAGTAGTTTTTAGGTAGAACCAACTCTAGTAGCCAAAACCTACCGATAGTTTTTAACTTGTTTTGCTCAATTCTTATTTCTTTCACCTTCCAAGGCATCGTCAAACCTCCCCCTCATCAACATTGACTTCAAGCACTACGATAGGGGCTTAACATGCACCATTTAAGCTCTTTTATCTACAAACACCGAAACTTCATTAATAGCTCGAAACATTGCAATTCCTCTCAATTTCACCACAAAAACAAGTATAAGAGGGGTGTAAATGCACACATGATATGCAATATTTCGTGCTTATCACACCCCCCGACTTGAGCTTTACTAGTCCCTAGCAAAGTTTACTTTCAAATCAACGAGTATGAAACTACAACAATCCATTTACACAAGTAATTCACCAAACATTCAAAATACAAAAATTACAATGCAATTAACGAAATGAACTTGGGCAAGATGGACCAACAACTGTGGCATTTCATTAATTACTTTCAAAAGTTGAGTACATGGAGTTAGAATTCAAAAAGAGACAAAATGGCCTAAAATTCCTAAAGACTCTTCTAATAAGCCGATAAATCCACTTCTAGTTATGTACAACCCAAAATTAGGAAGGGCAAAAAAACAATAGCATCCTACTCATCACCCCCATCATCCTTAGCCTCATCATCATCAGTATCCTCCTCATTGTCCTTATCCTCACTCTCCTCCTCGTATTAATCGTCTAAATCTCCCACCTCAACAATAGTGGAAGCTGAGGGGCCAGAGGTGGAAGGTCTAGCAGCCAGAGGTAGAGGTCTACTGGGGATCAGCTCACCAGGAAACGTGTGCTGGAATAGCCTGGTCATCATCACTAATATCCCCTGCACTGTCTCCTCAAACACATTAAGGTGCTAAGATGTTCTGTGGACAAGGGCAGAAGTGGACGGCCCAGGAGTAGACTACCCCGTAGACGATGGTCCTGTAGCAGATGATTCTAGTCTTGGAACTCTAGCTTGCTCACCCCGGTTCATCACCATCCTCTTACCACTACTCGCCTTCCCTATGGCTCTGGTCTTGGGGCGAGTCCTCATGTCAAAGAAATATCCCTTGACCTTGGCATGGTCGCACATACAGATGGAGAGGTTTTGAAATGGAAGGTTCACCTTCGGCTTTCTAGCCTAGACGAATTCCTTCATAACCTCCCATATCAAGAGCGCTACGTCCATGGCCTTCCCAGTCATCACTGTCTCCAAGTGAGCGAGCTTTTCCACATTTGGTTTCTTCTTGGCTCCCCTTGGGAGCAAATTATAATGCAATACTTTATTCATCATCCTGTAAGCATGCTTGAGGCCCCCGACCTAGATCGTTCCCTTGAATTTGGACGGGTCCTCATACTTCAATTTGACATACTCTGGGTTGGTCTTGACCCCAGGAATGTTGTATGGGTACACTGGGGTGCTTGGAGGTGGCCTCTTGTACTTCATTAAGGTGCCAATCATGTCTGGGGTAACATCAAAGGTTTTTCCCCTCACATTTGTTCTCAAAATCCCTGCATCCTTGTCTACCACCTTCAATTTTTGGTAAAACTCTTGACATAGCACCAAATTGAATCCCATAACGGGGTCACACTAGATTCCAATCCCATGGGCCACAATGATCCTCACAATCTCGTTGTTCAGGCCCAAGGAGATCGTATCGACGTATCTCTCACAAGTAACATTCTTTTTCTCGATGCTTTGGTAGCTCACATTGTTCCTAGCCTTCTTCCCTCGTTCTCCCCGGTCTCCACTCAACCTCTCCCTGCTCCTTTTTTGGGCACTAGCACCCGCGGGCTATGGAGAACTTGATCCGGTGCGCTTGGTGCGGGCAATGCAAAGCTACAGTGCCCCAAACACCAAGAGTGACCAGAATGCCATCAACAACCCCTCAATCGGGTCCACCACGTCAAGGATGATCCTCCCTGTGTGAGCCATTGAAAAGATTATAGGAGATTGGGTATTGGGAGAAAATTCAGCAAACCTAGGGTTTAGGTTATGAAATCCACAAATCTTCAATGAAACCCACTCAATCAACAACCCTAGCAGTAAGAGATGAGAGATTAAGGGAATGGGTGAGATATTTTTAGGCTTAGAGGTGCTTGGAGGGACATAGAAGTGTCCGATAGTTTGTAATTTGGGAAGACAATGAAATGGTCTCCTAAAAAAATCTGATTAAAACGCTTAATTTTGGCATTCTGGGCAAAACCTACTAGGAGGTCGATGCCAAACCAACCTGTAGGTTTTACTCCAGTGAGAAAAAACTACTGGTAGTTTTCCAGTAGGTTCAAGACAAGTGTGCAAAAACTACTGGTAGTTTTATGTACAAACCTACTGGTAGGTTTTCACTTATTTGCAAAAAAGACCTATGTTGTCCACTTCATTTCAAACCCTACACATTCTAACACCCTATATATGACTTGTACTTCACCAAAAACATGTGCTACACTTGTGAACCACAATTTGAACTATCATGCCCTAAGTCATTATCAAAATTGCAATATGATATAAAATTTTGATGCTTTCAAAACACAAAGTATGGATTTCTACATTTAACTACCAAAATGAACACCCAAAATGTAAGACACATATTCAAATGATAAGGGAATTCCTAATTCATTCAAATATCAAAAACTTGAGCAATATTTCCATATCCTGCAAGCATGGGGCTACTTAAAACATCATTCAAATCCCTGAACCAAGCACACATGAGCATCACCAGGGCTTTAAATACTAGTCTAGAGTATACACCTACACATTCATTTTCAAACTTGTGTGTGTTTGGATTGGACATGTAATTTAAGCATTTATACAATAGAATTCACATTCGATTGGCTAGTCAAATTTAGCTTCGATGCAAAACTCACCAAAGGTCTCTCTTAACAATGAATCACACTCTAGTTATCCTGGCATGCTCTCCATTTGTACATGTGAGATAAAATCTTGTGCACAAAATGAAGTATGCTCACATATAATCCAAAAAGGAAGTGCATGCATGAAAATGAAACAACCTTGGCATAATCTCATGAAGGAAATGCTAGGGCATTAGATAGCAAAACCAACTTCTCTTTTCTTTAAAAATATGCATCCCCCATGCTTCTCTAGATCATTAAGGACTTTCACAGGTTGTAATGGGGCCTTGGGGTGATAGCTAGGTAAATGAAAAAAGGATAGCAAATAACAAAGAGGGTTGTTCCGAGTAAATGAATTTTGTTTCAAAACATCTCCCTTTCCATGGGCTTTTTAGTTTAACACCATCACCACACTCTTTGTTTCTTTCTTCTCTCGTTTCCTTAACATTTTCCTTTTATTTTATCATTCTTTTCTTCTTTTCACCCCTTTTTTTTTCTCCTTTTCTTGGATTTCCATTCTTTTTCCGTTCAACTCTTTGAATTTCAACTTCATTCATCCCTTTTGTTTGAGTTTCACGCCATACTTCCTTCTCTTTTATGATCACTCATATTCAACTCTAGGAACAAGCAAGGTGAGGTAGATTTTTATCATTTTGCATTGGCTTGGTCAAATGTGTGGTATGGAAACGAATTTACAATTAAGGCTTAATGACAACATTAGGGATTACCTTTCACAAGAAAAAGGTTGAGGCTCAAAGTAAATCAAAGATAACCTAAGATCCTTTCTAGATGGGCATGGAGGAACACATTTTATTTCAAGACAAAGTCAATCCACTACCCAAATGCACCTAACCAAAACAAGCATAATGAGATTATTGAACAAATTCAAAATTTGAAAAATTGTTCCTTGAGTAAATGTAAGTTCCCTCCAAAAGGATTGGTACTAAGCTCTCATGGGTTCTTACTCCTCTCCACTGTTCATATCATGCATGAAAATATCAATTCAATCCGTAAATTGCCAAAATTACACATTCAAGGTGCACAAAGTAGATACATATGTGATACTCACGCATAGGATGAACTTTTATAATGTGCTAATGTGTTCAAGGTTCAATACAAAGATCAACATATCAACAAACCCGTAACACTCTACATAGGGGAATAAAGTTCAACATTTAGATATTTAAAAAGAAATTTCAAAATTTTCACATAATTTACAACTATTGTAAATAGCAATCTATATGATATGTGAAAGATGAATTTCACCACAAAAAATTTGGTATTATCAACAAATATTTCCACAACCATTGGTGTATCATTCAAATAGTGCACCTTACCCCCCAACTTGATTCATGCATTGTCCTCAATGCAACAAAAAAGATATTATATGCAATAAAGGACTGGAAAAAGATGAGTAGGGTTAGAGAACACTCGAACTTGAGCTTTGACAAAAAATACCAATATCTGCAACTAAGAAAAACAACACTATACACAAAGATAAAGTAAGTAAACATAAACAGATAAAGTAAATAAAGATGATTGTACACTAAAAAACATAAGAATAGTTAATCCTCCAACAAGTCTGGGTAAACCAGATCCACCAATTCTTCCTCCACCCCTTGACCTTCAAACCCCTCAAAGATTGACTTAAGTCTTTGGCCATTGACCTTGAATGTCCTGCCATCCTCGAGGTTGGTGACTTCCACAACTCCATTAGGGTAGACCACCTTGACAACATATTTTCTTACAATGGATTTATCATGAAAGATCTTAGCCTTCTCTTTTGAAATTTTGGAGCTCTCTTACATTTCTTTTTGAATTTCTTCCAATTCATTCATTTCAAGCTTTATATTCTCTCCGACCATTCTCGTGTTGAAGTTCCAAGTATTTATGGCCTAATAGGCCTTGTGCTCCATTTCAACTGGCAAATGGCAAGCCTTGCCATAGACGAGCCAATAGGGTGACATACCTAGAATAGTCTTATAAGCAGTGCGGTAAGCCCATAGGGCATCGGTCAGTCTAAATGACCAATCTTTCTTATTAGGGTTCACCGTTTTCTCTAGGATGTTCTTGATTTCCCTATTGGCCAACTCAGCTTGGCCATTAGTTTGTGGGTGATAAGCGGTGGACACCTTGCGTGTGATGCCATACTTATGCATCAAAGATGCAAATAACCTATTATAGAAATGTGACCCACCATCACTTATTATTGTACAAGGCATTCTGAACCTCAAAAAAATGTTCTCTTTGAGAAACTTGACCTGACCCGGTGGTCATTGGTCTTGGTTGGGATAACCTCCACTCATTTGGACACGTAGTCCACTGCCAATAGAATGTATAGATAGCCAAATGACATGGGGTAGGGACCCATAAAGTCGATGTGCGAACAATCAAATATCTCGATAACAAGCATAAGGGAGAGGGGCATCATGTTCCTTTGGGTCACACTATCTAATCTCGGGCACCTATCATATTCCTTACAAAATGAAACACAGTCTTTGTTTAATGATGGCCAATAAAAACTTGATTGCAGAATCTTTTCTGAAGTCTTCTTGGAAGAGAAATGTCCACCACACGCTTTCGAGTGGCAAAATGCAAGGACATCCTGTTGTTCATTTTTTGGTACACATCTCTGCATGAGTTGGTCAAGGCAGTACTTGAACAGTTATGGGTTGTCAAAGTAAAAGTACTTCACATCCACTATAAGCCTTCGTCTATCCTCTAGGCTCCAGTGCGATGATATTTGTCCTATAGCAAGATGTGCTGATCGACCTCTTGCACCACAAGTTGGGATAAATGATTTGCCACCACGTTCTCAACTCACTTTTTGTCTTTGATTGTCAAGTTGAATTCTTGTAGGAGGAGTATCCACTTAATGAGTATTTGTTTGGCATTCTTCTTATACAAAAGATGTTTCAAAGTAGACTGATCGATATAGACTGCTATAGGTGAACCAATAATGTAAGACCAAAATTTATCCAATGCAAATACTACTGCTAGCAACTCTTTTTCAGTGGTGGTATAGTTCATTTGAGCTTCATTAAGAGTTTTGCTAGCGTAGTATATTACATAAGGTCTCTTATCCTCCCTTTAACCGAGCACTGCACCAACCGCGTAATCACTTGCATCGCATATAAGCTCAAATGGTGAGTCCCACTTAGGTGGTTGCATGATTGGAGGTGAAATGAGCATGTTTTTTTTAAATTTTTAAATGATGCCTCAATCATCCGACTAAACAAATGAGACATCTTTTAAAAGAAAATTGGTCAAAGGTTGGGCCAATGCACTAAAGTCCTTAATAAAATGACGATAAAAGCTAGAATGGCGAAGAAACAACCATGAAATGGCAATTCTCCCAATTGAGGACCAAGTTTTTCTCCTCACATCTTTCAAGAACACTCTCCAAGTTCTCCGAACATCCATCAAATGAATCTCCAAACACTGAGAAGTCATCCATAAAAACTTCCATGACCTTCTCCACCATATCATTGAAGATCCCTATAATGCATCTTTGAAAAGTTCCTGAGGCATTACACAACCCAAATGACATGCGTCGGTAGGCAAAGGTACCATAGGGGCAAGTGAAGGTGGTCTTTTCTTAATCCTCCAATGCGATCTCAATCTGATTGTACCCGGAGTAGCCACGCAAGAAGTAGTAAAATAGATGCACAACTACTCTCTCCAACACTTGGTCGAGGAATGGCAATGGGAAGTGATTTTTTCTCATGCACAAGTTGAGCTTCCAGTAATCAGTACACACTCTCCATCCGATGACCACCCTTGTTGGGATTAATTCATTCTCTTCATTTGCCACAATCATAACTCCCAATTTCTTGGGTACTACTTGCGTGGGGCTAACCCATTTGCTATCGGCGATCAAAAATATGATTCCCATGTCAAGTAGCTTGAGTACCTCCTCTCTCGCCACATCTTTCATGATGGAGTTACGTCTCCATTGTGGTTTTCGGGATGGTTTTGCATCCTCCTCCAAGTAAATCCTATGAGTGCAAATGGTGGGACTAATCCCCTTTATGTCGGCTATGGTCCACCCGATGGCTCCTTTGTTCCTCTTTAATACATCTAACAATTCTTCTTCCTAGCTTGGTTCCAAAGTTGAACTAATTACCACCGAGAAGGTCTCATGCTCCCCCAAGAATGCATACTTGAGGTTGGATGGTAATGGCTTCAACTCCAAATTGGGTTTATGCTTATTCGATGGAAAGATCTTCTTGTCTGGGTGTGGAAGCTTCTCAAATGTTAGTATCTATTTTTCTACCCATTTCAAGCTCTCCAACTTCTCTTGATCATCTGCCTCCTCTATATCAACAATCTCCTCCTCCCCTAATTTAAAGGTGCTCATTATCTCTAAGTGATCATCCACCAATGTGTCGATCAGATTGACCTCATATATCTCTTCATCATCTCTCGGTTGCTTGTACAGGTTAAACACATTGAAGTTTATAGTCATGTTCCCAAAAGTAAGCTTTATCAGCCCATTCCTACAATTAATCACAACATTAGAAGTAGCAAGGAACGACATGCCTAGTATGAAAGGAATTTGTGAATTAAGGTTAGCAACCAGATGAGTTTTAAGCACAATAAAATCAACAGAGAAATAAAAATTATCAACTTGAACTAAGACATCCTTAACTACTCCCCTTGGTGTTCGAATATTTTGGTCTTGGAGTTGGCTTCAACTCTTCAAGGTGGAGTTGTTGATACACCGAATAGGGTAGTTGATTGACACTGGCCCCCAAATCAAGTAGTGCTTGCTCCACCCAGCAATTCCTTATTGTGATGGCAATGGTCGGGTAGCCGAGGTCTTTTGTAAAACCCCACATGTTGATAGTAATATAATAATTAATTGTTTAGTAATTTAATATATGTGAGGGTGTAGGAATGAACCATATAGGTTATAACCGTAGAAAATGTTAACAGTGAAAAAATCGGATAAATATATGAAATCTTTTGTGATCGAACTTGTACCAATTATGCTTGATGTCCAAAAGTATGTTGTATAAATTTGGGTTGATTTTGTAAGGGTTTTGAAATGAAAAATAGGAAAAAAGGGACAAAAGTCGCCAAAGGGTAATGGTACGCCAAGGTCCAGTAGCCAAATCGTACCGGTATGCTCGATAAATTCCAGAAATTTTAAGTCACGAATCATTGTCCATTTTTCACCCTATAAATACTTAAAGACATCTCCTTTAGCCCCATTTCAACATTTCTAATCCTAGGAAACCTTAGAGAGGAAGAAAGAGACAGAAAAACACAAGATCAAAGAGAATTTGCAAATTACATTGAGGCTAAGGGCTTATCTATATGTATTATTTTGAC
Source organism: Ilex paraguariensis (assembly GCA_963454935.2). Lineage (NCBI taxonomy): Eukaryota > Viridiplantae > Streptophyta > Magnoliopsida > Aquifoliales > Aquifoliaceae > Ilex > Ilex paraguariensis. Next base: position 124,462 of record CAUOFW020000740.1, on the reverse strand, counting down.
TCTAAATCTTATGTATATGCTATGAAATCATTATTTCTTGGTATTCTTGCAAATATCACCATGTTTTAAGCAAAGTAATGGTTGGATAGCCATTAAATCTCTTTTCTTGGCATGAAACCCTAGTTTTCAAGATAAATGGATTTTTCTCTTGATTTTTCCTTTATTGTTAATTTCAAAACTCTAGTGCTTTGTATTGAACAACAAAATGGTATTTGTGATGATCTCTTGCTTATTAACTTAAATTGTTCTATTGGAAAATACTTATGGAAATTGGGGGTTTTTGATTTACTTGTGATTTGAGAAAATGGTTGTTATTGCGTCACTTGTATGGTTATTGTTATGGACTTGAATTGCATTCGAGCATTGCCGTAGAGTGTTAGAGGTTAGTCTATTCTAGTGGAGGTGAGATGGTTGCCTAACACTTGTATTGGATTATTATTTGTGAGAGCAACCACTATTGTTCACGTAAGTTCAAGGCTGTGGGATGGTATACCTTTCCTGGAAAGGATTCGTCAATGCCGTGAGAGACGGTATATGCCCTTCCTAAAATATTTGAGATTGTGTGATTGTGGTGGGTGAACAAGGTAGAATCGTGGTGTAGATTAATGGGAAGCAACCAACATACATGAGAATATGAGATGACATTATTGAATGATTATTTGACTTCTATCACTCTGACATACTTATTCATTTTATTTAAATTATTGCTATTGAGTTGATTTGAGATCAAATAAATTGTCACTATTTTAGTTCAAATTATATATGCTATTTTTAAAAGTGAGACCAAACTTTTTTATATTTTTTCTAAACCTTGTTCAAGTTTGGGAGGATGTTGCTACAGAGCTTAGTGCTCACCCTCTTCAAATAATATATTTTTTAAATTTTTTACAAGAGGAGGAGCTCGGAGTTGAGTAGTCGATACATTGGAAAGTTCAACTAGATGGGCACGTGGATCCCGAGATGGATGGTTAGGGTTATACTCTCCTACGTGATAGAATAGGAAATTCCTTTTGAGACTATGTAGGATCTAACCTTTTGTTATTCCGCTGCAAAGTTCAAATTTGATTGTGTTAGATGTAATTACCATAGTTCATCATATTCTTTTGGATACAAGGGCCATGTTTGGCATATTCTTTTGGGATGATATTGTCAATGTTATATTTGGTGAATGAAATTTTCTGTAATGATGGATTTTATTAGTTGCTCTCATGATGTGAATGATTTTAGATAGTAATACCATCCAAGGTGGCTTTTGGGGGCGTTACAAAATTTTGGTATCTGAGCTTGGGCTTTAGGCCTTACATGGAAGTTGTAGGTTATAGATTATTACTAGAGGGTTAGGACTAGGTTGAATGGAATTCTTGATTTAAAAATTATACACACGTCTTATGCTTTAGATTAAAGTGATAGTTAGGATGTCTTATAAATCAAGAAAACTAAATGGTGAATTGATGTGCAGGATGGACGATGGACGTGGATGTAGACGTGGGCGTGAGCGTGGAGGTCAAGCAAACCCACCACCACCACCTCCCGATGCTATGAACGACTTTTATCAATGCTTAAGGGAGCTAACCACTCTGGTACAATACCAAAATGGAAACAATAATCACCACGATGGGTTTATCCCTTAGCTCATGTACTGGGCAACGAGGACGAGAATCGAAGGATGGTAGTTCTTCGAGAATTTTTGAGACAACGCTCACTTATTTTTCAAGGAAGCTCTAACCCCTTGGATGCGGATAAATGGATTCACTGGGTGAAGAAGATGTTTGATGGCATGGGAGTTGCCAAGGATTTACGGGTTGGTTTGGGTACATACCTGTTAGAGGGGGATGCCGACCATTGGTGGGACTCGGTGAAGAGAAGGAGGAACACAGATACATTCACTTGGGAGGAGTTTGACTAAATTTTCGAATACAAGTACTTTCCTGAATCAATCAGGGACAAGATGAGTGCAGACTTTCTCGCTCTACGACAGGGGAGTTCATATCTACCGAGGCCAAGTGGACCAAATGCTTTGAGCAGGGCTTGAGGCCTGCCATCAGGGGGAAGCTTATGGCTCTCAAGATCCAGGATTATGGGGATCTAGTTGACAGAGCTACACTAGTGGAGAGAGACATGGAGGATAACTAGCGGCAACAGAACTTCACGAGGGGAGGTCCGATCCAGACGGGTGCTAGCAGTAGTGGAGTACTGAGGGCAGCACCATACTGTCGCCCAAGTCAGGCAGCTGGATAGAGACTTTAGACAATTTGAGGAGATGGGGTTACTCAGAATCGAACAGGTACTGATCCTCGTCAATACTTTGCATGTGGAGGTGTCGGGCACTTCAGAAATAACTGTCCATCATTAACACCAAAGACCAATCAAGCAAACAAGCCACCACCACTGAAGCCACTACTGAAGAGACCGGTAGGAGCTCTAGCCCTAGGCGGTGCCAATCAAGGGATAATGTTTGCTTTGACTCAGCCGGAGGAAGATGCTTCCAATGTCGTTGTGGAAGGTATTGTTTGTCTCTACACTTATTGGGCCCGAATTTTATTTGATCCCGGTCTTACTCACTCATTCATACGCACTACATATGCTCTTAATTTGGGATTAGACTTTGGGAAGTTAGAACATGCCTTGAGTATTGACATGCCTACGGGAGAACGGTTGGGATACAAGAAAGGTGTGTGCTTCGAATTGGGGAGCAAGAATTAATTGTAGATTTGGTTGTGTTGGACATGAAGGGGTATGACATAATATTTGGATTGAACTTGTTGTCTACCTTCCATGCGGTAATGGATTTTTTTTGAAAACGAATTTCATTTCAATTACCGGGAGGTGTAGTTCTCAGTTTCATGAATGATCAAAATTCTTTCCATCCATTTCCGACTACGGATAGTAGATTCTTGAAATCTAAGGCAGGGAGCAATTTGAGTTTCTTAGCTAGCTTGATGGGAGATAATCAGGATAGATCCCAACCGGATGTTGTATTGATAGTGTCAGAGATTTTGGATGTCTTTCTAGATGAACTACTAGGGTTACCCCCACAGAGAGAGATTGAGTTTATGATTGATCTCTATCCGAGAATCGAACCCATATCCATTGCTCCCTATAGAATGACACCTTTGGAGTTGAAAGAGCTAAGGAAGCAGTTGGACCATCTCTTGACTATTGGGTTTATCCATTTAAGCACTTCACCTTGGGGAGTCTCGGTCCTTTTTGTGAAGAAGAATGATGAAACACTTCGGTTATGCACGGACTACCGAAGGTTAAATCGCGTGACAGTGAAGAATAAATACCTATTGCCACGAATTGATGATTTATTGGATCAACTAAGGGGTTCTAAGCATTACTCCAAGATTGATCTTCACACAGGGTACCATCAATTATGGATCAAGGAGGAGGATATTCCTAAAATAGCTTTCTGTACCCAGTATGGTCATTTCGAATATACAGTAATGCCATTTGGATTGACTAATGCTCCTGCAGCCTTTATAGACTTGATGCACAGGGTATTTCGTTCGTATCTGGATCAGTTTATCATCGTGTTTACTGATGATATATTGATCTATTCATGGACACAAGAGGAACATGAACGCCATCTTTCGGTAGTGCTTCAAACCTTCAGAGAGCATAAGTTATATGCTAAGATGAGTAAATGCGAGTTTTGGATGAAGGAAGTGAAATTTATTGGTCATGTTGTTTCAGAACAGGGTGTAGCTGTTGACCCTGTAAAGATCAAAGCCATGATGAAATGGGAACCACCAAGGAATGTGATCGAGGTATATATTTTTTTGGGATTAGTAGGCTACTACCGGAGGTTTGTGGAAGGGTTCTCAAAACTAGCGATGCCAATGACTCGCCTTACGAAGAAAGGGGAAAGATTCTTGTGGACACAAGAGTGTGAGCTAGCTTTTTGCACCTTGAAGGCAAGGTTGACAACAGCTCCTGTCCTCATTATTCTGAGTAGTGGGGAAGGATACGAGGTTTACATCGATGCTTTGTTATGAGGCTTGGGCTGTGTGCTAATGCAAGGAGGTGAGGTAGTTGCTTATGGCTCGAGGCAACTCAAGATTCATGAGCAGAACTATCTCATGCACGATTTAGAGCTTGCTGCTGTGATTTTTGCTCTTAAGTTGTGGAGGTATTACTTGTATGGAGAAAAGCTTCAAGTGTTTTTAGATCATAAGAGCCTCAAGTATATTTTCACACAGAAAGACTTGAATCTTCGGCAACGAAGGTGGATTAAATATCTAGAAGACTACGATTTCACACTCAACTACCATATAGGGAAGGCTAATGTAGTAGCAGATGCACTTAGCCAAAAGTCTCGGGGTGAAATCAATGTTCTTGCTGTTTATAAGTGGAAGATGATTGATGATTTGGAGGAGTTTGATCTATTGGTGGATAGACAGGAAGATCGACCCTGCTTATTCAATCTTGTAGCTCAACCAATTCTCCGAAAAAGGGTTGTGGAGTTGCAACAATTTGATACTGAGTTGGAAACTATTCGGGGTAGATTGGAGAGGAATGAGGCTATTGAGAACTGGTCTATACACGATGATGAGTTATAGTTTCATGGAAGACTATGTGTACCAAACAATGATCAAGTAAGGGAAGAAGTGTTGGATGAGTGCCATCGTTCAAAATTTTCCATACATCCGGGTAGTACCAAGATGTATAGAGACATGAAGCTTCAATATTTGTGGAAAGGGATGAAACAAGACGTGGCTAAGTACGTTTTGAAGTGTGTGGTGTGTCAGTAGGTGAAGATTGAGCATCAAAAGCCCGGAGAATTATTATAGTCCTTGCCTATACCAGAGTGAAAGTGGGATCACATCACCATGGACTTCGTGTCGAGTTTTCCACGGACTTCCCGCAGTCATAATGCCGTATAGGTCATTGTAGACAGACTTACCAAGTTGGCTCATTTCTTGAGTATGAAGACCACAAACACTTTAGAGACCTTGAACAAGCTTTATATTCGCGAGATTGTTAGATTACATGGAGTTCCGCTCTCTATTGTTTTAGATCATAATTCTCGTTTTGTGGCACAATTTTGGCAAAGTCTACAACGAGCTATTGGGACAAAGTTACACTTTAGCACCGCCTTTCATCCCCAAATGGATGGTCAATCTGAGAGGTTAACACAGATTTTGGAGGACATGTTATGAGCTTGCGTGTTAGACTTCAAGGGGAGTTGGAGTGATCATTTTCTGTTGGTTGAATTCTCATACAATAACAGTTTCCAATCTAGCATCGGCATGACACCTTATGAGGCATTGTATGGGAGATCATGTAGGTCCCCGACTTGTTGGGTAGAAGCTAGTGAGAGTAGTTTGTTTGGGCCAAAAATTGCTCGAGAAACTAAGGAGAAAATTCAAATCATCTAGGAGAGACTACGCACGACACAAAGTAGACAGAAAAGCTATGCGAATCGAAGACGAAAACCATTGGAATTCCAAGAGGAGGATTATGTGTACCTCAAAGTGTCACCCAAAAAGGGAGTGTTTAGATTCGACAAAAAGGGAAAGTTAGCTTCAAGGTATATAAGACCATTTGAAGTGATCAATGCCGTGGGCAAAGTGGCATATCAACTTCAGTTACCAGCTCAATTGTCAGAGGTGCATGATGTATTCCATGTGTCAATGTTAAGAAAGTGTCAATCGGGTACAACGCATGTCATGGATTTGGAGGATATTGAAGTTGAAGATGGAGTAACATATGAAGAACAATCGGCGAAGATTATTGATACCAAGGAGAAACTGTTTCACAATAAAGTCATCCAACTGGTGAAGGTCTTGTGGGAACATGATGGACTGGAGGAAGCTACATGGGAACCAAAGATGGAAATGCGAGAGAAGTACCCTTATTTGTTCTCTACTTAAGGTAAGTTTTGAGAACGAAACTTTATTTAAGGGGGGTGGATTGTAAACCCCCACATGTTAATAATAATATAATAAATTGTTTAGTAATTTAATATATGTGAGGGCCTAGGAATGAACCATATAGGTTATAACCGTAGAAAATTTTAATAGTGTAAAAATCGGGTAAATATATGAAATCTTTTGTGATCGAACTTGTACCAACTATGTTTGATGTCCAAAAGTATGTTGTATAAGTTTGGGTTGGTTTCATAAGGGTTTGGAATGGTTTTGAAATGAAAAATAGGAAAAAAGGGACAAAAGTCGCCAAAGGGTACCGGTACGCGTATCGGTACGCTTGATAAATTCCAGAAATTTTAAGTCGCGAATCGTGGTCCATTTTTTGCTCTATAAGTACTTAAAGGCATCTCCTTTAGCCCCATTTCAACATTTCTAACCCAAGGAAACCTTATAGAGGAAGAACGAGAGGAAAAAACACAAGATCAAAGGGGATTTGCACATTGTGTTGGATCAAATCCCTAATTTTTCAAGAACACCAAGGTAGGGGTTTCTTCCTATTCTCTTACATTGAGGCTAGGACTTATCTATATGTATTATTTTGACTCTAAATCTTATGTATATGCTATGAAATTATTATTTCTTGGTATCCTTGCAAAGATCACCATGTTTTAAGCAAAATAATGGTTGGATAGCCATTAAATCTCTTTTCTTGGCATGAAACCCTAGTCTTCAAGATAAATAGATTTTTATCTTGATTTTTTCTTATTCTTAATTTTAAAACTCTAATGCTTGGTATTGAACAACAAAATGGTATTTGTGATGATCTCTTGCTTATTACCTTAAATTGTTCTATTGGAAAATACTTATGAAAATTGGGGGTTTTTGATATACTTGTGATTTGAGAAAATGGTTGTTATTGCATCTCTTGTATGGTTGTTGTTATGAACTTGAATTGCATTCAAGCACTGCCGTAGAGTGTTATAGGTTAGTCTATCCCAGTGGGGTGTGATGGTTGTCTAACACCTGTATTGGATTGTTATTTGTGAGAGCAACCACTATTGTTCATGTAAGTTCAAGGCTGTGGGATGGTATACCTTTCCTTGAAAGGATTCGTCAATACCGTGAGAGACGGTATACGACCTTTCTAAAATGTTTGAGATTGTGTGATTGTGGTGGGTGAACGACGTAGAATCGTTGTGTAGATTTATGGGAAACAACCAATATACATGAGAATATGGGATGACATTATTGAATGATTATTTGACTTCTATCACTCTGACATACTTACTCCTTTCATTTAAATTATTGATATTGAGTTAACTTGAGATCAAATAAATTGTCCCTATTTTATTTCAAATTATATATTCTATTTTGAAAAGTGAGACCGAACTTTTTTTTATTTTTTCTAAACCTCATTCTAGTTTGGAAGGATGTTGCTACAAAGCTTAGTGCTCACCCCCTTCAAACAATATATTTTTTAGATTTTTTACAAGAGGAGGAGCTTGGAGTTGAGGAGCTGATACATTGAAAAGTTCCACTAGATGGGCACGTGGATCCCGAGATGGATGCTTAGGGCTATACTCTCCAACGTGATAGGCTAGAAAATTCCTTTTGAGAGTATGTAGGGTCTAACCTTTTGTTGTTCCGCTGCAAAGTTCAAATTTGATTGTGTTAGATGTAATTACCATAGTTCATCATATTCTTTTGGATACAAGGGCCATGTTTGACATATTCTTTTGGGATGATATTGTAATTGTTATATTTGGTGAATGAAATTTTCTGTAATGATGGATTTTATTAGTTGCTCTCATGATGTGAATAGTTTTAGATAGTAATGTCACCCAAGGTGGCTTTTAGAGGTGTTACATCTTTGAACTTGGATGGTGTGTATGTCCTCAAGATTGAGCTCACTTGCTCGGTGAGGAATGCCTTCTTGTGAACATTCAATTTCCTCTTCACTGTGCACAAGTCTTTCAAGATCTTGACACTTGACGGGATTTGCTTTATGGCATCGAGGAGTGGGATGTTGATCTTTACCAACTTGAACATCTCAATTATATCAGAATAGTTAGCCACCTTCATGGGTGGCTTCAAACGATTTGGAAAAGAAACGGGGATGGGACATATATGCACATTTTTATTAACCAATTTTTCTTTCTCCTCACTTCATCCCCTCGGTGTCACCCTTAGTCTCTTTCTCCAAAGGCAATGTGGCCTTGGGTGAGACTTTTGGCACAATGGTCTTGTTTATTTGTTTTCCACTTCAAAGGGTGGCGAGCGACTTGAGTTGCTCACAAGTCCCTTTTATGGGTTTGGATGACTCAATCACATGTTGGCCTCTAGGGTTCTCTTGGCATTGAGTGGGGAATTTCTCCTTCTCTTATTGTAATGTCCCTATGGCATTGGCTAGTTTTGTGACTTGAGCCAAAATGTTTTTGTTAAAGGCAGTTTGACTTTGGATGAAATTACGAACCACATACTCTAAACTCCTCTTATGGGGTGGTTGATAAGTGGATGAGTTGGATGGTCCTTGTTGACCAAATTTTTGTGGAGGTGGACCTTTGGAAAAATTTTGTGGAGGCGAATTTTGTGAATACCCTTGCGGATTAGTCTGGGTGTATTGAGTGGTAGACGACGGGCCTTGACCATGATATTGGTTTTTCTTGGGAGGCGTGGGAGGTGAATATGCATTAGACCCATGAGGAGTGGGGTTCTCATTCTTCCAACTGAAGTTCGTATGATTACTCCAACCAGGATTGTAAGTGTTAGAATGTGAGGAGAATGATTACCTCGTATGGTTAAAGGCATTAACTTTCTCATGGTACACTTCCTTAAGTGCCAAAATGTTCAGGCATTCCGATATGGAATGCTCCACACTCTTACAGATTGAGCAAAACTCCTAGGTCTTTGAAATGTTGGACACCTCGTGTCTCCTATTGACCTCATGACTCTCCACTGTCCAGGACAATTTGGCAATTTTGGAAAACAAGTCTTCTTGATCTATCAAATCATACCTCCCTCCCCCATGTGATCAATTACTCCCCGGAGAAGACCTCGGTACATCGGTGGGATCCGTAATATCTCAAGATTTTGCATTTTTTGTGCCATTGTACTAAAGTAATTTCGGGCCTAACAGGGGTCCTTGTTTAAAAAATCCCCATTACACATCATGACAATGAATTGTCGATGTCCTAGTGTAATTCCTTCATAGAAAAAACTCACCAATTGTCATGATTCAAACCATGATGTGGAATTGTTTGTAGTAATTCCTTGTAGCGATTCCAACAGTTGTAAAATTGCTCATTGGACTTTTTCGAAAAATATTAGATTTAATTTTTAAAAGTGGTGGTTTTAGGCACTGGAAAGAATTTGTTCAAAAAATTGGAAAGTATTGGGGCCCAAGAAGATATGGATCAAGGCCGCAAGGAATTCAACCATGTTTTGGCTTTGTCTTTAAGGGAAGAAAAAATTTCAAGCGAGCTATGTCTTCCGTAGCATGATTAGTGAGGAAGGTTGCAACTATATCCTCAAATTCTTTAATATGCAAATAAGGATTCTCCCTTTCAATTCCGTGGAATGTATGAAGTAGTTGCAACATTCTTGACTTAATAGGAAGGCATGAGCTTGGACCGGTAAGAGAATGCATGAGGGGGTGGTGCTACAAGTGGGTTGAAGGTAATCCCTCGTTGATCTCGCCGGAAGATCAATTTGGATGTTATTCCCTTCATTCCTAAGAGAAAAATGTATTCTAGGTTTTGGAATTCTAGGTTCTTGCACTCCTCCTCGCCTTGGGACATTCAAATTGGCACCTAACTCCTCAAAGTTGTCATCGACATCCTCGGATGGGTCGTCCCATCCCCACTTACAAAAAACTATCTACAAATGAAAATATAAACAAACAAAGGTATATACAAGGAGCAACGTATCTCAGCCCATGATGAAAATCACTAGACTTACCTCTGTTTTCCGAAAATCACCTTCTCAATTCAACGCCTTGCCTTCCCCGAAAATGGTGCCAAAAAATGAGTATAGGGGACCTTGTGGAGAAATGGGGCAAACGTGTGTGTGGAATGAAATGTGTGTGTAGGGGAATGTCACTCTCCCTCGGAATGATGCAAGAAATGGGGCAAACGTGTGTGTGAATGAAATGTGTGTGTATACAAAAGTGCTCTCCAAGTGTAGAGACTTTTGAGGGTTATGTTTTACTTGGAATTTGTATTACAAGCTTATCTGCTCAGGCAAGGAAGGGAATTATGTTGAAAGTGATTTTGGTGAAAAGTGGAAAGTGTAAAATCTTGTAGTTGGTGTTTTGGTGAGTGAAGATTATTCTAGAAATGTAATGGAAACAAGTGTTGGCTAATCTGAAGAGGTGATTGCAATGGGAATGCCAAATTAACTCAAGACATTCATCCAATGGTGCTTAGACATTTGATTGATTCGTAGGAAGCGAGAGAATAAAATAAAGGTGAGGATTCAAGCATACCCCATGACAAGTCTACAGTGTATCTAGAATGCATAACCACATCCAAACTCAACCTAGTCAAATTGAACCGCCGTACACTACGAGGATGAACGAAAAAGAGTTGATTTAGCATACCAAAGAGGAATTCTCCCTTAGATTAGCCAACTTAAAGCTTAGCTACTCATGTTTAGTGCAAGAACATAAATGAAGTAAAGAGACACTGTGAAGAAATGAAGATTGGAACTTGGTTTAATTCAAGAAAACTTAAACTATGAAGAAATGCATTTAATACCCATTTTAAAAGCTTGAAATGAAGAAAACTCAAAACAACAATGGTAGAATCAAAAATGTGTAACTAAACTTGAAATGCACTTGTAATAAATGACATTAAAGGTAATAAATGAAGCTTACAACATCGTTACAAAAGATTACAAGTGAAATGGATGGAAGAAATGCAAAAATTTAAGATTTCTCTCTCTAAAACTATCCCTTTTTCCTTGAGCTTCTCTCTACAATGCAATCCAATCTCCTTCTGTTGAATGAAGCTTGCAAATTTGTCCATGGAGGTCCCCCTAGGCGTGTGATAGGCCTCTCGTCTATAAGAGGTTGAAGTTGTGACGCTCCTAAAATCGGGGGTCCCGTTGACCACTCGTCAACTAGCGAAAATACCCGTAATTGTCGCATAATCCGACATCACGTCTATCACATCCATGTAACCAGGATTACAATACAAGGATCCGTGTTTTCTTTAATTCATTTAATCCCATCGAGGTTCAACATACCCCAATGTATCTCATTTAAGGTCTATTTGTGTCATGGTAACCAAAGAATACATAGCCCAAAAGTATGGCAATGCATTCTTAAAGTTTCAGAGTTTTGGAAAACCTTCCGGAAGGTTTTGTTATAGACCTTGCGGAAGATTTGCTCACTGAAAAATTTCTACCAAAAGGTTTTATGGATCTTCCGATAGGTTTTACCTACTGAACTAATTTCTACCGAAAGGTTTCACTTACCTTCCGGATGGTTTGCCCATTGGATGAAAAATTGCATGAACCTTCCAGTAGGTTTTACCTACTGGACAAAAAATTTAAACGAACCTTCCAGAAGGTTGTTGTGACCTTCCGAAAGGTTTTGCTCAGAATTTCATGCTTCATTAGATTTAAATTTCCAATTCATCCAAAACCTTTCCAAACTCATTCCAAACATAGATAATGACATTTTCTACATTACATATGATCCATACAAGTTCTATTACATGCATTTGCATAATTTTTACATGTTAAAACATTGTTCCAACAAAGATTACACCAAATATACCACAAAAGCCACAAGTCGGCGTTTCTTCATCGTTGAGGCCCCGAATGCGAGTCCTCTCCCGGTACGAACCCCGCACCTGAAATATTTCCCGTATAGGGTAAGCCAACGCCCAGTAGAATATTTTCTACAGGGGCTACTCCTCAATCTAAGTGCATATGCAATGTTTATATACAACATTCACCATCATATAATCATTCCAACCAAGAATATGTATGATTCATGTTGGAATCTACCATGCCATGCCATGAATGAAATGAGATTCACTCATGCACCACAATCCGAGCCTACTCCGGCTCTCACCACACTATGCAATACAAGTGTAAAACTTTTATCCTCGATGAAATACATCCAATGATCATCTTTGAAACAAAACTCATATGTTCATAAAAACCAATTCATTTCTGGATGGTTCCCATCAAATGAATCATTTGTACAACCAAAACCATGTGTCTTTATTTGGGTAGTAGACTTTTGGTGTTGCACCGCCGGCTCCACACACCGATACACTTTTTTTGGAATTGCACCGTCAGAAATATATAAACCAATAGTCGGGCCTTGCACCCGAGGGGGGATCTATCCCTTCTTGCTATACCTGACACAAGTTTTTTTTTCATGAATGCAATCGTGCGACTCAGTAGGATATTCAACCCCACTTTCCTGAGCCCACTAATCAAACACCAAGTGTGGTGATTGATCCAACCATGCACTCACACACATGTACTCATGGTCATGGATGTGTATTCCTCGTGCAAATGCAATATAGTGCACCATTGCAATATCTATGTCATACTCATATGCAACGAATGCCAAATGAGCCATTTAACCAAATATCCATATACAACATGAAAATTAATATCAATTGCATACACTTATCAAAAAACAACATGTTGCTAAAATATTAACAACACATAGCATCAATCAACAATTCACAAGCTTGTTATACATAATCCATGCTATAACAACTTAATTTTCACTTAGGCATTCTTTGCAAAATACCATCAAGACACAACATTTCACACATCATTCACAAGGCATAATATTAAACATATAGCATGCCCATAAAATTACTTCTCCATGGAATTACCAACCAAGTAATTACCATATCTCTAATTCAAGTTAGAAAGTCTATTCTAAGACCTCCCAATACTCCTTTTTCACACCCATTTCATCTATTTCATATGCATAGGTGAGTGACACATTTATTCGCATTAACCTATACATTTCATATAACACTATAGGTAGGAAATGAACCAAAGTTGGAGAACCCCTACCTCTTGGAGGGTAAAAGAAAGGGAGAAACCTCAAGAACAACTCCCAAGCCCCAAACCTTCGATTTTTTCAAAATTTCTTCCTTAAAACTTTGGTGAAATTATTCGTTCTTGGTACTTACACGTAGCCCTTGTCGTGTAGACCAACTTTAACTCTTGGTCTGAAGGATTCCGACCGACTGAACTTCTTTGATCGAAAAAAGAAAGGTAGAATTTCTATTTTCTCTCTTCTCTCTCTTCTCCTCTTCACATGCCTGAACTCAGCCGACTAAGGGTTGAGAAAAATCTGATTTTTCAGATATTTAGCCCTATCTATACTTTTTAATTGCGCGGTCCACATTGCCCTGCACATTTATCCCTTCTGAGTCCGTTTAAAGCCGAAACGACTTAATTAAAATTTGGTTTTAGTTCAATTTAATTTTATTAGAATTTTTTCTCAATTATAAGAAAATTTCATAATTTATGTTTTCGGGGACCTTTGAAAGTTCATTCGTCACCCAATTGTCTTGAAAAATGTGCAAAATTCGACTATCTTAGAATTTGACGAAAATTGACATGGCAGTTTAATTCCGCGATACGAATCCAATGGTGAAGTCCGTTGCCCCATCCAAGCTCTATAGAAATATGCATTTTACACCCACATATTAGTAAAAAATTACTATTTTACCCTTTATCGGAGAAAGTTCAAATTTTCCCAGATTTTACAGAAGTGATGGCATGGGGTAGGCTAGGATAGCCTACCTAACAACTCCCAGGCTCTCCTATTCTCTCTCCTCCTCATTAATGCTTGAGCCTTCAAAGTCCAAGCCTAAGGTTGGGGAGGCATGTTTGTGTGTAAGGGATGTTAGGGAACAAGTGGGTAGGCATTACAATCTATAAACCATTCACATCATGAGAGTAACTAAATAAATTCATCACTAAAGAAATTTCATTATCAAAAATAACATTTACAATATTATCCCAAAAGAATATGCCAACCAATGCCATTACATCCCAAAAGAATGTGCTCGACTATGATAATTACATCCCAAAAGAATCACATTTAAACTTGCAGTGGAATAATAAAAAATTAGTCTTTACATAATCTCAAAAAAAATTTCCTAGTCTAGCACCTAGGATAGTATAACCCTATACATCCACCTCAGGATCCACGAGCCTTTCTAGTGTAGCTTCCCAATGTATCGGCTTCTCAACTCCGAGCTCCTCCAATAGACCACAATTTGAAAAATATAATTTGTAGGGGGTCAGCACTAAGCTCTATAGCAACATTCCTCCCAAACTTGAACAAGGTTTAGAAAACATGTAAAACAAGTCGGTCTCATTTCGCAAATATTATATATTAATTTTTTGAAATAAAACTGGGACATTTTAACGGATCTAAAGTTTACAGAATAACAATAAATTGAGTGAAGTAATAATGCCAAATTTCAAATGACAAATCATTTCCAACCATAACCATTTCCCACAAGTTCTTGAAGAGTCCCATACCTCCACAAGTTCTTGTAGGAAACCAATTTTCCAGAATAACAATAATCGATCAATAGTGTCGTCCCGTATTCTCATGTATGTTGGTTGCTTCTCCTAAATCTACACAACGACTCTACCTCATTTATCCAATTATAACCACATAAATCACTTTAGGAAGGGCATATACCGTCTCCTATGACATTGACGAATCCTTCCTAAGAAAGGTATACCCACCCTTAAGCTCGAACTTATGTGAACAATAGGGGTTGTTCCCACAATCAACAAACCACTACAAGTGTTAGGAAACCATCTTTCCCCCACTAGGATAGACTAACCTCTAATACTCTACGATAGTGCTCAAATGTAATTCAAGTTTATCACAAGAACCATACAAGAGATGCAATAACAAATATTTTCTTTAAAACACAAGAAAACCCAAAATCCAAAATTCTCACAATTTGTAATACAAGAGAACAATTTAAGAAAATAAGCAAGAGATCATCACAACATCATTTTATTACTCAACACAAAGCACTAAGGTTTCAAAGTGAAGAACAAAGGAAGAATCAAGAAGAAAATCCATTTCTTTTGAAAACTAGGGTTTTATGACAAGAAAAGAGATTGGATGGTTATCCCACTATAGATTTGTTTAAAACATGGTAATGATTGCAAAAATCTCAAGGAATCATGATTTCATAGCATATACATATGATTAAGAGTGGAAACATACATATACATACATGCCCTAGCCTCAATGGATAAGAATGGAAGAAACCTTTACCTTGGTGTTGAAAAAGCTAGGGTTTTGATCTTCTTGGAGTGTAAATCCCCTTTGATCTTGTGTTTTTTCTCTTCCTCTCTTCCTCTCTAAGGTTTTCTAAGGTTAGAGATGTTGAAATGAGGCTAAATGGGATGTCCTTAGGTATTTATAGTGGAAGGAATTAGACCCAGATCGCGACTTAAAAGTTTTGGAATTTGTCGGGCGTACCGGTATGGTATGCTCTCTGGACAGCGTCGTACTGGTACACTTTACCTGTTTTTGTCCAGTTTTGCCTGTTTAACATACTTTCTATTTCCAATCTATTTCTAACCTTTCCAAAGCCAACGCAAATTTACACAACATATATTTGTACATCAAACATAGTTGGTATAAGTTCTATTACAAACGATTTCATATATTTATTCGGGTTTTCACAATATCATTATTTCTATGGTTATACTCTATATGGTTCATGCCTATGTCATTACATATATTAAAATTACTACACAATTTATTATGATATTACTATAATCATGTGGGGGTTTACAAATATTATACTCTTTGCATATATAGTGGAGATGTAAAACCTATTACAGATTTTGAACCAATCTTTCTTGGAGAGATACTCGACATCTACTCAATTACAAATCTTTGATTCAGCGGTAAATTTTGCTTGAATAATCTCATTAACCTTGTTTTGATTAGCACTTATTAAATTTTATTATTAGCATTGTCCTTAACTTTCATGTAGAAATTGTACATATATATGATTTCTGGGAAATGATCTTAGGCCATGTTTGATTAAATCTTGAGCCTTGACCATTTCTTTTACAAACTTATATCTTTAGTCAACCATGATTGAGCCTAAAAGAGTATATATTCTTTTCTTAAAACCCAAGAAATACCCGAGCTAGAAAAAAAAAAGATATTAACTTACCTTTGCTATCTAATTTTCTTGCAGCCTTGTATAAATTAGTAGGATATGAAAAAAAAACAGAAAAGCTAAAGAAAGGGACAAGGTTAAATTCGGAAAAAAAAAATCGAGAAAATGAAAAATGGGAAATAGAGAAGAAAGAAACATGTGAAGATTTAGAAAAAGGGAATGAGGTGTGCCACAATACTAAAAGATAGCATTTGATATCCAATGACGTCGTTTCATAAACCTTAAACCCATGGCCACATTACAACCCTAATAAAGTCCTTTTTGATTCAAGAAATCATATATTTGTATTAGTTCTATCAATTCTAAAAAGTAAAATGTTAATAGTATATTTAATATAGTGTTAATATTCTTTCATGAGATTATGCCAAATTCCACATTATTCAACTAACTGTTCTTTTGATTATTACATGTGAAATTATTTGCCTTATTAACTATATTTTAATCACATGTAGATTGTGAGAATAGTCACTATAACATGTGTGTTCTTTTTGCTGAGTGTATTTTAGGGAAGAATTGACATCAAAACTACCAGGAATGAGGGTAATGTTTCTCAAGTGATGTTTGAAAATAAAAAAAATCATTACACACACACACAAGTTTTTATAAAAATATATATAGATAATATTACAACTAATGTGTGTTACTCTTATAGTGATCAGAGAAAGAATTATCTTGACAAGATAAATGGAATATTGATTTAATTTTACTTGTGAAAAATATAAGTTATGAATTCCTAATTACTGAAGTTTGTAGGTAGCTTCACTAAAAACCTTCGGGAGACAAAACTCGTCCACTAGGAATCACCTAGGGGTTTAAAGGCTTGTTGCATCTGCTAAATGCAATTGTGAAAAATCTATGAAAATGATTTTACCTCTGTTGTATTATATTGTATTATATCGTGAAAAATCTACGAAAATGATTTTACCTCTGTTGTATTATACAAGGAGCAAAGTATGGAAGCTTGAAAATACAAAGGCTAAAGTGTAATTAAACCAAGAGAAGAGTCAGCATGCAGCAAGTTGAAATTCCAGCAAAGCTCCATTGTCCAGACGGTGGTGGTGGCATCTGGACGGTCACCCTTGATGCCTATCCTCATTTCTTCCACCTCATGCTTCTTCAAACGGCTATAAATAGCCATGCCTTCTTTAGTCTTCAGCAGGCCAGAACCAAGGGAGAAAACCAAGAGAGAAAAAAGAAAGAGAAAAAGAGAAGTTGCAAAAACGATCTGGTCCATGATGCACTTCAGTCTAAACTTTGTACTTCTACATTTCGGTTGTATATTTCCATTCGGATAGTTGAAATGCAGTCAATTTTTTTTCTTGATTGATAATAAAGGTGATTGTGTTTCAGTTGTTCCTTGTGAAAGACATTTTAGATTATGTATTTTGATTTTAGTTATAATGAAAACTGCCTACATTCCTTACTTGTCTGTAGCAATGGGTGCGTGAGTAGTTCTGTATATCCTCCAGTGAGAGGTAAACATATGTATAATACTGGTGAAATTGTGAAAATGTTGTTGTTTTATATATTTATATATCTTTGTATTATATGCTTCATACACGATACAATGATGTATATACTTTCGGTGCTGTGCCTAGAAGTATGTACTTTCGGTGCTATGCCTGGAAGTATGTAAAATAACCACGACATTCCTATCAGTATGGTTTGTCCTCCACCGGAATGCTGAGGATGTTAACTGATGCATGGTACAAAACCTAAATGATCCTCATGAATGGCATGTCTTTCTAGGTTATTAGGGTTTAACTTATATGTATATATATATATATATATATGTATATGTATATATATGTATATATATGCATATGTATATAACTATCAAATGAATGACCTAAATGATCCTCATGAATGACTTGTCCTTCTAAATTACTTAGATTGTTTAGCTAGTATAACGGATAATATTGCCAGTCTAACAACCACGACATTCCTATCGGTGTGGCTAGTCCTCCGCCAAAATGCTGAGTATGTTTAACTAGCATATATATATATATCACAGATAGAGTTAAATGAATAATTCAAGTATTCTTCATGAATGACTTGACCTTCTGGTTTGCTTGGACTAATCAATTGACATATCTATAACCAACTAATCTAAGAAGTTGTTGTGTTATGACTAATACCACCAGTTGACCTAAGAAGTGGCTGTATTATGGTTTATTATGTATGCACCTACTATTATGAAGACAATTGAATAATTCAAGTATTCCTAATGAGTGACTTGTCCTTTTGGTTTACTTTGATTAATCAGGTGTCATGGATACCACCAGCTAACCTAAGAAGTTGTCGTGTGATGGTTTATATACATCAGACCTATCAATTGACTTGCCAGTAACATGGAAGTTGATTGCCGTAAGGTAGCATTTCCAGTATTTAACCACTATAACGCATATGGGATCCTTGAACTGAAGGATATTTTTTATTATTGTCTTAAGCTATCTGCACATAACTGTTAACTTAAAGTAGTTATCAATCTGAGCTCACATCACAAGCTATCACATGTTTTCCTATTCAAATTAGCAACTTAACTATTTTATTTCATTTCCAAATTATTAAAACTCTTCGTAGGATCGATACTTGGACTTAAAACCAAGAAAACTATAATTTGACCACTTATAATTGGGTGTATAATATTAATCCAATAAAAAAGTGCGAATTAGTTAGTATTTTGGATAAAGTATAAGCGTGATTATTAGCATGCATATTAATTGTAAGCATGTAATGTTTTATTTTACAACTTTACTTCCTAGCCTTATGTCTCAATCTGCATCTTATATCTCCTTGTTTAATTGTTCAAATTTCTTGGAATGGAAAGATAGAATCATCTTTACTTTGGGGTGCATGGAGATTGATATGGCACTTCACAAGGACAGGCCACCTATCCCTATGGAATTCAATATGCTTGAGGAGAAAAAGTTGCATGAGAAGTGGGAAAGGTCTAACCGCCTCAATCACCTACTCATGCAAAGTCATATCTTAAGAAAAATCAGAGGCTCCATTCAGGACTCCAAAACTGTTAAAAAATTCATAACTGTAGTTGAGGAACAATTTGTGAGCCCTAAAAAGGAATTTTCTAGCACCTTGATATCAAACTTTGCTTCTTTGAAGTATAAAGGTCACAATGACATACGCGAGCACATTATGAAATTTTGTGACATCTCTGCCTAACTCAAATCACTGAAAATTGACAGGTCTGAGATATTTCTTGTCCACTTTGTCCTTAATACTCTACCTTTGGAGTATGCTCCATTTAAGATCTCTTACAACACATATAAGGATAAATGGTATATGAATAAGCTTTTGACCATATGTGTTGATGAAGAATAGAGACTGAAGTAAGAGAGGCAAGAAAGTGTCTATTTGACCTCTCATAAAGGGAAAGAATAAGTGGAAGCATGTTCTAGTAGCCACCATGTTCCAATTAAGAAGAAGAACATGAAGGTGTCAGCCAAATCGGTAGGCAAAAATGACTTCAAGTGTTTCATCTGCAAGATAAATGAACATGCAAAGAAAGACTGCGTCAATTATAAGAAATGGCTTGAAAAGAGAGGTACATCTCTTTCTCTAGTGTGTTATGAATCAAATTTCATAAATGTACTTCATAACACATGGTGGATTGATTCTGGTGCCACTGTCCACACATGTAATACCATGCAGGAATTACTGAAAGAAAAGAACCCAATGGGAAGTGAACGATGAGTCATTATGGGAAATAAGATGCAGGCTCGTGTGGAAGTTGTTGAGATGTTTAGACTTGTTCTAAAGACTGGCCACGTCATATATTTGCATGAAACTTTCTATGCTCCTAATTTTTCTAGACACCTTTTACTAGTATCTAGACTTGTTTCTTTTGGTTATCGTGTTATATTTGGACCTTCATCTGTTAGTTTGTGTTTGAATGATATTGTGGTTGGTAATGGTATTTTAGAGAATGTTTTATTTAAATTATCTCTAGATACATCTTTTGAAACATCTTTGATATCCCTGCATGATAAGGAAAATTGTGATGGTACAGGAGATTAGGACACATCTTTATAAGGAGGATTAAGGGATTGGTAAATGATGGCATCTTACATCTTACCAAGCCTTGAATTCTAGATTTTGATACTTGTGTAGACTATATTAAGGGTAAACAGACTAACAAGTTCAAGAAAGATGCCATAAGAAGTTTGAATGTGTTGGATATCATGCATACAGATATGTGTGGGTCATTCACAGACCCATGTTTTATAGGCCATATATATTTCCTCACTTTCATAGACAATTTCTTATGATACGGTTGTCTTTACCTCTTGTCTTATAAGGGCCAAGCTTTAGATTCTTTCAAAATTTTTAAAATAGTGGTAAAACTACAGCTTGATAAAAAGATTAAAACCGTAAGGTCGGATAAGGGTGGTGAGTGGGGTGATGCCTTGAAAACCACCATGCACATTATAAATAGGGTTCCTACTACGGCTGTCCCTAAAATACTTTTTGAGTTATGGACAGGTAGAAAGCACAGTTTAGTACATCTACATATCTGGGGTTGTCAAGTTGAGGCTCGGGTGTATAGCCCCCAATTGAAAAAGTTGGACCCTAGAATCATAAGTGGCTATTTCATTAGTTATCCAGAGAAGTCCAGAGGATACAAATTTTATATCCTGATTATTATCTATAGATTGTCGAGGCACAAAATGCAAAATTTCTTGAAAATGACCAAGTCAGTTGGAGAATACAACCTCAAAATATTATTTTTGATGAACATCCAATTTCTATACAAAGTTCATATAAGTTGGTAAGGATTCCTCATCCTATTATTCATAATAATTTGAAGGAGGATTAGTCAACTATTAATGTAACATCTATAACTGAACCCACTTTCATTAAGATTCTTGTTTCACCTTCACATGTAGCAGGGCAAGAAGAAACTTTAAAGAGGTCATCAAGTGTTAAGAAATCTACAATTCCATTAGATTATATTGTGTATCTTGAAGAGTCCAATTTTGATATTGGAAAGTGTGATGATGCAACTACTTTTTCACAAGCCATGAATAGTTTGAATTCCTCTAATTGGTATGACGCCATGAAGGAAGAGTTGAACTCAATGGATAAAAACAATGTTTATATTTTAGTCGAACTACCTCTTAGTGCCACAACACTCAACTGTAAATGGGTTTATAAGACCCAAAAAAACTCTAAAAGAAAAGTAGAACGACATAAGGCCAGACTTGTTGCCAAGGGGTTCACTCAAAAGGAAGGCATTGATCACAATGAGACTTTCTCACCTGTTTCTAAGAAAGACTATCTAAGGATAATTATGGCAATGATGGCTCATTTTGACTTGGAGCTTCACCAAATGGATGTGAGAAAATCTTTTCTCAATGGAGATCTGGAAGAAAAGGTATACATGAAACAACCTAAGGGTTTTGTTTCAGAGGGAGAAAGTAATCTGGTTTGAAAGCTAAATAAGTCTATAGATAGACTTAAGTAGTCTTCCTTTCAATGGTATCTTAAGTTCAACGATGTGATTTCTTCATTTGGTTTCGTAGAAAATGTTGTTGATTGTTGTATACACCTTAAGATCAGTGGGATTCGATTCATTTTTTTAGTCCTATATGTAGATGATATTTTGCTTGCTAGTAGTGATTTGACATTGCTTATTGAGACTAAGCATTTACTCTCAAGTTATTTTGAAATGAACAATATGGTTGAGGCGTCATTACTTGACTTATTTCGTCGACCCTAATCTCTGAACATCACCCGGTCATGTGCATGGCTTATACAGATAGGTGAGTGTCACTCTCCCTCAGAATGATGCAAGAAATGGAATAAACGTGTGTGTGGGATGAAACTATGTGTGTGTTCAAAAGTGCTCTCCAAGCATAGAGAGCCTTTCGAGGGTTGTGTTTTACTTGAAATTAATATTCTAATGGTGTCTCCTCTGGGAAGGAAGGAAATTATGTTGAAGGTGATTTTGTGAAAAATGAAAAGCGTAAAAATCTTTGAGTTTTGTGTTTTGGTGAGTTGTGGTTTTGATTAAAATGAAATGAAAAAATTGTTGGCTAATCCAAAGAGGTCATTCCAATGGGAATGCCAAATCAACTCAAGACATTCTTCCAATGGTGCCTAGACGTTCAATTGGTTCGTAGGAAGCGAGGTACTAAAATGGAGGTGATGATTCAAGCATACCCTATGACAAGTCTATGGTGTATCAACAACTCATAACCACGTCCACACTCAACCTAGTCAAACCAAACCGTCTTTCACTACGAGGAGGAATTAAAAGGAGTTGACTGAGCATACCTAAGAGGAATTCTCCCTTTGATTAGCCAACCTAAAGCTTAGCTACTCATATTTCATGCAAGAACATACATGAAGCAAAGATACATTGTGAAGAAATGAAGATTGTAACTTAAATTAATGCAAGAAAAGTTAAACTATGAAGTAGTGCATTGAATACCCATTTTAAAAGGTTGAAATGACAAAAATTCAATACAACAATGGTAGACTCTAAACTGTGTAACTAAACTTGCAATCCACTTGTAATAAATGACATTGAAGGTAATAAATGAAGCTTACAAAAGTCTCACAGAAGATTACAAGTGAAATGGGTGGAAGAAATGCAAAAAACTAAGCTTTCTCTCTCTAAACGTATATCTTCTTCCTTGAGCTTCGCTCTCTACAATGCTCGACAACCTGAATAATGTCCAATGAAGCTTGAATTTTTGTCCATGAAGGTCCCCCTAGGTGTGTGAAAGACCGCCCATCCACAGGAGGCTGAGTTGACGACCTTGGGCAGGCTTGGATAGCCTACCCAACAACTCTCTACGCTTCTCTATTTTCTCTCCTCCTTATTAATGCTTGAGCGTCCAAAGTGCAAGCCTAGGTGTGGAGGCATGTCTGTGTGTAAGGGATGTCAGGGGACAAGTGGGAGACTCATAAGTGGGACCCCCCATGTGGCAGAGCTTGAGTTACAGAATCTGGTATTTTTTAGCAAAACCTACTGGTAGATCGATGGCAAAACATACCGGTAGGTTTTACTCCAGTAGCCAAAACGTATTGGAACAAAACCAACTCCAGCAGCCAAAACCTACCTGTAGTATTATGAACAAACATACTGGTAGGTTTTTACTTGTTTTGCTTAAGTGATAGTTCTATCACCTTCCAAGCCATCGTCAAGCCCCTCCCTCATCTCCATTGACTTTGAGCACTACGACGGGGGCTTAACATGCACCATTTAAGCTCTTTTACCTGCAAACACACCAAAAATTCATTAATAGCTTGAAACATAGAAATTCCTTCCAAATTCACCAAACATACAAGACTAAAAAGGGTGTAAATGATGTGTAATATTTTGTGCTAATCATACCCCCAACTTGAGTTTTGCTAGTCCCTAGCAAACTTTATTTTCAAACGACAAAGTATAAAACTACAACAATCCATTAACACAACTATATCACCAACATTTAAAATGCAAAAATCACAATGCAATTAACAAAATGAACTTGGGCAATATGGAACAAACAACTATTGCATTTTTCATTAATTATTTTCAAAAGCTCAGTACATGGAGTTAGAATTCAAAAAGAAACAAAACAGTCAAAAAATCCTAGAGACTCTTCTACTAGGCTAATAATTTTGCTCCTAGATGTGTACAACCCAAAATCAAAAAGGAACAAAAGAAACAAAACAAGAGCATTGTACTCATCACCCCCATCATCATCAACCTCATCATCATTAGTCTCCTACTCATCGCCCTCGTCTTCACCCTCCTCCTCCTCCTCCTCATCATCATCGTCAGAGTCTCCCACCTCAACAATAGTGGTAGCTGAGGGGGCAGCAGTGGAAGGTCTGGCGGCCGGAGGAGGAGGTCTATCGAGGATTGGCTCACCAGGAAAGGTATGACGGATCGGCCTGGTCATTACAACTGATATCCCCTGCACTGTCTCCTCCAACACATCCAAGTGCTGATATACTGTGCCCATAGGGGTAGAAGAGGATGGCCCCACAAAGGATGGTCCTGCAACTGATGACTCAGGCCTCGGAGCTCTAGCTCACTCACTCTAGCTCATGGCTATTGCTATAGGTTTTCCATTGTATTTCCTAGTCTCCAGAAATCATCCCTCAATTATATATGGCTTATAGTAATAGGGGAGTGCCAGTCTCTCTTGGAATGATCCAAGAAATAGGAAAAGATGGAATAATGGTGGTGGAATGAAGGAAATGTGTGTGTGTGTGTGAACAAAAGTGATCCCCAAGCACAAGGAGTCTTTTTAGTGTCATGTTTTACTTGGAAAAATATTCCAAGGTCATCTACACAGGGAAGGAGGTGAATCGGGTTGAAGGTGATTCTGATAAAAAGGGTAAAGTGTAAAAATATTTTATTTGTTGAAGTTTGGTTTGTGATTGTGTTGTGATGAAAATGAAATAGGAAACAAGAGTTGGCTAATTTGAAGGGTTCAATCCAATGGGAATGCCAAGTCAACTCGAAATCGTCCTCCAATAGAGCCTAGATGTACGATTGATTCGTGGAAAATAAGGGATGAGATGGAAGTGAGGATCCAAGTATAAGCCATGACAAGTCTATGGGATATCAAAGACTCATAATTCCGTCCGCACTCAACCCAGTCAAATCGAACCATCGTACTTTGAGAGGAGAAAAGAAAATGAGTTGAAATGGCTTACCTAAGAGGAGGTCTCCCTTGGATTAGCCAACTTAAAAGCTTAGCTACTCATACTTAAAGTAAAGGCAACAATGTAATGAGAAAAAATTATAAGGAAATGAAGATTGGAGCTAAGTTAATGAAAGAAGATGTAGACTGTAGAAAAGTGCATTTAATACCAATCACAAAGCTTGAAAATGAAGAACTTGAGAGCATTAATGGTGAAAGCCAAATTGAAAGATTAAACTAGAAAGGAAATTGCAGTGAATAACATTGAAGACATTAAATGAATCTTACAAAGTTTGTACAAGAGATTCAAAGACAATGTGTGGAAGAAAAAACAAAAATATTAACTTTTCTCTCTAGCACTATTCATCTTCTACCTTGGACTCTCCCTCCCTATATTACAATGTATATACATAATGTTGAATAATGGTATATGTCATTTGCCAAAAACATCCATGGAGTCATCCCCTAGCTGTGTGATGTGATCCCCATCAATAGAGGCTGAAAGGGATGGGTTGGTGTAGGTAGGACATTCCTTCTTACCATGCTTCTTCTCTCTCCTCCTCATTAATGCCAAGACCTTACAAATACAAGTAGAGGTGAGGGGAGGCCTGTGGATGTGTAAGGGATGTCAGGGATTAGTTGGAGAAGTGTAGGTGGGGCCCCCAAGTTGCAGAGTTGAGTTGCAAGTTGTCTGGACAATTTGGGCAAAACCTTCCAGAAGGTCAACAGAAACCTTCTGGAAGGTTTGTGCAGTAACAGTTAAATGAAGAAACCAGTAAACAAAACCTTC
This sequence comes from Ilex paraguariensis, assembly GCA_963454935.2. Classification (NCBI taxonomy): domain Eukaryota; kingdom Viridiplantae; phylum Streptophyta; class Magnoliopsida; order Aquifoliales; family Aquifoliaceae; genus Ilex; species Ilex paraguariensis. The sequence goes on along the minus strand of CAUOFW020000740.1, from coordinate 98,916 downwards.
TAGTAGGCAAAACCTTCCGAAAGATTTTGACAGTGAATAGGAAGTTCAAGGTAAAACCTTCCGGAAGGTTTTCAACCATTTTGCAATTTCATTGGTTTCTTCACCCTCCAATCCTTCCTTTAAGCTACCCCCTCATTTTCATTGACTTCAACCACTTCATTGGGGACTTAAATGATATCATGTACATCCTTTTACCTGCATTTACACAAAAACTCCATCAAAGTCAAGATTAAACGCATTTCTCCCCAATTTCATGACAAAAGTAAGTATAAAAGGCATATTAGCACATAATATATGCCATGTTTTTGTGCTAATCACACCCCCCAACATAAGTTTTGCTAGTCCCTAGCAAAAATTATTTCTAACCACAAGCTTTAAATTACAACAAAATCCATTCGTACAATCACACCATCCATAACATGCAAAATTGAAAAATCATATTACAATTACATAAGTAGCTTTGGGCAATGATTAGACAAAAGAAATGTGATATTTCATTAATCATTTCAAAAATTTCTTTACAATGGTTCAAGTTCCAAAACAAAATTGCCAAACCTAATGACACTTCTATTGGCCAACACAAGACCCTAACTATGTACAACCACAATTTAAAACAAAATACAAAAGACTCCAATCATCAATCGTCATCCTTATCAAACTCATCCTCCTCCTCAGACTCAGACTTCTCATCCTCGTCGTCGTCATCATCGTGGACCTCAACAGTTGTGGAGGGCACTAGGGTAGTGGTCGAAGGTCTTGCAGGCTGTGGTGGAGGTCCTCCAAGGAAAGGCTCACCTTGGAAAGTACGCTAAAAAGCCTCATAACCATGGTCATTAGGCTGTGCATTGTAGACTCTAATGCATCTAAGCGCTGAGGCATAGTACGAGTAGGGGTTGGTGTAGGTGCTAATGCACATGAAGAAGGCCCAGCCTCAGACTACCCTGGCCTCGAAGCCCTAGCTCTTTTGCCCCCATTCCTGATAGCCCTCTTGCTACTACTGGACTTCCCATTGGCTCCAGTCTCTTGGGAGAGTAGTGCGTCATATGTATACATCTTCACCTTGGTCTGAGCATAGAGCTTGGTGACTAGGCTACCAAAGGGGAGGTTTGCCTTTGGCTTTGCAGCCGTGGAAAACTCTCGCATCTCCAACCAAATGAAGTAAGCCACATCAATGGCCACACCCATCATAAAAGCATGAAATAATGCCAGCTTCTCTATGTTTGGGTTCTTATCCATACGATGGGGCATCAGATTGTAATGAAGAACTTTATTCATTACCCCATATGTGTGCTTAAGGCCCCCAACCAATGTCATTCCTATGAATGTGGTTAGGTCCTCATAAGTGAGAGCCATGTAATCCCTAAGCATCCTAACCCCATCTACGTTGTGTGGGTAGACAGGGTTAGTCAGGGGTGGCCTCATGTATTGCATCACTACAGCAATAGTAGCAGGGGTCACTTCGAATGTCTTGCCTCGTACATTCGTCCTTAACATTTCCTCATGAACACCAAACACTAACAACATTTGGTAAAATTCATGACACAAGCCCAAATTATACCCCTTAACTTCCTCAACTAACAAACCTAACCCAGGAGTCTCGATTATTCTCATGACCTCATTGGTAGGCCCAAGAAACACCTTATCCATAAATCTCTCACACGTAATCCCCTTCTCCTCAATCCTCTGTCTATGAGCATCATGCCTCACCTTCGTCCTCTGCTCCATCCTATCTAGGGAGCTAGGGCCCTTTCCTGTCCTCTTCCAGGAAGTATAATGTGTGGGTGGGGGAGACCCAGGGCCAATGCTCTTCGTATGGGCCATGAGGGACAACAGTGCCCCTAGACCTAGAAGAGTCAAAACAATCCACCATAGCATCTCTAACGAATCAAATACCACTCAAATGAGCCATCCCAAACAAGTTGAGGAAATTGAAGAAAATCAAAGAGGATTTTAGAAAATTTAGGAGAAAATTGGAATTCTAGGATTTGTGTAGGGTACTTGGAATTTTTGGCTAAAACCTCTAAATTCAAGCTTTAATTAAGAGAAAGTAAGAAAATTGAACTTTAGGGGAAGTAATTTGAAGGTTAGAAGAGAGTAGGAGAAGAGGAGAGGGTTTGGGAGCAAGAGATGGATTGGAAATGTGAAGGGTTTTTCAAAATTTTCGACTTAAAACCCTTGTTTTTAGATTTCTGGGCAAAACCTTCTGGAAGTTCAACATAAACCTTCCAAAAGGTTTTTCTTACTACCTGGGTTTAAAATTCGAGTAGGCAAACTCTTCTGGAAAGTCGATCAAAACCTTCCGGAAGGTTTTCACTAACCTTCTGAAAGGTTTTGCCTTTCCTGCAACACCAATCCTTTGTTCAAAAATTATCATCCAATCCAAATCTCCTCAACTCCAAAACATTTCAACACATTTTCTAAGACATCTATCCTACCAAAAAACTTGAACCACGACTCTGAACCACAATTGAATGATCATGCCCAAAGTCAATTTTGAAATTGCAACATGATTTAAGATTTTGGTCTTTTCAAGGCACAAATCATGGATTTCTAATTTAAACGAGCAAAATGAATACCTAAAATGCAAAGCATGAGTTCAAATAACAAGGGCATTCCTAAATCTAAACAAATATCAAAAGTTGAGCCATATTAACCCATCCTTTAAGTAGAGAGCAACACTTTGGCTTTAAATACTAGTCTAAACTATGCACCTATACATTTCCTTTCAAACTCGTGTGTGTGTGCAATGAACAAGTAATTTAAGCATTTATACATAGAATTCACATTCTCTTTGGCTATCCAAACTAAGCTTTGATGCAACCTCACCAAGGGTGTCTCTCAACAATGAATCACACATATGCTATCCTGACATGCACTCCATCTGTATAGGTGAGATGGAATCTTGTGCCCAAAATGAAATATGCTCACATATAATCCAAAAATGAACTTTATGCATGAAAGTGAAACAACCTTGGCATAATCTCATAAAGGAATGCTAGGGCACTAGGTAGCAAACCAACTCCTCTTTCCCTTTAAAAGTGTGCATCTCCCATGCTTCTCTAGATCAATTAGAACTTCAAGGGTTATAATGGGGCCTTTTGGGGTGTTATTGAGGAAAATGAACTGAAGGATATAGGGAAACAAAGAGGGTTGTTTCGAGTGAATGACTTTTATTTTAAAAATATCTCTCTTTTCATGGGATTTTCATTCTTTACACCATCACCACACTCTTTGTTTCTTTTCCTTTACATTTTCCTTTTCTTTTGATCATTCTTTTCTTCATTTCACCCCTTTTCTTCCTTTTCTTGGATTTTCATTCTTTTTCCATTGAACTCCTTGAGTTTCACATCTTTTATCCCTTTGTTTGCATTTTCATACCATACCTCATTCTCTTTTTGTGATCATTCATATTCAGATCAAGGAACAACCATGGTAAGGTAAATATTTATTATTTCTCTGACTTGGTCTAATTTGTGGCATAGAAATAAATTTCAATAAAGGCTCAATCACGACACTAGGGATAATATTTTCTCAAGAGGAAGGCAAAGGCTCGAAATATTCAAAAATGGCCTAAAATTACCTCTAGATAAGCATAGTGGAGCATTATGCATTTCAAGAGGAGTCAATCACTACATAAATGCACCTAACCGAAACAAGCATAATAAGACTATTGAACAAATTTGAAATTTAAGAATTATTCCTTGAGTAAATGTAAGTCCCCTCGAACAAGTAAAGGAACTAAAGCTCTCATGGGTTCTTACTCATCTCTACTATTCATGTCAAGCCCTATAATGTGAACTCAACCCATAAATTGCCAAAATAACAAGTTCAAGGTGCCAGAATAGTTGAGTTTAAAAGCAAACCCATATGTGATACTCAAGCATAAGATGAACCTCTATAGTGTGCTCATGTATTCAAGGTTCAAGGAAAAAATCAACATATCACCCAACTCATAAACTCTTCATAAGGGAATACAGATCATCATTTAGATATTTTCACAAAAATTTTCAAATTTTTTACATCATTTGCACTATGGACATATTATGAACAAAACATTTTCACAAATATTGGTGTATCATACAAATGGTGCACCTCAGCCCCCAACTTATTCTATGCATTGTCCTCAATACAACAAAAAAGATATGATATGCAATGAAAGACTATAAAATGATGAGTAGGGTTAGAGAACACCTCGCAATTGAGCTTTTGCCAAAACCACCAATACCTGCAAATAAGAAACAACACTATACATGAATTTAAAGTGAGTAAGCATAAACAACTAAAAGAAGTGAAAAAGTAACTGTACACTAAAACGATATGAAAAATCAATCATCAAACAAATCCGGGTAAACTGGATCCGGCAAATCCTCCTCCACTCCTTGTCCTTCAAAACCCTTGAAAATGGATTAAGTCTTTGGCCATTGATCTTGAATGTTTGGCCATTCACGGGGTTTGTGACTTCCACAGCTCCATTAGGGTAGACCACCTTGACAAAATAGGGGCCATTCCAATGGGATCGGACTTTGCCTTGGAAAATCGAGAGACGAGAGTTGTATAAGAGTACTTTTTACCCAGGATTGAATGACTTTCGTACAATGGATTTGTCATGAAAGATCTTAGCCCGCTATTTTAAAATTTTTTAGCTCTCATATGTATCTCTTCGAATCTCTTCCAATTCATTCAATTCTAGCTTTCTATGTTCTTTGGCCATCCTCAAATTGCCCAATAGGCCTTGTGTTCCATCTCAACTGGCAAACGACATGCCTTTCCATAGACTAGCCGATAGGGAGACATCTCTAAAATAGTCTTGTAGGCAGTGAAGTAGGCCCATAGGGCATCAATCAGTCTACTTGACCAATCTTTCCTATTTGGGTTCACTGTTTTCTCTAAGATATTCTTAATCTCCCTATTGGCCAACACGGCTTGGCCATTGGTTTGTGGGCGGTATACGGTGGATATCTTATGTTTTACACCATATTTGTGCATCAAAGACGCAATTGGCCTATTAAAGAAATGTGATCCACCATCGTTATTCATTGTCCGAGGCATCCCAAACCCTAAAAAGATGTTTTCTTTCAGGAATTTGACCACGGCCCGATGGTCATTGGTCTTGGTTGGGATGACCTCCACCTAATTTGACACATAGTCCACTGCTAGTAGAATGTATAGATAGCCAAACGACATGGGGAAGGGACCCATGAAGTCGATACTCCAACAATCAAATATTTCTAACACAAGTAAAGGGGAGAGGGGCATCATATTCCTTAGGGTCACACTACACAAACGTTGGCATCTATCACACTCTTTAAAAATGAAATACAATCCTTTATCAGGGAGGACCAATAAAAACCTAACTGTAGGATTTTTGCCTAAGTTTTCTTCACAGAGAAGTGGCTATAACATGCCTTTGAATGGCAGAATGCAAGAACATCCCGCTGTTCACTTTTTGGTATGCATCTCTGCATGACTTGGTCAGGGCAGTACTTGAATAAGTACGGGTTGTCAAAATAGAAGTACTTCACATCCACCATAAATCTTCTTTGATCTACCGGGCTCCATTATGGAGTTATTTGTCCTATTGCAAGATAGTTACATATGTCAGTATACCATGGAAAAATAGAATGAATTGAAAATAATTGCTCATCAGGGAAGAAATCTGGGATAGGAATGTGCTCGTTGGCCTATTGCACCACCAGTCAAGATAAATGATCTGCCACCAAGTTCTCCACTCCCTTCTTGTCTTTGATTTTCAGATTGAACTCTTGAAGTAGGAGGATCCACTTGATAAGTCTCAGTTTGGCGTCCTGCTTAGACAACAAATACTTCAAAGTAGAGTGATCAGTATAGACTACTATTGGTGAACCAATGATGTAAGAACAAAATTTATCTACTACAAATACTATTGCTAGCAATTTCTTTTTATGTGGTGGTATAGTTCATTTGAGCTTCACTAAGGGTTTTGCTTGCACAGTATATTACATACCACCTCTTATCCTCCCTATGGCTGAGCAATGCGTTGACTACGTAATCACTCACGTCACACATAAGCTCAAAAGGTAATCCCACTTAGGTGGTCGCATAATTGGAGGTGTGGTAAGCATGCTTTTGAGTTTTGTAAAAGATGTCTCACAATTATTTGACCACTTGAATGGGACATCCTTAGAAAATAAATTGGCCAAAGGTTAGGCCAATGCACTAAAATTTTTAATGGAATGACGATAAATACCAGCCCGGCCTAGAAACGACCTGATATCCTTGATGACTCTCGGCGTAGGGAGGTTGGAGATGGCCTCCACCTTTGATTTGTCAACTTAGATACCCTTTTCTGAAACTACATGGCCAAGAACAATTCCCTCCGCCACCATGAAAGTGACACTTTTTCCAGTTGAGGACTAAGTTCTTTTCCTCGCATCTCTCTAAAACTTTATGTAAATTTTCCAGACATCCTTCAAATGAATCCCTAAACACCAAAAAGTCATCCATAAAAACCTCCATTATCCTCTGCACTATATCACTGAAGATTCCCATCATGCAATGTTGAAAGGTTCCTAGGGCATTATATAGCCCAAAAGGCATGCGACAGTAGGCAAAAGTACCGTAGGGACAAGTGAAAGTGGTCTTCTCTTAATCTTCTAATGCAATCTCGATTTGATTGTAGTTGGAGTAACCATCTAAGAAGAAATAGAATAGATGCCCCGCTACTCGTTCCAACACTTGGTCGAGGAACTATAATGGGAAGTGGTCTTTCCTTGTGTATAAGTTGAGCCTACCGTAGTCAATGCACACTCTCCATCTGGTGATCACCCTTGTTGGAATAAGCTCATTATCCTCATTTGCCACCCCGGTGACTCCTGACTTCTTGGGGACTACTTCCATGGGATTAACTCACTTACTATCGGCAATTGGAAACACAATGCTCATGTCAAGTAGCTTTAACACCTCGTCCCTCACCACTTCCTTCATGATTGGGTTCAACCATCTTTGTGGTTGTCAAGATGGTTTGGAGTCCTCTTCAAGATAAATACGATGTGTGCAAATGAGGGGGCTTATCCCGTTGATGTCGATAATTGTCCAACTAATCGCCTTTTTATGCCTTCTCAACACTTTTAAGTTATCATCTTCTTGTTTTGCATTTAAGGTTGAGATAATCACCACTGAAAAGGTCTTGTTCTCCCCAAGATATGCATACTTCAGATATGATGGTAGTGGTTTCAATTCCAATTTGGGCATTTGTTCATTTGATGGGAAAATCTTCTTGTCTGGGTGTGGGAGCTTCTCAAATGTAGGTGATTAGCACAAAACATTGCATATTTTTATGTGCTAATCATACTAGTTTAATTGTTTTTGGGGATTAAATGATTGAAGTTATATCTATTGAGTTATTAATGAAAATATTTGGTGTTTGCAGTTAAAAGGAGCTAAATAAGGCTTCTTAAGGCCTTCCCAAATGTATTGAGATGATTGGGGATGAACAAATGGCTAAAGGAGAGCTCTGGAGTGAAGAAATCAAAAAAATCAGACAAGGTAACAAAAGTGTACCGGTACTGCGTATCGGTATGGTCCAACCTCTGGAGTTCAGCGTACTGGTACGCTCTGTCATTTTGCCCCATTCTCTGTAACTCAGGTCTGCTACTTTGAGGGTCCCACCAATACATCTCCCCTACTCCCCTGACACGCCCATAACACTATTCATCCCTTTCACACTACTCTTTGGACTTTTGGAGCCATAGTGATCAATGAGGAGAGAGAAGAGAAGAGAAGTTGGGTGTGCAGACAAGCTCTGCAACCACCCTATCTAGCCCATTCCTCCAGTACCCCTATGGATGGAGGTCACTTCTGGAGGCTAGGGGATCTCTCCAAGCACGTTTATGGCAAGGGAAGACTCCATTATTCAACTTTCTCCATGACATAAAGATATAGACAAATATGGTCTGGTAGAAGATGACGAATAATGTTGTAGTAAGAGAAATTTGAGATTTTTGCATTTCTTTCAATACATTGTCTTGTAACCCCGTATATGAATCTTTAGAACTTCATTTAATGTCATTAATGTTGGTGAGTCTTTGATATTCTATAGGCCTAGTCACGGTTTATGCTTAGATACTCACCAATCTTATCCCTAGCTTCCCACGAATCAATCGTTCATTCATACTCCATTGGAGGAGGGTTTCGAGTTGAGATGGTATTCCTATTGGAGTGACCTCTTGGATTTGCCAACATTTGTTTCTCATTTTATTATCATCAAAACACAATTTACCAAAAAATTTCCAACAATCAAAGATTTTACACTTTCTTTCTCCCAAAATCACCTTCCATGTGGAAATGACCTTGGAATACCACCAAGTAAAACACGACCTGCGAAAGTCTCCTTGCGCTTGGGGAGCACTTTTGTACACATACACATTTTTGTGCATTTACACATCACATTACCATCATTTCATTTTTCCCCATCTCCTTGCCCTTTCTTTTGACATCACCCATAGGAGAGTGACACTCCCCTTCATCCATAAACTATACATGCTAAAAGGTGATGTTTAGAGGGTAGAAAAATACAAGTAATTTTGTCAAGCATTTTTGGCACCGTTGCCGGGGAAGGAAAGTGTCAAATCGAGAAGGTGATTTTTGGACAACTGAGGTAAGTCCCGTGATTGTCATCATGGGCTGAGGTACGTTGTTTCATGTATATATATCCTCGTTTGTGTATAATTTAATTTGTAGATAGTTTAGTGCATGTGGGAAAGGGACGAACGAAACCAATTGGTTAGATAACCCTTAGACCCCGACATGAATATTGACAAAAACCCACCCGAGGATGCCGATCATAATTTTGATAATCTTGATGCCAATCCAAATGCTCAAAGGGGTGGGGGAGTGCCCGAACCTAGAATGCCAAATGTTTCAAGGGGTGGGGGAGTTCTTGAAACTAGAATGCCTAACCCACGAATGTAATTTCCCCCTCCCGTAAATGAAGGAAATAACTTCCCAATGGAACCTCCGATGAGGTCTATGAGGGATTTCCTTCAACCAACCTGTAGCACCACACCCTCCTGCATCCATTTACCGGTCCAAGCTCATCTTTTCTAAGTTAAGCCAGGGATGTTGCAACTACTTCCTTCATTCCATGGATTGAAAAGTAAAATCCCTACACCCACAAAAGGGAGTTTGAGGATATAGTTGCAACCTTCAATGCTAATTATACTATGGAGGCATAGCTTGACTGAAATTATTTCCTTTCTCCTTTAGTGATAAAGCCAAATCATAGTTGTATGCCTTGCGACCTTGATCCATTACCTCTTGGGCTCAAATGCTCTCCAAATTCTTGAAAAAAAAAATTTTGTTCATAGAACCACCACTTTGAAAAAGGAAATTCAAAATTTTTCTGAGAAGCCCAATAAGCAATTTTATCAATGCTGGGATCGCTACAAGGATTTCATACAATCCATACCACACCATGGCTTTGAATCATGGCAACTAGTAAGTTTCTTCTACGAAGGAATCACACCAAGCAATAGACAATTTATTGACATGATGTGCAATGACGAGTTCTTGAACAAAGATCCTGATGAGGCCCTGGACTACTTTAGTACACTGGCCCAAAATGCACAATCTTGGGACATTAGGGATCCCAATGATGTACCTAGGACGTCCTTGGGTAGTAGTGAACCACAAGGGGGAGGGATATATGATTTGAGAGACCGAGAAGACTTACTTTCAAAAATTGCTAATCTATCGAGGAAAGTTGAGAGTCTTGAAGTCAAACGGAGACATGAAGTGTGGAGGAGTGGTGAAGAGATGGACACATTACATGAGCATTTGGAGGCTTAAAAGTGAAAGAAATCAAGGAGGTATTGGTGTTTGGTAACATAGGCATCAGCAGCCACACCATTTTGTAGCAGTACCTCGGTTTTTCTCCTGTTTGACCATGCTCCACTTCGAATTTGAAGAAGTTCAAAACATAGCCGTTGTAGATCTGGATGTGCTCTACATTCTGTCAAAATTTCAGCCCAATTGGATGGTTGGTTCAAAGGTTATGACAATTCTATGAAAACTGGTCTAGAACAGGCAACTTACTGAAAAGACCTACCGGTAGTTTTCACTCCAGTAGCCAAAACCAACCGGTAGATCCCTAAAAACCTACCGGTAGATTTTTTCCAGAATACCCAGAATGTCTGCAACTTATACTCCACCTACTTGGGGGTCCCACTATTGATTCTCCCACTTGCCCCTGACTTCCGTTACACATCTACATGCTTCATACACCCTAGTTGAAGACTTTGGAGGGAAATGCATTAATGAGGATAGGAGAGAAGGGGGCAGCCATCTTAGGAGCAGGCTATGCTCTTCCTAGGTTGTCAAATGCCATCCACTCACCTCCTATTGATGGGAGGCCTGCACACATATGCTAGGGACCACCAGGGATGAAAATGCAAGACTCACACTCCATATATTCAGCATTCACAAGGCATTGAAGGGGTGGCTACCTAAGCTTAGAAAATCCCAAGGATGAAGATGATGAATAGTGGAATAGAGAAATTTATGTTTTTACATTTTCTTCACCCATTTCATTGCTGTAAGTTGTAGTTCTCTTGTAATCTTTATTTCTTGTATTGTACTCTCTTTTATTTCAAGTTTAATTCCATGTTCTTGCACTTCAATATTTACAGCTGGGTTTCAATGCTCTTCTTTGCAACTTTTCCATTTTAGTATTAAATGAACTTCTCTTTGTAGTTTACCATTTCCTAGCATTAATACAAGTTCTAAGTTTCATTTTCATTTCCATTTCCTTTACTTGTCTCTTTACATTATAAATGTTGTTACTTTAAACATGAATAGCTAGAGCTCTAAGTTGGCTAATCCAAGGGAGAACTCCTCTTGGGTATTCCATTTTAACTCATTTTCTTTCCTCCTCTCGGTGTACAATGGTTCGGTTTGACTGGGTTGAGAGTGGATGGGGTTGTGAATCTTTGATATCGCGTAGGCCTAGTCATGGTTTATGCTTGGATCCTCAGCATCTCGTCCCTAGCTTCCCACGAATCAATCGTTTATCTATGCACCATTGGAGGAAGGTTTCGAGTTGAGTTGGGATTCCCATTGGAATAACCTCTTTGGATTAGCCAACACTTGTTTTATTGTATTTTCATTCACAAACTCCAATCACCAAAACACAACAAAAGATTTTACACTTTTCTCTTTTCACAAAATCACCTTCACACACTTGAACTTTCCTTCCCTGAGGAGACGACCTTGGAATACCACCAAGTAAAACACAACCCGCAAAAGTCTCCTTGCGCTTGGGGAGCACTTTTGTACACACACACACTTTTTGTGCATTTACACTTCACATTTTGTACATTTCATATTCCACCATCTCCTTGCCATTTCTTTTGACATCACCCATAGGAGAGTGACACACCTCTTTGTCTATAAACTATACATGCTAAATGGTGATGTTTAGAGGTTAGGAAACTACAAGGAATTTTGTCAAGCATTTTTGGCGTCGTTGCCGAGGAAGGTTAAGCGTCGAGTTCAAAGGTGATTTTGGGATGACATGGGTAAGTCTGGTGATTTTCATCATAGGCCAAGGTATGTCATCTAACTTGTATATATTTTTTGTTGTAATTTGTGTTTTGTATTATGTTTCCTAATTTTTATGAAAATGTATTAAATGCCCCAAAAATTTGAAAATGTGTGTGAGATTTGTGATGAGTATGGGCACATCACTAGTGAGTGCCCAATAAATGCCCCTTATTTTGAAAAAGTTTATGAGATTTGTGGTGAGTATGGACACATCACTAGTGAGTGCCCAATAAATGCCCCTTATTTTGAAAACATTTGCTAGATTTGTGGTGAGTATGGACACATCACTAGTGAGTGCACAATAAATTATCCGGTTCAAGACTTTGCATGCGAAGGTTCAAATTCAGTTTTGTCGTACTTAAATTTTTACCCTAACCATTATGTTTCAACAAGATATTCGAGTTATGATTCGAAGGATGAACCTTATAATTTTTCGTTCGATCTCACACCACAAAATGAATTCTCCCAATATCCAACATACGAGGACTTAACCGAAAAAGAATTGGAAAATATTTTGTAAGAGTTTATGCAATGCCAAATGGAAGTCATTGCCCAAATAGCCCAACAAATTTACGAAATTAGTGATGAACTTAATACATTGACTAATGCTATAATTGCTATTCATGAAGAACAACATCTTGAGATAATCAATGTATTGGGGATGATCATCTCATTGGAATGCATTTTGATGTTGAATGTTCCACCACTCTTGATTGTGAAACATTTAATGAGGATATCATCTCACATGAGGCTAATGAGCCCAAGGTCATTTTGTCATCTAAGAATGGTGTTGAGATTCACATTTCTCAACTTGGTGAAGGCATTGAAATAGAGTTAAGTGAAGAAACTTTTAAAGAAAAATTGTGTACTCTATTGTTGGAATTGCATAAACTTGCCTACACCTTTGTTTGGTTGAGAATTTTTAATGACTATCTTTTGTATTATTGGATTGATGGTTTAAGAAGGGCATTTATACAACAAAACAATTTTAAAATCAGAAAAATCAATGGCAAAAGCTGATATCCAAATTGAAGCTGGATTGACATGTGCCATTTTTGTTTTATTTTCATGTACATAGTAGTTACACTTATTTTATTGTTATATTCTTCCTCTCTTAGTGTAGTAGTGTAGAAATTGCTTACCTCTCCCTAATTTGGACTCATTTCATTTTGCACATCATTATAGAAAATCTCATTTCATATCATGTGTGAGTTTAAGTTGGGGGTGTAATCAAATGTTTTGTTTTCCCTTTAATGTGTATGCAAAAAAAAAAAAAAAGGGTATCTTATTTCTCATGTCACTTTCATTTTTCTCATTGCATGATTCCTTGTGCATTGAGGACAATGCATAGTTCAAGTTGGGGGTGAGGTGCACCATTTACATGTTCCACCACTTTTTGTATAGAATAAGTTGAAAATGTGAAAATTTTGGACATTTTTTGTGAAAAAATCCAATATTGAACTATATCCCCCTACCCTAATTGTTATGGGATTTTTGATTTCTAGATTTTCATTTTGAACTTTGAATACATAAGCACATTATAGAAGTTTATCCTATTGCCAAGAGTATCACAAATGTGTTTTCTTTCAAACTCAACCCTTGTGCGCCTTGAATGTGTAATTTGGACAATTTACGGATTGAGTTCATATTTGAGTGCTTCACATGAATAGTGGAGATGAGTAAGAACCCATGTGAGCCTTAATGCCAATCCTTGTTCAATAATCTCATTGGGCTTGTTTTGGTTAGGTGCATTTGAGTAGTTGATTGACTTTGTCTTGAAATGCAATGTGCTCTCCCATACTTATTTGGAAATGATCTTAGGCCATCTTTGAAATGCTTTGAGCCTTAGCTTTTTTTTTTTTCTTGTGAAATTATATCCCCAGTGCCATGTTTGAGCTTTAATTGAAATTTGTTTCTATGCCACAAATTTGACCAAGCCAATGCAAAATGATATAAATCTACCTCACTTTGGTTGTTTCCAGAGATGAGTATGAATTAGCATAAAAGAGAAGGAAATATGGTGGAAACTCAACAAAAGAGATGAATGAAGTTGAATTCAAAGAGTTGAACGAAAAAAAAAATTCAAGAAGAGGAGAAAAAGGGGTGAAAATAAGAAAAGAGGGACAAAACAAAAAGGAAAATGTTAATGAAAAGAGAGAAAATGAAATAAAGAGTAAGTGATGGGTCCCACCAACAAATCTCCCCTGCTCCCCTAAAACGTTCACAACACTATTCATCCCTTTCACACTACTCTTTGGACTTTTGGAGCCATGGTGATCAATGAGGAGAGAGAAGAGAAGAAAAGCTGGGTGTGTAGACAAGATTTGCAACCCCCCTATCCAGCCTATTCCTCCTGCACCCCTATGGATGAAGGTCACTTTTGGAGGCTAAGAGATCTCTCCAAGCACGTTTATGGCAAGGGAAGACTCCATTATTCAGCATTCTACATGGCATAAAGATATAGATAGAGAAGATCTGGTAGAAGATGATGAATAGTGTTATAGTAAGAGAAAATTGAGATTTTTGCATTTCTTTCAATACATTGTCTTGTAATCCAATTTATGAATCTTTGGAACTTCATTTAATGTAATTAATGTTGTTTTCATTCAAGTTCAATGCAAGTTTAATGCTCTTTTAAAGCTTTCACCATTAATGCAACAAAGTTCTTCATTTTCTTAGTTTTGAAATGATTATTCAATATCTCTCCTATAGCTTATGTTTTCTTGTGTCTAGTTACTCTAGAACTTCATATCTTTACAATGCATTCTCATTACATTGTCAATTTCATTTTAAGCATAAGTAGCTAAATCTTTTAGTTGGCAAAACCAAAGGGAACCTCCACTTGGGTATACCATTTCAACTTATTCTCATCAGGGTCCTTGTTTAAGAACTCCCCATTGCACATCATGTCAATGAATTTTTGATGGCCCCGTGTAATCCCTTCGTAGAAGAAACTCACCAATTTCCATGATTAAACACCAGATGTGGAGTGGATTGTAGTAATTCCTTGTAGCGATCCCAACACTGATAAAATTGCTCATTGGATTTTCTGAAAAATTTTGGATTTGCTTTTTAAGGGCGGTGGTTTTAGGCACTAGAAAAAATTTGTTTAAAAGCTCAAAAAGCATTTGCACCCAAGATGTTATGGATCGAGGTCTCAAGGAATTCAACCACGTTTTGGCTTTGTTCTTAAGGGAAAAGGTAAACAATTTCAAGCGAGCTATGTCTTCCATACAATGATTAGTGAGGAAGGTTGCAACTATACCCTCGAATTCCTTAATATGCAAATAAGGATTCTCTCTTTCAATTCCATGGAATTGAGGAAGTAGTTGTAACATTCCTGGCTTGGCTAGGAAGGCATGAGCTTAGACCGGTAAGAGAATGCATGAAGGAGTGGTGCTACTACCTCTCCAGAGGATCAATTTGGATGTTGTTTCCTTCATTCCTAGGAGGGAAATGCATTATAGGGTTTGGAATTATAGGGTCTTGCATTCCACCTCCCCTTGGGACGTTCACATTGGCACCAAAATCCTCAAAGTTGTCATGGACATCCTCGGGTGGCACTTGGTTAACATTTATGTTGGGGCCTAAGAGTTGTCTAACCAATCTATTTTGGTTGTCCTGTCCCCACTTATGAAACAATATCTACAAATGAAAAGACAAGTAAACAAATTTATATACAATGAGCAATGTATCTCAGCCCATGATGAAAATGATGAGACTTACCTCTATTGTCCAAAAATCACCTTCTAAATTCAATGTTTTACCATCCCTGACAACAACACCAAAAATGCTTGACTTATTTCGTCGACCCTAATCTCTGAACATCACCTGGTCATGTGTTTGCCTTATACGGATAGGTGAGTGTCACTCTCCCTCAAAATGATGCAAGAAATGGGGTAAACGTGTGTGTGGAATGAAACTGTGTGTGTACAAAAGTGCTCTCTAAGCATAGAGAGACTTTCGAGGGTCGTGTTTTACTTAGAATTAGTATTACAATGCCATCTCCTCAGGGAAGGAAGGGAATTATGTTGAAGGTAATTTTGTGAAAAATGAAAAGTGTAAATATCTTTGAGTTTTGTGCTTTTGGTGAGTTGTGGTTTTGATTAAAATGAAATGAAAACAAGTGTTGGCTAATCCAAAGAGGTCATTCAAATGGGAATGCCAAATCAACTCAAGAAATTCTTCTAATGGTGCCTAGACGTTCGATTGATTTGTAGGAAGCGGGGGACTAAAATGAAGGTGACGATTCAAGCATACCCCATGACAAGTCTATGGTATATCAAGAACTCACAACCATTTCCATACTCAACCTAGTCAAGCCAAACCATCTTTCACTATGAGGAGGAATGAAAAGGAGTTGATTTAGCATACCCAATAGGGATTCTCCCTTGGATTATCCAACCTAAAGCTTAGTTACTCATATTTAATGCAAGAACATACATAAAGTAAAGAGACATTGTAAAGAAATGAAGATTGGAAATTAAATTAATGCAAGAAAAGTTAAATTATGGAGTAGTGCATTGAATACCCATTTTAAAAGCTTAAAATGAAGAAAACTCAATACAACAATGGTAGAATCTAAAATGTGTAACTAAACTTGCAATGCACTTGTAATAAATGACATTAAAGGTAATAAATGAAGCTTACAAAAGTCTCACATAAGATTACAAGTGAAATGGGTGGAAGAAATACAAAAATCTAAGCTTTCTCTCTCTAAAACTATCTTTTCTTCCTTGAGCTTCTCTCTCTACAATGCTCTACAACCTGAATAATGTCCACTGAAGCTTGAATTTTCATCCATGGAGGTCCCCCAAGGTGTGTGACAGACCTCCCATCCATAAGAGGCTGAGTTGATGGCCTTGGGCAGGCTAGGATAAGCTACCCAGCAACTCTTTAGGCATCCCTCTTCTCTCTCATCCTCATTAATGCTTGAGCCTCCAAAGTCCAAGCCTAGGTGTGGGGAGGCATGTCTGTGCATAAGGGATGTCATGGGACAAATGGGAGACTCATAGGTGGGACCCCCCATGTGGCAAAGCTTGAGTTACAGAATCTGATGTTTTTCAGCAAAACCTATCGGTAGATTGATGCCAAAACCTACTCTCCAATAGCCAAAACCTACTGAAAGGTTTCTGGTAGAACCAACTCTAGTAGCCAAAACCTACCGGTAGTTTTATGAACAAACCTACTGGTAGGTTTTTACTTGTTTTGCTCAAATCATGGTTCTATCACCTTTCAAGCCATCATCAAGCCCTCCCCTCATCTCCATTGACTTTGAGCACTACGATAGGGGCGTAACATGCACCATTTAAGCTCTTTTACCTCCAAACACACCGAAACTTCATTAATAGCTTGAAACATTGCAATTTCTCCCAGATTTACCACAAAAACAAGTCCAAAAAGGGTGCAATTGTGCAAATGATGTGCAATATTTTGTGCTAATCACTCGTATGTCATAGGCTTAGAGGTTCACATGGATAGATCAAGAGAAAAAAGTTATCTATCTCAGAGGAACTACATTAAGAAAATTTGGGATAGGTATGGTATGAAAAACTCCAAACCAAGCCGTACACCTATATCTAAAGGTGATAGATTAAGTAAGTCTCAATCTCTGATAAATAAGCTTGAAAGGGAGCAGATAAAAGCACATCCTTATGCATCATTGGTTGAGGTTTCCCCAAGAAAGCCCCTTAATCTGAATAGGAGATCCACATCAAAATACTCTATGGGACGTTAATGTATGCCCAAATTTTCACCAGACCCCACATTGTATTTATAGTTGGTATATTGGGCAAATTCCAAAGTGACCCAGGTTTGGATCATTTGAAAGCTACAAAGGTGCTTAGATATCTGCAAGGAATACAAGTGTAAACCCTACCCTTTTATCTTTATATATGTATATAGGTTTATGTAGCAAGTTATTATTGCTTTTTGGAAATGTTAATATGGAAATTCAAGGAAATAGTAGTTAAAACTTAGTTTAGCTTGCAAATATATGAAATCGTTGTAATAGAACTTGTATCAACTATGTTTGATGTACAAAAGCATGTTGAATAAGCTTGGGTTGGATTTGGAATGGGTTTGAAATGAAAAATAGAGGAAATAGGCAAATTTGGACAGGACCTACTGGTAGTACGTTGTCCAATGGATCCGAACTACCGGTAGTCAACAGGTAGTAAATGTCCAGTAGATCCGAACTACCGGTAGTCAACAGGTAGTAAGTGGTTAGTGGATCCGAACTACCTGTAGTAAACAAGTAGTAGAGGTCCAGTAGATCCGAACTACTGGTAGCCCGATACGAAGTACCGATAGACCGTTAAAAAGTCAGGATTTTTATGTTTTAAAATCTCATTTTCACTCCATTTGTTCCCATTCTTTCACACCACTCTCACCCCATACCTCTTAGAATCCTAATAGAAGGACTTAGAGAGGAAGAGAGAAAGGGAAAACAAGAGTTTTAAGGGTGATTCAAGATCAAACCTTCTTGTCCTTCACACCAAAGCCAAGGAGAAAGGTAGGGGTTTCTTCCATTCTTGTCCATTGAGGCTAGGGTTTATATATATACATGTTTTGCTTCTAAATCTTAAGTATATGCTATGAAATACTTGTTCCTTGAACTTTCTACAAGTATCACCATGTTTTGAAGGTATTATGGTTTGATGGCCATAAAAACCCTAGTTTTTGAGAAAAATGGATTTTTCTTCTTAATATTCAATTGTTCTTGATTTCAAAACTCTAGTGCTTTGTATTAAACAACAAATGGTATTTGTGATGATCTCTTACTTATTTTTCTTATATTGTTCTCTTCTATTACAAATTATGAAACTTGGGAATTTTGGATTTACTCATGATTTGAGAAAACTTTTGGAATTATATCTCTTGTATGGTTGTTGTGATGGACTTGAATTGCATTTGAGCACTGTCGTAGAGTGTTAGAGATTAGTCTATCCCAGTGGGGGTGAGATGATTTTCTAACACTTGTAGTGGTTTGTTGTTTGTGAGAACAACCACTATTGTTCACGTAAGTTTGAGGCTGAGGGTGGGTATACCTTTCCTGGGCAAGATTCGTCATGTAACGCCCCCAAAGTCACCTTGGACGGCATCACAATCAAAAATATTCATAGCATGAGAGCAACTAAATAAATCCATCATTAAATAATATTTCATTCATCAAATATATCATTTATAATATCATCCCAAAAGAATAGGCCAACTATGGCCATTACATCCCAAAAGAATGTGATCGACTATGATAATTACATCCCAAAAGAATCACATTTAAACTTGCAGCGGAATAACAAAAGGTTAGTCTAGACTTCACAATATTTCAAAAATGAATTTCCTATTCTAGAATAAGAGGTAATGTTATTCTAAGCATCCACCTCGGGAACAACCTGCCCATCTATAGGAGTCTCCCAGGGTGCTGGTTCCTCAATTCCCAATTCCTCCTCTAGTACATAATTTGAAAAATGTAGTTTGTAGGGGGTGAGCACTAAGCTTTGTAGCAACATTCCTCCCAAACTTGAACAAGGTTTAGAAAAGCATATAAAAACGGTCGGTCACCTTTCACAAATAGCATATATGAATTTTTGAAGGAAACAGAGACATTTGAAACAGATCTCAAGTTTAAGTAACAATAGTAATTTAATACATAAGTGAAACCAATATACAACTAATAATCCATTCCACCATAAATTATTTCTTCCAAGTTCTTGCGGAATCCAATACTTCCCAAAATTCTTGTAGAAACTATTTTTGGTCCAATGAACAATAACTCATAATTTGAACATTTCACAACAATATATACATGTATCTCAAACATGATGTAAGACATTCACATGAATCAATGCATTGAGTAACATCTAGCCCCCATACACACACCCACATCTTCTCAAAGACATCCAACCTTTAGGAAGGGCGTACACCATACCAATGGCAGTGACGTATCCAACCTAGGAATTAGTATACTAACCCTCCACCTCGATACCCATGAGCAATAGCGGTTTAGTCTTACCAAAGTACTAACCCCACTACGAGTGATAGGAAAAATTCAAACCCACACGGAGTATGAATAACATCTATCAACTCTACGATATCTCATCAAAGGCCACCCATGGTCCTCCCACACTCATGAGAGATACAATACCAAACTCAATTTCTCAATTTATAAGCATATCTCAAAAATTCCCAAATTTATCATGTGACAATTCCAAAACCAATTAAAGAAAATACAAGAGATCACAACAACATTATTTTATTACTCAACACAAAGGACTATAATTTCAAAATCAATAATAAAGGAAAAATTTCAGAAGAAAATCCATCACTCTCCAAAAACTAGGGTTTTGAAACAAGAAAAGAGATTTCATGGGTATTCAACCCTAACTTGTGTAAAACATGATAATAATTGCAAGAAGACCAAGAAAAGATGATTTCATAGAAAATATATAAGATTTAGAGTCAAAGAATACATATATATTAGCCCTAGCATTAATGGACAAGAATGGAAGAAAATCCCCTACCTTGGTGTTCTTGAAAAACTAGGGTTTTGATCTTCTTTGAAGTGGAAATCCCCTATGATCTTGTGTTTTTCTCTTTCTTTCTTCCTCTCTAAGGTTTTCTAGGGTTAGAAAGGTTAAAATGGAGCTAATGGATGTGTCATTATGTATTTATAGGGTAAAAAAAAAGACCCCAAATTACGACTTAAAATGTCTGGAACTTACAGAGCGTACTGGTACGCAGTACTAGTATGGTATACCCTCTGGACAGCAGTGTACCAATACGATTTGTCCAATTTTTCCCTCTTCCTCTGTTTTTCATTTCAAATCCATTCCAAATCCTTCCAAAACCAACCCAAACTTTTACAACATACATTTGTACATCAAACATAGTTGGTATAAGTTCTATTGCAAATGGTTTCATATATTTACAAGTCAAAACTAAGTTTAAACTAAATATTTACTCGATTCTACACTATTAACATTTTCTACAGTTATAACCTATATGGTTCATTCCTATGCAATCACATATATTAAATTTCCAACAAATTTGTATCATTATATTACTATAAACATGTAGGGATTTACACGTCAATGTCGTGGGAGCTAGTATACGCCCTTCCTAATGTGGTTTGTGTGGTTATGGTTGGGTGAACAAGGTAGAGTCGTTGTATAGATTCATGGAAAACAACCAACATACATGAGAACATGCTTATTGCATGGAATTAGTTTCCTACAAGAGCTTGTGGAGGTATGGGACTCTACAAGAACTTGTGGGGAATGACTTATGGTTAGAAATGGTTTATTATTTGGAAATTCATTTTACTGTTCATTTAAATTATTAGTATTGTGTAAACTTGAGATCTGTTGAAATGTTCCTATTTTCTTTCAAAAACTAATATATGATATTTGTAAAATGAGACCGACTTATTTTTACATGTTTTCTAAACCTTGTATGAGTTTGGGAGAATGTTGCTACAAAGCTTCATGCTCATCCCCTACCAACAACATATTTTTTAGATTATGTACTAGAGGAGGAGCTAGGAGTAGATGAACAAGCATATTGGGAAGCTCCTATAGAAGGGAATGTGGATCCCGAGGTGGACGTCTATAGTATATTCTCTTTTGTTCTAGACTTGGATAGTTATTTTGAGACTGTGTAAAGTCAATCCTTTTGTAATTCTGTTGTAAGTTAAATTTCATTCTTTTGGTATGTAATTGCCATAGTTTGGCATATTCTTTTGGATATAGTGGTCATGGTTGGCTTATTCTTTTGGGATGATATTGTAAATGTGATATTTGATGCATGAAATGTTCTTTAATGATGGATTTATTTAGTTCCTCTCATGCTGTGAATGGTTTAGATTGTGATGTCGTCCAAGGTGGTTTTGGTATCAGAGCCTAGACTTTAGGTCTTACGTGGGAGCTATAGGTTATGGATTGTCATTAGAGGGTAGGACTAGGTGGAATAGAATCGTTGATATAAATTCTACACAAGTCTAATGCTTTAGATTAAAAGTATAGTTAGGATATCTTGTACATCAATGAAACTAAATTATGAATTGATGTGTGGGATGGATGGTAGGCGTGGACGTGGACGAGGTCATGGTGGCCAAGCAAACCCACAATTACCACCACCTCCTGATGCCATGAATGGCATCTACCAATGCTTAAGGGAGCTCACCACTCTGGTACAAAACCAGAATGGAAACAACAACAACCACAACAACCATAATGGGGGAGCTCATCCACTAGCCCAAGTACCGGGCAATGGGGATGAGAATCGAAGAATGGTCGTTCTTCGAGAGTTTCTAAGACAACGCCCACCCACTTTCCAAGGATGTTCCAATCCCTTGGACACGGATAGATAGATCCGCCGAGTGAAGAAGATTTGTGATGGCATGGGTGTGGCCGATGAACTTAGGGTCAGCTTGGTGACATATCTAATGGAGGGAGTGGCCGACCATTGGTGGGATTTCGTAAAGAGAAAGAGAAACACCGATGCACTCATTTGGGAGGAGTTCGACAAAATCTTCCAAGACAAGTATTTTTTGAAATAAGTTAGAGACAGAATGAAGGCAGATTTTCTTTCTCTACGACATGGCAGCATGATAGTGGCTGAGTACGAGAGGAGGTCTGACGAGCTATCCCGTTATGCTATAGAGTTTATATCTACTAAGGCCAAGCACTTTGAGCAGTGATTAAGGCCTGTTATTCGGGAGAAGTTGGTGGCCCTCAAGATCAGGGAGTATGGGGATATGGTTGATCGAGCTGCACTTGTGGAAAGAGATATAGAGGACAACCAATGAAGACAGAGCTTTGCGAGAGAAGGTCCAATCCAGATGGGTGCTAGTAGTAGGGGATTACAGCAAGTGGCACCATACCGACAGCCAGACCAGGCAAGTGGACAGAGACTTCTAATAGCCCGAAGAGATGGAGTTGCTCAGATTAGAGCAAACACTGACCCGCGTCAATGCTTTGTATGCGAAAAGTTTGGGCACTTCAAATATAGATGCCCCTCGTTTCCCCTAAGGACCAATCAAGCAACCAGGCAAGTACTAGCAAACAAGCCACCCCTAGAAAGGCCAGCATAGCAAAGACCGTTACAAGCTCAAGCCCCCGACGGCGCCAATCAAGGGAGATTTTTTGCTTTGAATCAACCAGAGGAGGATACTTCTAATGCCGTAGTGGAAGGTATCGTGCTTCTTTATAACTCTTGGGGCCGAATCTTATTTGATCCCGGTGCTACACATTCATTCATACGTACTGCATATGCTTTTAATTTGGGATTGGGATGTGAGAAACTAGAACATGCCCTTAGTATTGACATCCCCATGGGAGAACGGTTGGATACAACAAGGGTGTGTAGACGATGTGTGCTTTGCATTGGGGAGCAAGAGTTAGTTGTCTATCTGGTTGCGTTAGATATGAAGAGGTACGACGTTATATTTGGGATGAACTTGTTTTCCACTTTTTGCGGGTGATGGATTGTTTTCGCAAATGAATTTCCTTTCAACTACCGGGAAGAGTAGTTTTTACTTTCAATAATGATCATAATTCTTCTCATCCATTTCCCATGATGGGAAATAGATTCTTGAAAGCTAAGGCAGGGAGCAATTTGAGTTTCTTGGTCAGCTTAATGGGAGATGATCAGGACAAAACCCAACCGAACGTAATATTGGTGGGGTCGGACTTTTTGGATGTTTTTTCCGATGAATTACCTGGGTTACCCCCACAACGGGAGATTGAGTTCAATATTGATCTCTATCTAGGAACCAAACTCATATCCATTGCTCCTTATCGGATGGCACCTTTGGAGTTGAAGGAGCTAAGGAAGCAATTAGGCCATCTTTTGACCATTGGGTTTATCCGCTTAAGCAATTCACCTTGGGGAGCCCCGATCCTCTTTGTGAAGAAGCATGACGAAAAACTTTGGTTATGCATGGATTATTGATGGTTGAATCGAGTAACAGTGAAGAACAAATATCTATTGCCAAGGATTGATGGTTTGTTCGACCAGTTGAGGGGTTCTAAGTATTACTCCAACATTGATCTTCGCACAGGGTATCATCAATTGCGGATCAAGGAGGAAGATATTTGTAAGACTGCTTTTCGTACCCGATATGGTCATTTTGAATATACGGTGATGCCGTTCGGACTGACTAATGCACCAACAGCCTTCATGGATTTGATGCACAGGGTATTCCGGTCATACCTCGATCAGTTTGTCATTATTTTTATTGATGACATATTGATCTATTCACAGACCCAAGAGGAACATGCACGCCATCTCTCGATTGTGTTACAAACATTAAGAGAGCATAAGTTGTATGCCAAGATAAGCAAATGCAAGTTTTGGATGAGGGAAGTGAAATTCCTAGGTCATGTGGTGTCTGAACCAGGGGTAGCTGTTGATCCTGTAAAGATTGAAGCTGTGATAAAATGGGAAAAACCTAAGAATGTGATAGAAGTACGTAGTTTCTTGGGGTTAGCCGAATATTACCGCAGGTTTGTGGAAGGGTTCTCCAAGCTAGTGATGCCGATGACTCGCCTTATGAAGAAGGGAGAAAAGTTCTTATGGACTCAAGCGTGTGAGCTAGCCTTTCGCACCTTGAAGGAGAAGTTGACAACTGCTTCTGTCCTCATTATTCTAAGTAGTATGAAAGGATATGATGTGTACACTGATGCTTCACTACGAGGCTTGGGTTGTGTGCTAATGCAAGGAGGGAAGGTGGTTGCCTATGGCTCTAGGCAACTCAAGGTTCATGAGCATAACTATCCCACCCATAACTTAGAGCTTGATGCTGTGGTTTTTGCTCTTAAGTTGTAGAGGTGTTACTTGTATGGAGAGAAATTCCAAGTATTTGCTGATCATAAGAGCCTCAAGTACATATTCAGGCAAAAGGACTTGAATCTTCGGCGAAGAAGGTGGATTAAGTATTTAGAAGACTATGATATCACACTCAATTACCATCTGGGGAAGGCGAATGTAGTAACGGATGCACTGAGTAGAAAATCTCGGGGTGAAATCAATTTCCTTATGGTGAATAGGTGGATGATGATGGATGCTTTGGGGGAATTTGATCTATGGTTGGATAGATAGGAGGATCGACCACGCTATTCAATTTTGTATCTCAACTGATGCTTCTACAAAGGATTATGGCATTGTAACGATTAGACAGCGACTTGGAGGTTACCTGGAGTAAGTTGGGGAGGAGTGAGATTGTTGAGAATTGGGTGATAAGTGATGATGAGTTACGATTTCGAGGAAGGCGATGTGTACCCGATCATGACCAAGTAAGGGAAGAAGTGTTGGGCGAGTGCCATCGTTCCAAGTTCTCCATACACCCCGGTAGCACAAAAATGTATAGGGACATGAAGCGCCAATATTGGTGGAAGGGAATGAAGAAGGATGGGGTAAAATTCATAGCACGATGTGCGGTGTGCTAGCATGTGAAGATCAAACATCAAAAGCTAGGAGCATTACTACAGTTTTTGCCTATCCCAGAGTGGAAGTGGGATCACATCACCATGAATTTCATGTCGGGTTTACGACGGATGTTGTGCGGGCATAATGCAGTATGGGTTATAGTTGATAGACTCACCAAGTCCACATATTTCTTGAGTATGAAGACCACAGACACTTTAGAGACCTTGAGCAAGCTGTATATCCGCGAGATTGTGAGATTGCATGGAGTTCCACTCTCTATCGTATCGGATCGTGATTTCTGTTTTGTGGCACAATTTTGGCAAAGTCTACAACGAGCTATGGGGACATAATTGTATTTTAGCACCGCTTTTCATCCCCAAACAGACGGCCAATTCGAGAGGGTGATACAAATTTTGGAGGATATGCTCCGTGCTTGTGTATTGGACTTCAAGGGAAGTTGGAATGACCATTTGTTGTTGGTGGAATTTGCGTACAACAACAACAATCAGGCAAGTATTGGAATGGCTTCGTATGAAGCATTGTATAGAAGGCCATGTCAATCACCGACGTGTTGGTTAGAAGCGGGCGAGAGTAGCTTGTTTGTGCAAAAAATTGTTTGGGAAACTACAGAGAAGATTCAACTCATTTGGGAGAGACTACTCACGGTAGAAAGTAGACAGAAAAGCTATGCGGACAGAAGACAAAGACCATTGGAGTTCCAAGAAGGGGACTATGTTTTCCCCAAAGTGTCGCCTAAGAAGGGAAAATTGGCTCCAACGTACATCGGACCATTTGAAGTGATCAAAGCAATGGCAAAGCGGCGTATCAAGTTCGGTTACCGGTTCAGTTGTCTGGGGTACATGACGTGTTGCATGTTTCAATGTTAAGAAAGTGTCAATCGGATACAACGCATGTTGTGGATTTGGAAGATATTGAAGTTCAAGATGGAAAATGAATAGGAATAGAACATGAGGGTACTTCTTCCCTTAATGGCTCTGGTTCTTGTTCAATCATGGGCTCGGGTTCTTCTTCAATCACAAGTTTAGGCTCGACTGGTGGGTTGACTAGGATTGACTCAGGTTTTGGCTTTAGAATTAGCATGTCTTTGTTGGTCTTGTCAATTACCTTGCCACTTCTTAGTGTTGTGACAACTTGGGCTTGGTCTTGTGGCTTTTCCATGGTGGTGGGATTTTCCACCTGAAATTGGCCTTATGGTGGTTTTGGTAGGACAGGAAACTTGCCCTTCTCATGTGTGGTCATGGATTGGGTTAGCTTTTAGATGTGGCTTTTAAGATTTTTTGAAAGATTGAGTGGTTTATGTTTTAAAATCAGTGAAAGCCTGAGTGGAACTATTGTTGTAGTGTATTTTGCTGTGCATGAGCTGATTTAGTGTATCCTCAAGGTTACTCTTTTGTGGTGGTTGGTATGGTTGATATACGGGAGGTCCCTGAGGTGGTGGATGTGACCTCGTTGTTGGTTCATGGGAGTTGGTTGTGTGTTTCTCCAACTGAAGTTTGGGTGGTTCCGCCACCCTGGATTATATGTTTCAGAGTATGGGTTGGAGTAAGGCTTGTTAAAGTTGGAAACATGATTTGTTTGTTCCAACAAAACCTCCTTGAATGCTGGAATGGTAGGACACTCCCCAGTAGGGTGTCCTGTTAGCACACAGATTCCACACACTTATTCTGTGGGAGAGCTAACCTCAACTTGATGAACCTTTTTCATATCTAAAGCTTCAACCTTCCGAGACAGGGTGGACATTTTTGCTCTTAGGTCATCGTCATCTCTCAAGACATACTTACCCCCTTGGGAAGTAGATGGGTTAGCTTCAACAATGGTAGGGGGGATGAGTCCCACATATGAGAACTGTCAGATATGGTGTCAAAGAAATTGAATGCCTCCTCCGGATTTTTGCTCATAAACTCTCCTTGAGCCATCATTTTGACAAACTGACGTAGTCTAGTGGGCAAGGAGTCGTAGAAAAATCCTATCAAAGTCCAATTCTCAAAAGCATGATGTGGGCAAGACTAGAGTAGATCCTTGAATCTCTCCCAACTATGGTAAAAGGTTTCTCCTTTGACCAAAAAATTCATGATTTGCCTTTTCAATGCATTAGTGCGGTGTAGAGGAAAAAACTTTCTGAAAAATTCCTTTTGTAGTGCCCACCAGTCAAGTATTGAAAAAGCTTTTAAAGAATTTAGTCATTGTTTAGCTCTATCCTTTAGTGAGAATGAAAAAAGTTTCATTTTAGGTAGCTCAGAATTGTCTTGAAACGTTCCACATACTTCCTCAAACTCTTTTATGTGCAGATATGGGTTTTCTATTTTGAGTTCACATAATTGAGGGAGTAGTTGAACTGTCCCTGTCTTTACAATAAAGAGGGGTGCATATTCATGGAAGATAAAACAAGAGGAGATATTATTTCTTGTCGGATTTAAGTAATTCCTCATAGTTCGAATGTTAGGCACTTCCCCCTCTCTCACAGGAATTTTTCCTCGTCTTTCAGCATTTGCATTTTACTTTCACAAGAGTCTGCTACTGATCTAGGTGAAAGTGGTTCATGTTGATTCACAGTCCTAGAAGATTCTATCAGCAAATTTTGATAGTTGTGAGCCTTTTCAGACATAAAATGAACTAAAACAATTTTATACACAGTAAAGCAAATTTATACACAGAAAGTGAGGTCTTTTTACCTTTTACCGTAAACACCTTTTATGGTTCCTCGGCAACGGTGCCAAAAGCTTGACTTGATCCAAAATGTGTACACCCAAGTGCAAGCAGTGAAGTTGTAGTAATAATCCGGTTAAGTCCGGAGTCGAATTCACAGGGAACTATGATTGGTGTTTTGAAGTAAGCAATAATAGAGACCAAGTGACTGGAAATTTTGAGAGTTTGGAATGGTGGGATTTCTTGAATATAATAGAAGATTCTTTTCAAGAGTTTTCTAGGAAAAATATAAGATAAATTAGCAAAGATTACAACCACTCTTTAGTTCGAAGATCAGAATATGTAATTGATTATCAAGTTTATTATGTTTGTGTTTTAAAACTCAATTAACTCTCGTGTCAACAACAAGTTAATCGGAAGATAAAGATGGACTATGAGAATTAAGCACATGATTTTGATGCCTTTCTAGAAGTTTACAAGAATTGTCTGTGTTGAGACTTAACCCGTCTACAAACAAGTAAGTGTTTCTACAAGGCATCTAACCATGACATTAATGGTCCATTCTTTGAATAAAGCGCAATAATGGTAGAGATTGAAAGGTTGTCATGAAGAGCTAGCCAGGGATCTTGTCTTGAACCAACGGGTCTTTCTATGCAGGGGTCATCCGTATCATAGAAAGAGCCCTTGGTTATACAAAGTACCTTAGCTTTGCTAGATGCATTCAATCATCTAATGAGCAAACGGAATATAAAGCATTAAAGCATAAAAGAATTGCACAAACATAACTTCTGGGTAATTTGTGCATATTCATCACCTCTTACTAAAGAGTGAATGAGGAACTTCTCTTCATTGCTTTGGTAAAGCCAGAAAAGTGAGTGATACTCATCCCTTCAAGTAGAGGAGCTACTAAGTGAAGCGAACTAAACAAAGAGCTTATCTTCAGTCAAGAATAAGTGAATAATATTCCACCCTTCACAGCTTTGGTAAAGCTCTAGAAAAATGGAAGAGTTTCGCTCTTCTAAGAAAGAAGGATGCTCAAGCAATGGAAGTGAAATACATAAACAATAAAAGTAGAAGAAAGCTAGTTATTCTTGGAGGGTTTCCACCACAACCAAAATATGAGCTATCTCTCTTGATACTTGTAAATAAAAGAAAGAACAACTACAAGTAAAGAATGTAAAGCTTCCATCATGATTGTCACAATATGAATGTAAAGACTTAGCTCAAGTAAATAAAAGACTTCAACTACAAGGGGAGTCTAAACCTCCGTCATGGTTGATACAAATTCAAAATGAAAACATAAATAAGAAATGTACAAGAGTTAACACTCTATTCTACTTTACAAGAGGAAAAATGCCCCTTCAAGCTCCCAACATGGGAGTATTTATAGGCAAGGAAGGGAAGGGTGGGAAACAAGAAGATAAGAAAGGATAAGTGAATAGTGTATGTTGCCCAAGAAAACCAACTACTCTGCAAGAGGACGTTCAAATGTGAATCAACGTTCGAACGTTGTCTTCTATTTTGCTTTAGGGGCGTTCAAACGTTGTCTGACGTTCGAACGTGTCTTCTGAGCCTGACCTTTTCCACTCCAGTGGTCTTCTGTGAAGCTGATTTCCACACTCTTTGCAGAATTCTATTCCTCAACTGATTCCAAGGGACGTTCGAACGTTGAATGGTGTTCGAACATGGTACTCAAGTGCTTCAGAGTCCTCCTTCTTTGTTTGCTGCAACATGTCATGTTTGAATGTTGGTTGGCATTCGAACGTTGTACTCAAGTACATCAGGGTCCTGGTTCTTTGCTGCAACACAATGTGTCTCAGCAGGCTGGTTTTTTCATAGTTTAATGAACTTCTGAATGTGAGGTTGCGTTCGAACATTCTTGCTTTGTTCCAAGCCTCTCCAATTTCATTCCCTAGTGTGCTGGTGCAACATTCAAGTGTGACTTTTGTTGCCCTCGAGCCCTTGTTCACTTTAGAACCTAAAATATCCTTACTTGAACTCCATCAAAGTACAATTAGACCTAAAAAGGCATAATAATATGCTACATTTAAGTACTAATCAGTAAGCCATCTGTTTATCTTCGTGCCTCAAGTCTATTTCTACTTTGTAGGACCCTCAATTGACCCTTTTTCCTTTCAGGTCCTAACCTAATGGCCCTTGATGCTAATGTCGTAAAGGCCAAGGTGACCAAGATCAAGGAAGACGCTTAGGCATCTAAAGCTGTTGGCAAGAGGAAGACTAAGGTTGACTTGGGCAATGACCTGAAGCATCATTAGAAGGTTTCGAAGAAGGATTCTCCCAAGAAGGTTCCCCCTGCCCGAAGCCTCAGGTCCATAGAGTTTCTTCCCCCCTCCAAAGCTTAAGAGATCTCCTGTAGGGGTCGTCAAGACATATCCCATGCTGAAGGAGATGGTCTGGGCTTTAGAATCAATAGCTCCATCTCTCCGGGATCCTCCCCCATCGAAGTCCACTGAAGGGGTTCTTTCAAAGTCGCTTCTTGGCGCACCAGGGAGCTCCTGAGGTAGGATGGCCAAGGGTAAACATTCTCTTCTTGGGGACGTGAAGTTGGCGGCCAATGTCCTCCTCTCTATCATTCCCAAAGATGATATTCAAAAGGCCTCCTCGATGCCCTTCTCCACCTTGATTACCACTGCCTTGTTTGGGGCAACCTCGATAAGTCCCTAACTTTTCCCATTAATTCATTCATTAAGCTGAACTTTTCTTGGTGCCCTCTAATTTCTCTTTTATTTTCGTTCTTTTTTGTACATGACAATTCTTGTTGGAGCTCTGGTGAGTTGGGTTTAAGCCTTAAAGAGGGCTGTTGGGGAAGCCAAGGAATGTCTCAAGGCTTCTAAGTTCAAGGTCATTGAGCTGGCCTTCGCAAACGATGACCTCAAGGCCCAAGTGAAGGACTTGAATTCATACAATAAAAGGCTTGAGTTTGAGGTCAAACTCAAGGCAGATGAGGTCAAGCTTAAGATAGATGGTCTCATCAAAGACAAAAAGGATGTGCTAGCAACACAAAAGGCTACCTAGGCCGTGAAAGATGATCTGAACGAGCTGAGTGAGATCAACGATGTCTGCCTAAAGGAGATTATGCAAAAATGGGTAAGGTGACCGAGAGGGACACCACTATAGTGGAGCTAAAGGATGAGTGTGCTACTGCCCAAGTCAAAGGCTACTTTGCCTTTCAGATGTAGGATATAAAGAAGTACCCAAAACCATATTTTAACTTTGAGCCTCCCCTTGGAGAGGAAGAAGAAGAATTATCTATTGAGGGAGCTACAGAAGAGCATGTGGCTATGGCTAAGGTGGAAAACTATGAGCCTTCTCTACCAACAGTTGTTTCTGAGGAGGTCCCAACAGCTACTACTGGAAAGGTGGAGACTTCTAAGATTGCTTTGCCAGTGGCTGCCTCTAACGAGGTGGAGACCTCTACCCCCACTCTACCCAAAGAACAGTCAGTCCCAGTTGTTTTCTTGTGCTTGATATTATTTTCGTTGTTCCCAATCTCCCAATACCAACCCGAACAATGTGTGTATGGCTTATATGGATAGGGAAGTGTCATTCTCCCTCATATTTGATTCAAGAGATGGGAAAACGGGTGTGTGAAATGAAAAATGTGTGTGTGTGTGTGAACAAAAGTGCTCCCCAAGCACAAAGAGACTTTCGCGTGTCATGTTTTAGTTGGAAATTGTATTCCAAGGTCGTCTCCTTAAGGAAGGAGGTGAATCGTGTTGAAGGCAATTTTGCTAAAAAAGGTAAAGTGTAAAAATCTTTTGATGTTTAAGTTTGGTTTGTGATTGTGTTCTTAATGAAGGATAAATGGAAATCAAGTGTTGGCTAATCCGAATGGGTCATTCCAATGGGAATGCCAATTCAACTCAAGACCTTCCTCTAATAGTGCCTAGATGTTTGATTGATTCGTAGGAAGGGTGGGACCAAAATGGAGGTGAGGATTCAAGCATACCCTGTGAGAATGTCTATGGTGTATCAAGAACTCACAACCCTGTCCACACTCAACCTAGTCAAACCAGGTCATCGTATACTAAGAGGAGGAATGAAAATGAGTTGAAATAGCATACCCAATGGGAATTTTTCCTTGGATTAGCCAACTATAAACTTAGCTACTCATATCTAAAGCAAAGATATAGATGTAATGGAAAGACATTATGAAGAAATGAAGATTGGAGCTAAGTTAATGAAAGAAAACATAAACTATGATGTGAAATACGCAATACCCGTTTTAAGACTTAAAAATGAGGAACTTGAATGCATTAATGGTGAAATCCAAAATTTAAGACTAAAACTTGAAATGTGTTTTAATAAATGACGTTAAAGACATTAAATGAAGCTTACAAGACCCTTACAATAAAGTACAAGTGAAAAGATGGAAGAAAATACAAAAATATCAACTTCTCTCTCTACCATTATTCATCTTCTTCCTTGGAGCATATCTTTCTATAAAGAAATGTGTCTTTATATTGGTGAATGGTGCCTTCAACAATGTCCATGGAGCCTCATTAGCCTGTGTGATTGATCTTGCATCAATAGGGGCTGAAAGGATGGAGTGGGCAAGCTAGCACAGGCCTAGCCTGCACACCCAGGCTTCAACCACTCTCTCTGTCTCCTCATTTATGTCCAAGCATCCAAAGTCCAAAAGACCAAGCTAGGGTGAAGAGGGGGTGTCAAGTGCCTAAGGAGTTCCAAGGACAAGTGGGAGACACCATGGTGGGACCCCCAAAGTTGCAAAGCTTAAGATATAGAATCTATCCTATTTCAGTAAAACCTACTGGTAGGTCGATGGAAAACCTACCGGTAAGTTTTGCTCCAGTGAGCAAAAAATACCAGTAGCTTTGTGGTAGGTTCTGGTCCAGTAGCCAAAACCTACCGGTAGGTTTTCCCTTGTTTTGCTAATTTCTTGTTTCCTTCACCTTTTGAGCTATCCTCAAGCCTCCTCCTCAACTCCATTCATCTTAAGCACCGTGATAGGGCTTAATATGCATCATCTAAGCCCCTTTACCTGTAAACATACTGAAACTCCATTAATAGCTCAAACATTGCGATTCCGTTCATTTTAATCACTAAAGCAAGTATAAAGGGGATGTAAATGTACATAAGATATGCAATATTTTCTTCTAATCACACCCCCCAACTTGTGCTTTGCTAGTCCCCATCAAAATTTATTTTCAAACCAACATAAACGAGTATGAAATTGCAACAATCCATTTACACAAATAATTCATCAAACACTCTAAATACAAATATCATAATGCAATTAACGAAATGAACTTGGGCAAGATGGAACAAAAACTATGGTATTTCATTAATTACTTTCGAAATTCGAGTACATGGAGATATAGTTCAAAAAGATACAAAATGGCCTAAAATTCCTAAAGACTCTTCTACTAGGCCAATGACTTCACTCCTACTATATACAACCCCACTGAAAAGAAAAGAAAAAAAAACCATAGTATCCTACTCCTCATCTCTGTCACCATCACCATCACCACTCTCATCCTCATCACCATCACTGTCACCAGCATCATCCTCCTCTTCATCATCACCGTCTGTCTCTCCCACCTCAATTATTGTAGAGGTTGACGGGGTAGAGGTAAAAGGTGGAGGTTCGCTTGGAATAGGCTCGCTGGGGAACGTGTTTTGAAACAGTCTGGTCATCATGGCAGAGATCCCATGCACTATCACCTCTAATCATCAAGGTGTTGGGATACTAAGCGCTCTAATGCAGAAGTGGATGGCCCCAGGAAAATAGTCTCCACAGAGGAAGGTCCTGTGCTAGATCCTCTTCCAAATGCTCACCTTCCCGATAGCTCTAGTTTCGGAGGGAGTGAGCTTGTCAAAGGCATAAGCCTTTACGTTAAAGTGCTTGCATATCCGAGTGACCAAGCTCCCAAATGGGAGTTTCGCCTTTGGCTTTTGAATCTTGACAAAGTCCTTCATTACCTCCCATACAAAAAGTGCAAATTCCATAGCCTTTCCTGACATTACCACATCCAAAAGGGCAAGCTTTTCTATGTTAGGCGTCTTCTTGGCACCCCTCGGAAGCAGGTTATAATGCAGAAGCTTGTTCATCAACCCGTATGAATGTTTGAGGCCTCCAACTTGGACCGTTCCCCTAAATTAGGTCGGGTCCTCGTACATCATAGCCACGTAATCAAGGATAGTCTTGGTGCTAATGATATTATGTTGGTACACCAGAGTGGAAGGTGGTGGTCTCTCGTAATGCAAAAGGGTGGTAATCACCGTAGGGGTCACATCAAACGTCTTGCCCGTCATGTTCATCCTGAAGACCTCAAACTCATCCACCACTTTGATTTTTTGGTAAAACTCCTAGAATAAAGACAAATTGAACCCGTACATAGGCTCAAACAAAAAGCTAATCCATGAGCCACAATGATCTTCACCACCTCATTGTTTAGGCCAAAGGATATGTGATCGAGGTACCTCTCGCATGTTACATTCTTTTTTTGAATGCTTTTGTACATAGCCTGATTCCTTGCCATTTTCCTTTGCTTATTTTGGTCACCACTAGATCCCTCCCTGCTCCTCCTTTTGGCACATGCATCCTCAAGCTGTGGGGAGCCAGGCCCAATGCACTTTGTGAGGGCCATGCATAGCAATAGTGCCCCCAACATGAAACGTGACAAGAGAGCCCAAATAAACCCCTCAATCGGGTCTATAACATTTTAGAGGGTCCTCCCATGATGAGCCATTGCAAAGATTTTAGAGGTTTTGAAGAGATTAAAGTAGATTAGGGCTTTGAAAGTTTTCAGCAAAACCAAGGTTTCAAAAGAGGGATTCTTCACATCTTCACTAAAAATCACTGAATCAACACTCCTAGTAGTGAGAACTGAGAGATTAACCAAATAGGAGAGGGATTTTGTAGGTTAGAGACGCCTTGAGTGAGAGACAAATGCCTTAGGGTTTGTAAAGGAAGGAGATAATAAATAGTCACCACGAAAAAAATTTATTAAAAGCATTAAATTTGGCATTCCAGGCAAAACCTACCGGTAGGTCGATGAAAACCTACCTGTAGGTTTTACTCCAGTGAGCAAAAATTATCGGTAGCTTTGCAGTAAAAGCAGGACCAGTGGCCAAAACCTACAGGTAGGGCCAACCGGTAGGTTTTCCCTTAATTAAAAAAATAAACCACTACATATCCAGATCACTTCCACTCCACTTTATTTCAAAACCTACCCATTCTAACACCCTATAAATGACCTTTACTCCACCAAAACATGTGCCACACCTGTAAACGACAATTTTAACCATCATGCCCCAAGTTATTACCGAAATTGCACTATGATTAAAATTTTATGCTCTCAAAATGCAAGGCACGGATTTCTACATTAATCTACCAAAATGAAAACCCACAATATAAGACACATATGCAAGTAACAAGGGCATTCCTAATTCATTCAAATATAAAAAACTTGAGCAATATTCCCCAATTCGAGAGTATGGATCTATTTAACACATTGCTCAAATGGTCGA
This sequence comes from Ilex paraguariensis, assembly GCA_963454935.2. Taxonomy (NCBI): domain Eukaryota; kingdom Viridiplantae; phylum Streptophyta; class Magnoliopsida; order Aquifoliales; family Aquifoliaceae; genus Ilex; species Ilex paraguariensis. The sequence goes on along the minus strand of CAUOFW020000740.1, from coordinate 63,729 downwards.
ACCAAGCACACATGAGCATCACTATAGCCTGAAATACTAGTCTAAAGTATGCACCTACACATTCATTTTCAAACTCATGTGTGTGTGAATTGGACAAGTAATTTGAGCATTTACACAATAGAATTCACATTCGAATGGCTAGCCAAATTCAACTTCAATGCAAAACTCACCAAAGGTCGCTCTTAACAATGAATCACACTCTTGTTATCGTAGCATGCACTCCATGTGTACATGTGAGATAGAATATTGGGTATAAAACAAATTTTGCTCACATGTAATCCAAAATAAAGTTCATGCATGAAAATGAAGTGACTTTGGCATAATCTCATGAACAAAATGCTAGGGCATTGGGTAGCAAAACTAACTCCTCTTTTTCTTTAAAATTATGCATCCCCCATACTTTTCTAGATCATTTAGGACTTTCACATGTTGTAATGAGGCCTTAGGGTGGTATCTAGGTAAATGAACAAAGGACAGAGGGCAACAAAAGGGTTGTTCTAAGTGAAGGGCGATTGTTTCAAGCATCTCCCTTTTCATGGGATTTTCAGTCTAACACCATCACTACACCCTTTATTTCTTTTTCTTCTCTTTTCCTTAACATTTTTTTTATTTTGTAATTATTTTCTTCTTGTCCTCCCCCTTTTTCTCTTTTTCTTGGATTTACATGTTTTTCAATTCAACTCTTGGAGTTTCAACTTTCATTCATCCCTATTGTTTGGGTTTCCACACCATACCTCCTTATCTTTCATGTTCAATCATTGTCAACTCTCATAACAACCATGGTGTGGTAAATTTTTATCTTTTTACATTGGCTTAGTCACTTATGTGGCATGGAAACAAATTTTCAACAAGGCTCAAACATGGCACTAGGGATAGAATTTCACAAGAAAAAGGGCAAAGGCTCAAAGTAAAACAAAGATGGCCTAAGATCATTTCTAGATAAGTACGGGGGTGCATTGTACATATCAAGACAAAGTCAGTCTACTACCCAAATGCACCTAGCCAAGACAAGCATAATGAGATTATTTAAGAAATTTGAAATTTGAAAAATTGTTCCTTGAGTAAAAGTAAGTTCCCTTAAAAAAGGATTGACAGTAAAGCTCTCAAGGATGCTTACTCATCTCCACTATCTATGTCAAGCCTAAAATATGAATCCAATCCATAAATTGCTAAAATTATACATTCAAGAAGCACATACAGTTGAGTTCAAAAGCAGATACATAAGTGATACTCATGCATAGGGTTAACTTCTGTAATATGCTCATGCACCCAAGGTTCATAACAAAGATCAACATATCATCCAACCCATCGCACTCTAAATAAGAGAATATAGATCAACATTCAGATATTTTTTCCAAAAATTTTCAATTTTTTCACAAAATTTGCACTAATGTAAACAAAAATCTGTATGATATGTGAAAGGTGAATTTTCACCACAAAAATTTGTATTATCCCAAAAAACATTGGTGTATCATGCAAAAGGTGCACCTCACCCCCCCCCCCCAACTTGATTCATTCATTGTCCTCAGTGCAACAAAAAAAAATATGATATGCAAAGAAGGACAATAAAAAGATGAGTAGGGTTAGAGAACACCTCGCACTTGAGCATTGACAAAATACCAGTATCTACAACTAAGAAAAACATAACTATACGACAAAATAAAGTGAGAAACATAAACATTTAAAGTAAATAAAAATGACTGTACACTAAAAAATCCTAAGAACAGTTACTCTTCCAACAAGTCCGGATATACCAGATCCATCAAATTCTCCTCCACTTCTTGTCCTTCAAAACCCTCAAAGAATGGCTTGAGTCTTTGGCCATTAACCTTAAATGTCCTGCCATCCTCAAGGTTTGTCACATCCATAGCTCCATTAGGGTAGGCCACCTTCACAAGATAGTGGCCTTCCCAATGGGATCGGAGTTTCCCTTGAAAGATTGAGAGACAAGAGTTGTATAAAAAGAACCTTTTGATTGGGCTCAAATGACTTACTCACAATGGATTTTTCATGAAAGATCCTAGCCCACTTTTTTGAAATTTTGGAGCTCTCATACACATATCTTCTAATCTCTTCCAATTCATTCAATTCTAGCTTCCTATGCTCTCCGGTCATTCTAAGATTAAAGTTTAGAGTCTTAATGGCCCAATAGGCCTTGTGTTCCATCTCCGCTGGTAAATGGCAGGCTTTTCCATAGACGAGCCGGTAGGGAGACGCGCCTAAAACAGTCTTGTAGGCAGTGTGATTAGCCCATAGGGCATCAATCAGTCTAAATGACCAATCCTTCCTATTTGGGTTCACCATCTTCTCCAAGATATTTTTGATCTCCCTATTGGCCAACTCGGCTTGGTCATAAGTTTGTGGGTGGTATGCGGTGGACACCTTATTTATGACACCATATTTATGCATTAGAGACGCAAATGGCCTATTATAGAAATGCTATCCACGGTCGCTTATCATAACACGAGGCATCCCAAACCTCAAAAAGATATTCTCTTTCAAGAATTTGACCAAAACCCGATGGTCAATAGTCTTGGTTAGGATAGCCTCCACCCATTTAGACACGTAGTCCACTACCAGTAGAATGTATAGGAAACCAAATGACATGGGGAAGGGACCCATAAAGTCAATGCCCTAACAATTAAATATTTCAATGACAAGTACAGGGGTAAGGGGCATCATGTTCCTTTGGGTCACACTACCAGTCTTTGGCACCTATTGCATTCTTTACAAAATTAAACACAATCTTTGTTAAGCTAGGGCCAATAAAAATCTAATTGTAGAATTTTCGTTGAAGTCTTCTTAGACGAGAACTGACCATCACATGCTTCCGAGTGGCAAAATGCAAGGACATTCCACTGCTCATTTTTTGGTACGCATCTCCACATGACTTGGTTATGTCAGTAATTAAATAGGTATGGGTTGTCAAAGTAAAAGTATTTTACATCCGTCATAAATCTTCTTCTATCCTCCAGACTCCAATGTTGTGATATTTGCCTTGCTACAAGATAATTACATATGTCAGCATACCATGGAAAAAAAGAATGAATCAAAAGTAAATGTTCATCAGGGAAGAAATTAGGGATAGGAATATGCTCATCAGCCTCATGCACCACCAGTCGGGATAAATGATTCACCATAGCGTTCTCCACTCCCTTCTTATCTTTGATTGTCAAATTGAACTTTTGGAGTATGAGCATCCACTTGATGAGTCTTGGTTTGACATCCTACGTAGACAATAAATACTTCAAAACAGAGTGATCAGTATAGACTACTATCGGTGAACCAATGATGTAGGACCAAAATTTATTCAATGCAAGTGCTACCGCTAGCAACTCATTTTCAGTGGTGGTATAGTTCATTTGAGCTTCATTAAGGATTTTACTGGCATAGTATATTACATACGGTCCCTTATCCTCCCTTTGACCAAGCACTATACCGACTATATAATCACCCGCATCGCACATAAGCTCAAATGGGAAATCCCACTTGGGTGATCATATAATTTGAGGTGTAGTAAGCATGTATTTGAGTTTTGAAAATGATGCCTCACAATTATCCGACCACTCGAATGGGACATCCTTAGACAGTAGATTGGTCAAAGGTCAGGCCAATGCACTAAACTCTGTAACAAAACGACGATAAAAGCTTGCATGGCCCAGAAACAACCTAATATCCTTTATGACCCTCGGTGTAGGGAGGTTGAAAATGGCCTCAACCTCTAATTTTTCCACTTTGATCCCCTTTGTCTAGACGATATGCCCAAGCACAATTCCTTGTGTTACCATGAAGTGACACTTCTCCCAATTCAAGACTAAGTTCTTCGCCTCACATCTCTCGAGAACTCTCTCTAAACTCTCCAAAAATGCATGGAAAGAATCTCCAAACACCAAGAAGTCATCCATAAACACCTCTACAATGTTCTCCACCATATCACTAAAAATTCATATCATGCAACGCTGAAAAGTTCCAGGAGAATTACATAATCTGAAGGGCATGCAACTATAGGTAAAAGTACCTTAGGGACAAGTGAAGGTGGTCTTCTCTTGGTCTTCCAATGCAATCGTGATTTGATTGTAGTCGGAGTATCCATCTCAGAAGCAATAGAATAGATGCCCCGTTACTCTTTCCAACACTTGGTCGAGGAATGACAAAGGGAAGTGATCCTTACTTGTGCATAGGTTAACCTTTCGGTAATCAATACACACTCTCCAACGTATGGTCACCTCATTGGAATAAGCTCATTATCCTCATTCACAACAACCATGATTCTCAACTTCTTGGGTACTACTTGCACAGGACTAACCCACTTATCGACAATCGAAAAGATGATACCCACGTCAAGTAGCTTCTGTACCTCATCTCTCACCACATCCTTCATGATTGGGTTCAACCTTCTTTGTAGTTGTTGAGATGGTTTGGAGTCCTCATCAACATAGAAACGGTGTGTGCAAATGAAGGGGCTTATCTCCTTGATGCCAGCAGTTGTCCAACCAATACCTCCCTTATACCTCCTCAACACTTCCAAGAGATCTTCTTCTTGCTTTGGATCCAAGGTTGAGCTAATCACCATTGGGAATGTCTTGTCCTCCCCAAGATATGCATACTTCAGATGGGATGGTAATGGCTTCAATTCCAAAATGGGTTTTTGTACATCCGATGGGAAGATCTTATTTTCTTGGTATGGAAGCTTCTCAAATGTAGGAGTCCATTTTTCTACCCCTTTCAAGGTCTCTAGCTCCTCTTACTCATCAACCTCCTCTATGTCAACATTCTTCTCTTCTCCCAACTTTAACATGACTAGCAACTCCAAGTGCTCCTTTGCCAAAGGTATCAACCCCATTGACTTTATACAATTCCTCATCATCGCCCGGTTGCTTGTTCAAATTGAAAAGATTAAAGTCCATAGTCATGCTCTCGAAAGTAAGCTTCATGAAATCAACAGGAAAATAACAAGGATTTGGGAGCAAGGGTTAGCAACAGGGTGAGTCTCAAGCACAATGAAATCAATAGGAAAATAAAAGTTATCCACTTGAACCAAAATATCCTCAACCACTCTCTTCAGTGTTTGAATGCTTCGATTCGCCAACTGAAGAGTGATTGAAGTTGGCTTCAACTCTTCAAGTTGGAGTTGCTTGTATACCGAGTAGGGTAAGAGGCTCACACTAGCCCCCAAATCAAGCAATGTTTGCTCCACCCGACAATTCCCTATTTTGATGGCATTGGTAGGGCAGCCGGGGTCTTTAAACTTTGGTGGGGTGGTCGTCCTCAATATTGAGCTCACTTGCTCAGTAAGAAATGCCTACTTGTGGACATTGAGTTTCCTCTTCACTGTGCATAAGTCTTTCAAGATCTTTGCACAAGATGGAATTTGCCTTATCGCATCGAGGAGTGGAATATTGATGTTCACCTGCTTGAACATTTCAATTATATCATAATAGTTAGCCACCTTGACGGGTGGCTTTAAACAATTAGCAAAAGGAGCAGGGATGGGGGACACATGCACACTTTTATAAACCAATTTTTCTTTTTCACCCACCTCATCACTCACCTCAACCCCCTTGGTGTCACCCTTAGTCTCTTTCTATAATGGCAGTGTGGCATTTGTAGAGACTTTTGGTACAATGGTTTTGTCAATTTGTTTGCCACTTTGAAGGGTGGTGATCGCTTTGAGTTGCTCACAACTCTCCATAATGGGTTCCGATGACTTAATGACATGTTGGCCTCTAGAGTTTTCTTGGGATTGAGCGGGGAATTTCCCCCTCTCTTCTTGTGATGTCCCCATGGAATTTTTTCAGCTTTATAAGTTGGGCCTGAATGTCATTAAAAGTGGCGGCATTTTGATTGTTGATGGTAGTTTGACTCAGAGTGAAGGCAATCTGACTTTGAATGAAGGAATGAACCAAATTCTCCAAACTCCTTTTGTGAGAAGGTTGGTATGTGGATGGGTTGGATGGTCCTTGTTGATTAAAATTTTGTGGAGGTGGACCTTGGAGAAATTATGTGGAGGCAGGCTTTGTGAATATCGTTACAGATTACACCAGGAGTATTGAAGGCTAGACGTTTGCCCTTGACCATGGTAATGACCTTGCTTAGGAGGTATGAGAGGTAAAAAAGCATTAGAACCATGAGGAGTGAGGTTCTCATTTCTCCAACTAAAGTTCGGGTGATTGCTCTAACTTGGATTGTAAGTGTTTGAGTGTGGAGAGAATGATTACCTCGTTTGGTTAAAGGCATTGAATTGTTTGGATACACTTCCTTAAGTGCCAGAATGTTGTGGCACTCTAATATAGAATGCTCCACACTCTCACAAATTGAGCAAGACTCCTCGGTCTTTAAAATATGTGACACCTCGTGTCTCTAGTTTACCTCAAGACTCTCAACTTTCCTAGATAACTTGGAAATTTTTGGAAAGAAAGTCTTCCCAATCTCTCAAATCATACATCCCTCCCCCTGGTGTTTGATTACTCCCCCGAGGAGAAAAACTCGGTATATCAGTGGGATCCGTGATATCCCAAGATTGTGCATTTTGATCCAATGTATTAAAGTAGTCCAGGGCCTCATCAGGGTCTTTGTTTAAGAACTCGCCATTGCCCATCAAGTCAATGAATTGTCTATGACCCGATGTGATTCCTTCATAGAAGAAACTTACCAATTTCCACGATTCAAAACCATGATGTGGTATGGATTGGAGTAATTCCTTGTAGCGATCCGAACAGTGATAAAATTGCTCATTGAGCTTTTCTGAAAAGTTTTGAATTTGCTTTTTTAAAGTGGTGGTTCTATGCACTGGGAAATATTTATTCAAAAACTCAGAAAGCATTTGACCCTATGAGGTGATGGATCGAGGCCACAAGGAATTCAACCATGTTTTAGCTTTTCCTTAAGAGAAAAAGGAAACAATTTCAAATGAGCAATGTCTTCCACAGCATAGTTAATGTTGAATGTTGTAACTATATCCTCGAATTCTTTAATGTGCAAGTGAGGATTCTCCCTTTCAATTTCGTGGAATGTAGGGAGTAGTTGCAACATTTTTGACTTAACTATGAAGACATGGGCTTGGACCAGTAGGAGAATGAATGAGGGAGTGGTGCTACGGGTTGGTTGAAGATAATCCCAATTGACCTCGCTGGAGGATTAAGTTGGATGTTGTTCCCTCATTCATAAGAGGGGGGGATTGCATTTGTGGATTAGGCATTCTAGGTTATTGCACTCCCCCACCCCTTGCATGTCCGGATTGGCACCTACATTCTCAAAATTATCTCCTCCATCCTCGAATGGGTCTTGGTCAATGTTCATGTTGGGGCCTAAGGGTTGTCTAACCAATTAGTTTTGTTTGTCCCGTCCCCACATGCAATAAATTACCTTCTCAATCACCTTATCAAATGAAAATGTAAATAAATAAAAGTATATACAAGGAGCAACATATATCAGCCCATGATGAACATCACGAGACTTACTTCTATTGTTGAAAATTCACCTTCTCAATTCAACACTTACCTTTCCCAAAAATGGTGCCAAAAAAACTTGATATTATTTTGTTGTTCCCAATCCCCCAACACCAACCCGGACAATGTGTGTATGGCTTATATGGATAGGGAAGTGTCACTCTCCCTCGGATTTGATGCAAGAGATGGAAAAATAAGTGTGTGGAATGAAATGTGTGTGTGTATGAACAAAAGTGCTCCCAAGCGCAGAGAGACTTTCATGTGTTGTGTTTTACTTAGAAATCATATTCCAAGGTCACCTCCTTAGGGAAGGAGGTAAATCATGTTGAAGGTGATTTTGGTAAAAAGGGTAAAGTGTAAAATCTTTTGATGTTTGAGTTTGGTTTGTGATTGTGTTCTTAATGAAGGATAAATGAAAAACAAGTGTTGGCTAATCCGAAGAGGTCATTCCAATGGGAATGTCAATACAACTCAATACCTTCCTCTAATGGCGCCTAGATGTTTGATTGATTTGTAGGAAGCACATGACCAAAATGGAGGTGAAGATTCAAGCAAACCCTGTGATAATATCTATGGTGTATTAAGAACTCACAACCATGTGCACACTCAACCTAGCCAAACCGAGTCATCTTACACTACAAGGAGGAATGAAAATGAGTTAAAATAGCATACCCAAGGGGAAGTTTCCCTTGATTAGCCAACTATAAAATTAGCTACTCATATCTAAAGCAAAGATATAGATGTAATGGAAAGACATTATGAAGGAATGAAGATTGGAGCTAAGTTAATGCAAGAAAACATAAACTATGAAGTCAGATATGCAATACCCATTTTAAGACTTGAAAATGAAGAACTTGAATGCATTAATGGTGAAATCAAAATGTAAGACTAAAATTTCAAATGTGCTTGTAATAAATGACATTAAAGACATTAAATGAAGCTTACAAGAGCCTTACAATAAACTACAGGTGAAAAGATGGAAGAAAATCCAAAAATATCAACTTCTCTTACTAGTACTATTCATCTTCTTCCTTGGAGCTTTTCTCTCTATAATGCAATGTGTCTCTATATTGGTGAATGGTGACCTTCAAAAACATCTATGGAGCCTCCTTAGCTTGTGTGATTAATATCCTATCAATAGGGGGCTGAAAGGATGGAGTGGGCAAGCTAGCACAGGCCTAGGCTGCACACCCAATCTTCACCCACTCTCTCTCTCCTCATTTATGTCCAAGCATCCAAAAGTCCAAGCAAGGGTGAGGAGGGGGTGTCATATGTGTAAGGAATGTCAGGGTCAAGTGGGAGACACCATGGTGGGACCCCCAAAGTTACAGAGCTTGAGATGCAGAATCTGTCATGTTTCAGTAAAACCTACTGCTTGATCTATTTCCTTGTTGTTCCTAACCTCTTAACATCTCCCTCAACATATATATGATGTATGTGTGAGGGGGAGTGTCACTCTCCCTTGGGATGATGTCAAAAGAAATGGCAAAGGAATGGTGGAATATGAAATGTACAAAATGTGTGTCAGTGAACAAAAATGCTCCCCAAGGGCAAGGAGTCTTTTGAGTGTCGTGTTTTACTTGGAAAGGTATTCCAAGGTCGTCTCATCGGGGAAGGACGTGAATCATTTTGAAAGTGATTTTGGTGAAAAGAAAGTGTAAAATCTTTTGTAGTTTGAAGTTGGTTTGTGATGAAATTCAAATGGAAAACAAGAGTTGGCTAATCCGAAGGGTTCACTCCAACGGAATTGTCAAGTCAACCCGAAACCTTCCTCCAATGGTGCATAGATGAACGGTTGATTCGTGGGAAGCGAGGGATGAGATGGAAGTGAGGATCCAAGCATAACCTGTGACAAGTCTACAGGATATCAAAGACTCACACCATGTCCTTAGTCAACCCACTCAAACCGAACCATCGTACACCGAGGGGGGGGGGAAAGAAGATGAGTTGAAATGACATACCCAAGAGGAGGTCTCCCTTGGATTAGCCAACTTAAAGACTTAGCTACTCATGCTTAAGGTAAAGAAAAAAATGTAATGAGAAGACATTATGAAAAAATAAAGACTAGGGCTAAGCATAAACGAATACACAAAAAAAAAAAAGAGTGAATCACGTTCCACCGTTCACGGCTTTGGTAATACTTTAGAAAAGTGGAAGAGTTTCACTCCTCTAAGGGAAGAAGAAAGCTCAAGACAATGTAAATAAAAGAAAGAAATAATACAATAAAAGAAAGCTATAACTTAAAGGAAAGCAATAATACAATAAAAGAAAGCAATAATACAAGAAAAGAAAGCAATAATAACTTTTGGAGGATTATCCACTACCAAAAGGTGCTCTTTTCAAGAAAGTGATGATACGAGAAAGCCATAATAACTTTTGGAGGGTTCTCCACTACCAAAAGATGTTTTTCACAAGAAAGATGATACAAGAAAACAATAATGACTTTTGGAGGGTTTTCCACTACCAAAAGATGCTCTCTACAAGAATAATGATACAATAGAAAAATGTACTCTTTACAAGACCCAAGGGGTGCTATTTATAGGCAAAAATGGAGAGCTTGAATTACACTTTGATCCCCCTCCCTTTTGAACTTTTGATAATTGGCAACCTATAGTTTGTAGCCTTCATAATTGGCACCCTATAGTTTGTAAGTTTGATAATTGGCTACTCAGTAGTTTGTAGCTTTGACGCAATTGGCTCCCAAGTAGTTGGTAGCTTTGATGCACAAACTCCTGAAATGAACAACAATCAATGCATTATCCTTAATTCACACAATAACCCTAACTTGGCTTATTTTGACTAGTTTAACTTTATTTAACTAACACAATTGACCTATTAACTTAATTAAATTATACCTTAATTAGGGTTAATCACACCCCCCAACCTAAACATTACTAGTCCCTAGTAATAAATAACAAAATAAAATCACTTTCGTAGATAACATGATTGCATTTAGCATATGTAACAAGCCATTAAACCCCTAGGTGATCTCTAGTGGACGAGTTTTGTTTCGTGAAGGTTTCTAGTGAGCTACCTACAAACTCCAGTTGAACAGATGAGTTAAAGTAAATTAGTATCATGGCTGTTGGGATGCCCAACTCTCAATTTTGACTTACATCCCACAAGTTCCTCTTTCATAGGTATTTATTATATGCAAAAATTAGCATTAGTCACATTGGCATTTGGAATTCCCTGTGTAGTAGAAATGGTCTTTCTACAAACAAGAATTGTTATATAACAAATATTCTACTTTACTACCCTCCATGGATAGCTTTGATTTCACAAACCTCTCTTAGAAATGCCCTCAACAAAAATTCCCTCCGATTATAGTGACTTGTCTCTCAAAGGGCATGTGTTCAGAGGATGGCCAACCAAAAAAATCACATGCCCAGTTAGAAAGGGAGTGAAAGTTTTAAGAAAGTAGACTAATCATGTTCTTGACATAATCTCATAGAAGAATATCAATGCAATTAAAGAAATACTCAGTCGACAATACACACATGCATCAGACTTGAGATCAATTAGGGCTTTGTATAGGTTGTAATGTGGCCAGAGGTCAGTGGCTAATGAAATGACGTCAATGGTATTCAAAAGCTATCCCCTTTTTAATGTAGTGCAACACACCTCTTTCTTGATTTTTGATCTTTTTGCCTAGAAATGATATTTCTTTCCTCAATTTTTCTCATTTTTCACTTTCTTGGCAATTCCATGTTTTATGTTTCTTTTCTGTATCAGTTGTTCCCACTGATTTTTTTTTCATTGAACAGTAGCCACCATCATCTTTTCTATTTCTCTTGTTTTTCTATATCATACTGATTTATGAGATGGTGCAAGAAAATTAGATAGCAAGGTATGTCAATAATATTCTCCTATGGCTCGGTTATCATATGGGTTTCTTGAAGAATAAATCATTCATTGAAGGCTCAAACATGTCTAACTAGGGATATAATTTTATAGAAGCAATGACTAAGGCACAAAATTAACTTAAAGATGGCCTAAAATCCTTTCTCAAGTATGTAACCATGTTTGTGTCCCATGCAAAGTTTCCTTGTGAAATATGTCAATAGTTCACTTTAGTTGTATTAATCAAAGCAAGTTTAATGAGATTATTCAAAAATTGAAAGTGAAAGAGCTTACTGGAATAAATGTTGATTGTCTCTTAGAAAGCATCGCACGACTCAAAACTTACCATGATATTCTTTGTTATCTCCACTGGCTATGTCGGGGTTTTAAAGAATGTCGGTTATATATCAATTCTATTTTCGAGTCTGGTCATTCTGTACCTTAAAAATAACAAATACCAATGTACATTTGATATTTAAGCATAGAGAAAATACCATTTTTCATGTAAATGAGGCTTTTTTTTTACTGGCATTTGAACTCAAATAAAAATCAAAGTTATTTATATACACATTTATTTATGAAAATTAAAAAAAAAAAACTAAATGCACACATTGAACTTGGAAAACTATACCGTCTCAGGATAAATCCGTACCCACGCTACAGGTTGGCATTTTAGCACATTTCTTACTTGGCCCACATCTTTATTTCAACAAAAAGACTTTGTACATAAACAAATATTTACAAAAAAAAAAAAAAAAATTCGGACCATTAACCTTCATCCCCAAAACACGTTTTTTCCACAGTTTTGTCATTATTAGTCAAAATCTAATCTGATTCATCGCTTGTGTCTATGTCATTATTAGTGACCCTTCCAACTTCTTGTCACACAAAGTGTAAGTACCGGACTGGTATAAGATGGCGTCTCAGGAAAATCCTTACTCTTCCTATACATTATCCAGTTTAATCGATCGGTTGCACGACCCAAAATTACTTAAGAACACTAATCGTATTTTTTCATGTGAAAGATCCTGTCACAATGAAAAAAAGCACCCAGTTGTCTAGCACGACGACGTTTAACAAAACTACTTCTACCACACAATGGTTTTGCTTGTGCTTCTCGGATTTCAATTTTTCTCAAAACTCTTGCCTTTCTCATTATGACAACATGCACATCGAGTGGAAAAGTTCATAAAACTCCCAGACTAAACCAAAAAAGTTTAACATCCATGATTTCTATGCTTTAAGATTCACTATCTGGTTCTTTAACGTCTGCCAGTTACATAAAACGATTGAAGCTGCATTTGATATGATCAAAAATACTGTAAAAAAATATGCAATATAGAATAAAAATAAACATAATTTTTTTTAAATTCAAAACTATAACAAACTGGAACTATAAATCACACCCCCAACCTAAATCGAACATTGTCCCCAATGTTTCAAATTTACCAGTGTTTGAAGTTTGGAAATGAGGTTGTAGGGTAAAGATCTGTTCAGCTACCGAAACCTACAAAGAAAATACATAAATTAATCTTTGCTACGCAGATCTGGGTTTCCGCTAGGGTGAAAACCCTTGATTTTAAGTGCGGACAGAAGAAGAAGAGTCATGAACAAATAGAGTAAACAAATGCAGAACATGAGACAAAGGATTGGGTCTTTGGGGGAATATGGTCATGGGAATGTTGGGAGTTGGGTTGGGTTACAGAGAACAACACGTCAGAAAGAAGAAGAAGAAGACGACGAAGAAGAAGAAGAAGAAAAAAGGCGGTGGGGAACAAAAGAAACTGGATAGGGGTAGAGATTTGTTCAGCTGTCGAAACCAACAAATAAAACACAACAATTAATCAGCTCAAGGGAGATCTGGGTTAGACTGGAAATCCCTCACCCTAAGTGCGAGCAAAAGAAGAGCATCCATGTACAAATACAAACATATAAGGCAAATTATTAAACAAAGTACTGGATCGTTGGTGTATATGGTCATGGATTTGTAGGAGGTGGGTTATTTTTATAAAGAATAGAGAGAACGACGACGAAGAAGAAGAAGAAGAAAAAGAAGAAGAAAAGAAGGATCAAAGAAGAAGAAGGGACGAAGGAAGGAGGGGACTAACACCGGTGGATGGGGGAAAAAGGAAAAAAGGTGGGAGGCCTTATAAAGGCATCCCATTTGTTTTTTTTTACTCTCGATCCATTTGAGTGTCGACAGGCGCGAGTGTTGGTAGGCACAAATATTCGCTCAAAATATTCCCACAAACATTGGTTTAAGATGCAAATAGTGCAATCTCACCCCCCCTAACTTGATTCATGCATTGTCCTCAATGAGAGAATGTATGATATTCAATGACAAACAGTAAAAAGATTAGTAGGGTTAGAGAACACCTCGCACTTGACCTTTGACAAAAACACCAATATCTGCGACTAAGAAAAACAAAACTATACAACAAAAGAACATAATTAACATGGAATAAAAATAAAGTAGTAATTAAAAGCCTGTATATTGGAAAGTTGAAAAAACTAGTTATTCCTCCACAACTTCCGTGTATACCAGATCCATTAAATTCTCTTGCACAACTTGTTCTTTAAAGCCCCTAAAAAATGGCTTAAGTCTTTGGCCATTGACCTTGAATGTCTGGCCATTTTCGAGGTTTTGGACATCCACAACTCCATTGGGGTAGGCCACTTTGACAAGATAGGGGTCATCCCAATGGGATCGGAGTTTGCCTTGAAAAATGGAGAGGCCAGAATTGTATAAGAGCACTTTTTGCAATTGAATCTCATCCAACTCATTCAACTCTAACTTCCTGTGATCACTGGTCATTCTCAAATTAAAATTTAAAGTCTTAATGGCCCAATAGGCTTTGTGTTCCTTTTTGACTGATAGATGGCAAGCCTTTCCATAGATAAGTCGGTAGGGAGACATGCCCAAAATAGTTTTAAAGGCAGTGCAGTATGCCCAGAGGGCATCGATCAATCTATCAGACTAATCCTTCCTGTTTAGGTTAACATTTTTTTCTAGAATGTTCTTGATCTCCCTATTGTCTAGCTCGGCTTGGCCATTTGTTTGTGGGTGATAGGCAGTGGATACTTTGTGAGTGACGCCATATTTGAACATTAGAGATGTAAATGGCCTATTACATAAATGTGATCCACCATCACTTATTATTGCACGAGGCATCCCAAACCTCGAAATGATGTTCTCTTTGAGAAACTTGACTACGACCCAGTGGTCATTAGTCTTGGTCGGGATAGCCTCCACCCATTTGGACACATAGTTCACTGCTAGGAGGATGTATAAATAACCAAATGACATAGGGAAAAGACCTATGAAGTCGATGCCCCAATAGTTAAATATTTCTATGACAAGTACTAGTGAAGGAGGCATCATGTTTCTTTGGGTCACACTACCCAACCGTTGGCATCTGTCGCTTCCCTTACAAAATGAAACACAATCTTTGATAAGAGAGGGCCAGTAAAAACCTGATTGAAGAATTTTGGCCGAAGTCTTTTTCACCGAGAAATGTCCACCGCAAGCTTGTGAATGAAAAAATGCAAGGACGTCCTGCTATTCATTTTTAGGTACGTATCTCCTCATGATTTGGTTGGGGTAGTACATGAACAAATACGGGTTGGTGAAGTAGAAGTACTTCACATCCGCCATAAATCTTCTGGACTCCATTTGCGGTGGTATCTATCATGTTGCCAGATAGTTACATATATCAGCATACCAAGGACATATAGAATGAATTAAGAGCAAATGCTCGTCAAGGAAAAAGTCAGGGATAGGAATGTGCTCATCGGCCTCTTGAACCACAAGCCGGGATAAATGATCTACCACCACGTTCTCAACTCCTTTCTTGTCCTTGATCGTCAAGTCAAATTCTTGTAGGAGGAGTATCTACCTAATGCATCTCGATTTTGCATCCTACTTAGACAAAAAATACTTCAAAGGAGAGTGATCAGTAAAGACAAGAATAGGCGAACTAATGTTGTAAGAACAAAATTTATCTAAGGCAAACACTCATGCTAGCAACTCTTTCTCGGTGGTAGTGTAATTTATCTAGGCCTCATTTAGTGTTTTTCTAGCATAGTGTATCACATATGGTCTATTTTCTTCCCTTTCACCCAGCACTGCGCCGACTGCGTAATCACTCGTGTCGCACATGAGCTCAAAAGGTAGATCCTAATTGGGTGGTCTCACATGATCAGAGGTGTGACTAGCATGCTTTTAAGTTTTTTAAAGGATGCCTCACAATCGTCCCACCACTCAAATGGGACCTCCTTAGACAGTAGGTTGGTCAAGGGTCGGGCCAATGCATTAAAATTCTTTATGAATCAACGATAAAAACCTGCATGGCCTAAAAATGACCGGATGCCTTTGATGACTCTTTGGCGTGGGGAGGTTGGAGATAGGCTCCAGCTTGGATTTATCGACTTCAATACCCTTTACCGAAACTATATGGCCAACCACAATTCCTTCTGTCACTATAAAGTGACACTTTTCCCAATTCAAGACTAGTTTCTTCTCGTCACATCTTGTTAGAACTTTTTCTAAGTTTGCCAAACATCCCTCGAATGAATCCCCAAACACCGAAAAGTCGTCCATAAAGACCTCCACTATCTTTTCCACAATGTCACTGAAAATCCCCATCATACAGAGTAGAAAAGTCCCTAGAGCATTGCATAGTCCGAATGGCATGCGGCGGTAGGCTAAGGTACTATAGGGGCACGTGAAGGTGGTCTTCTCTTGATCCTCCAAAGCAATCTCGATCTAATTGTAGCTGGATTATCCATCAAAAAAAAAGTAGAATAGATGCCCCACTACTCGTTCTAGAACTTGATCGAGGAATAACAATGGAAAGTGCTAGTTTCTTGTGCAAGCATTTAGCTTTTGGTAATCAATGCACACCCTCCATCCGGTGATCACTCTTGTAGGTATAAGCTCATTCTCATCATTTTCAACCACCGTAACTCCGGATTTCTTAGGTACTACTTGTGTGGGGCTAACCCACTTAATATCGGCAATTGAAAAAATGATCCCCATATCAAGTAATTTTAGAACCTCATCCCTCACCACCCCCTTCATGATGGGATTCAACTGTCTTTGTGGTTGTCAAAAAGGTTTGGAATCCTCCTCAAGATATATGCGGTGGGTGCAAATGAGAGGGCTTATCCCCTTGATATCTGCAATGGTCCACCCAATTGCTCCTTTATGCTTTCTCAATACCTCCAAGAGTTCTTTTTCTTGTTCCATGTTCAATGTAGAGCTAATGAACACCAGAAATGTTTCACCTTTCCCATGATAGGCGTACTTCAAATGGGAGGGCAAGGGCTTCAACTCCAAGTTGGGCTTTTGTTCATCCGATGGAAAAATTTTCTTTTCTCAATTGGGTAACTCTTCGAATGTAGGGATCTACCTTTCCATCCCTTTCAAATCTTCTACTTCCTCTTGCTCATCATAATTCTCAAGATCCACAATTCCTTCTTCCTTGAATTTCAACATCCCCTCTAGTTCCAAGTGCTCCTCAACCAAGGTGTCAATTCTATTGACCTCACTTATTTCCTCATCGTCACCCGATTGCTTTGCTAAGTTGAATACATTGAGCTCCATTGTCATATTCGCAAATGCCAACTTTATTAGACCATTCCTGCAGTTTATCACGGCATTAGATGTAGCAAGGAAGGGTCTTCCAAGTATTACAAAAATTTGGGAGCTAAGGTTTACAACAGGGTGTGTATCAAGCACAATGAAATCGACAAGGAAGTAAAATTTATCAATTTGAACTAAGACATCCTCAGCTACTCCCCATGGTGTATGGATACTATGATCCGCCAATTGAACCGTGATTGAGGTGGGCTTCAACTCCTGAAGCTGCAGCTGTTGGTACACCGAGTAGGGGAGAAGATTCACACTTGCCCCCAAATCAAGGAATGCTTGCTCCACTCGACAATTTCCAATAGTGATGGCTATGGTCGGACAACCCAGATCTTCGAATTTGGGAGGAGTGTTATTGCTCAATATTGAGCTCATTTGCTCAGTGAGAAATTCATTCTTTTGGACATTTAGTCTCCTCTTCACCGTCCATAAATCCTTCAAAATCTTAGCACATGATGGAATTTTCTTGATGGAGTCGAGGAGTGGAATGTTAATCTTCACCTACTTAAACATTTTCAAAATAGCAGCATAATTAGCCACCTTGACAGGTGTCTTCAAATGACTCGGTAAAGGGGCAGGCATGGGAGGAATAAACACACAATCATCAATTAATTTTTCTTTCTCAACAACCTCTCTTTCTTTCTCTTCACTCACCTCACCCTTGTCGGCGTCACCCAATATATTTTTTCCTTTTGGCAATGTGGTCTTGGGTGAGATCATTGGCAAAATTATTTTGTCAATTTCTTTGCCACTACGAAGGGTGGTGACAGCTTTGAGTTGCTCGCCACTCTCTCTCGAAGATTTTGATGACTCAACAAAGTGTTTACCCCCAGGGTTCTCTTGTGGTTGAGGGGGGAACTTCCCCTTTTCTTGTTGAGGTGCCCCATGGAGTTTGTCAACTTTGTAAGCTGGGCTCTTATATCATTGATGGCCATTGTATTTTGGTTATTGATGGCGGTTTGGCTTTGAATGAAGTAATGGACCATATCCTCCAAATTCCTTTTGTGAGGAGGTTGGTTTATGGATGCATTGGACGGTCCTTGAGAAATATTTTGTGGTGGCGGGTTTGACTGATACCCTTGTGGATTGGTCCTTGGGTATTGAGAGTTAGATGCTTGCCCTTAGCCATGGTATTGGTTTTGCTTGGGAGGCATGGGAGATGCATATGCACTTGAACCATGAGGAATGGGGTTCTCATTTCTCCAAATAAAATTTGGGTGATTACTCCAACCCGGATTGTAAGTATTCGAATTGGGAGAAAATAATTGCCTCGTTTGGTTGAAGGCATGGACTTGTTCATGGTACGTTTGTTTAAGGGTCGAAATGTTTGGACAATCCTATAGGGAATGCTCCATACATTCTCAAATTAAACAACCTTCCTCAGTCCGTGACACATTAGACACCTCGTGTCTTTTATTGACTTCAAGACTCTCAACTTTCCTTGACAATTTAGCAATTTTTGAAAGAAAGTCTTCACGGTCTCTCGAATCGTATATCCCTTCCCCTTGTGGTTGACTACTACCTAAAGAAGTCCTAGGTACATCATTGGGATCCCTAATGTCCCATGATTGTGCATGTTGGGCCAATGTGCTAAAGTAATTAAGGGCCTCATCAGGGTCTTTGTTCAAGAATTCACCTTTGCATATCATGTCAATGAATTGTCTATGGGTTGGTGTGATTCCTTCATAGAAGAAACTTACCAGTTTCCACGATTCAAATCCATGATGTGGAATGGATTATAGCAACTCCTTTTAATGATCCCATCATTGATAGAATTGCTCATTGGGCTTATCAGAAAAGTTTTCAATTTCCTTTTTCAAAGCAGTGGTTCTATGAACCGGAAAAAATTTATTCAAAAATTCAAAATTCATTTGAGCCCAAGAGGTAATGGATCGAGGTCGCATGACATCTAACCACGATTTGGCTTTATCTCTGAGGGATAAGGGAATAATTTCAATTGAGCTATGTCCTCAATAGCATAGTTAGCATTGAAAGTTGCAACCATATCCTTAAAATTCTTTAGGTGCTCGTAGGGGTTTTCCCTTTCAATTCCATGGAATAAAGAAGTAGTTGCAACATCTCCAGCTTAACTTGGAAGAGCTGAGCTTGGACCAGTAAGAGGATGCATGATGGTGTGGTGCTATGGGTTGGTTGAAGAAAATCCCTCGTAGACCTCGTCGGAGGATCCATTTGGATGTTATTCCCTTCATTCATGGGAGGGGAAAATTGCATTCGTGGATTAGGCATTCTAGGTTCAGGCATTCCCCCACTCCTTTGAACATTTGGATTGGCACTAACGTTTTCAAAATTATCGCCTGCATCCTCGGGTGGGTTTTGATTAATATTTGTGTTAGGGCCTAAGGGTTGTCTAACCAATATGTTTTGTTCGTCCCTTCCCCACATGCAACAAACTATCTACAATTGAAATTATACACAAACTAGATTATGTACATGGAACAACATACCTCAGCCCATGATAAAGATCACGGGACTTACCTCCGTTGTCCGAAAATCAACTACTTGATTCAACACTTTGCCTTCCCCGACAACGGCGCCAAAAATGCTTGATCTATTTCCTTGTTGTTCCTAACCTCTTAACATCTCCCTCAACGTATATATGATGTTTGTGTGAGGGGGACTGTCACTCTCCCATGGGATGATGTCAAAAGAAAGGGCAAAGGAATGCTGGAATATGAAATATACAATGTGTGTGTGTGTGAACAAAAGTGTTCCCCAAGCGCAATGAGTCTTTTGAGTGTCGTGTTTTACTTGAAAAAGTATTCCAAGGTCGTCCCCTCGGGGAAGGATGTGAATCATTTTGAAAGTAATTTTGGTGAAAAGAAAGTGTAAAATCTTTTGTAGTTTCAAGTTGGTTTGTGATGAAATTGAAATGGGAAACAAGTGTTGGCTAATTCGAAGGGTTCACTCCAATGGAAATGTCAAGTCAACCCGAAGCCTTCCTCCAATGGTGCATAGATGAATGGTTGATTCTTGGGAAGAGAGGGACGAGATGGAAGTGAGGATCCAAGTATAACCCGTGATAAGTTTACGGGATATCAAAGACTCGCACCATGTCCTTACTCAACCCAATCAAACCGAACTATCGTACACCGATGGGAGGAAAGAAGATGAGTTGAAATGGCATACCCAAGAGGAGGTCTCCCTTGGATTAGCCAACTTAAAGACTTAGCTACTCATGCTTAAGGTAAAGAAAAAAATGTAATGAGAAGACATTATGAAGAAATAAAGACTAGGGTTAAGCATAAATGAAATGCACAAATATAACTCCCGGATAACCACCTCTTACTAAAGATTGTATGAGAAACTACCCACTCTTCATGGCTTTGGTAAAGCTATAAAAAGTGAGTGATGCTCATCCCTCCAAGTAGAGGGGTTGCAAAGGAAAACATATTACACACAAAGCCAATCTTCAACAAAGAATGAGTGAATCACGTTCCACCTTTCACGGCTTTGGTAATACTCTAGAAAAGTGCAAGAGTTTCACTCCTCTAAGGGGAGAAGAAAGCTCAAGACAATGTAAATAAAAGAAAGCAATAATACAATAAAATAAATTTATAAATTAAAAGAAAGTAATAATACAATAAAAGAAAGCAATAAATTAAAAGAAAACAATAACACAACAAAAGAAAGCAATAATAACTTTTGGAGGGTTATCCACTACCAAAAGATGCTCTTCACAAGAAAGATGATACAAGAAAAAAATAATGACTTTTTGAGGGTTTTCCACTACCAAAAGCTGCTCTCTACAAGAATAATGATACAAAAGAAAAAGGTACTCTTTACAAGACCCAAGGGGTGCTATTTATGGGCAAAAAGGGAGAGCTTGAATTACACTTTGATCCCCTTCCCTTTTGAGCTTTTGATAATTGGCACACTATAGTTTATAGCTTTCATAATTGGCACCCTATAGTTTGTAAGTTTGATAACTGGCTCCTCAGTAGTTTGTAGCTTTGATGCAATTGGCTCCCAAGTAGTTGGTAGCTTTGATGCACAAACTCCTGAAAAGAACAACAATGAATGCATTATCATTAATTCACACAATAACCCTAATTTGGCTTATTTTGACTAGTTTAACTTTATTTAGCTAACACAATTGACCTATTAACTTAATTAAATTATGCATTAATTAGGGTTAATCACCTACCAGTAGGTCGATGGAAACCTACCGGTAGGTTTTGCTCCAGTGAGCAAACAATATCGGTAGTTTTGCAGTAGGTGTAGGTCCAGTAGCCAAAACCTACCAGTATGGCCTACAAGTAGATTTTCCCTTTTTTTGCTAATTTCTTGTTTCCTTCACCTTTTGAGCTATCCTCAAGGCTCCTCGTCGACTCCATTCATCTTAAGCACCATGATAGGGATTAATATGCATCATTTAAGCCTCTTTACCTATAAACATACTAAAACTCCATTAATAGCTCAAACATTGCGATTCCACTCATTTTAATAGCAAAAGCAAGTATAAAGGGGATGTAAATTTACATAATATATTCAATATTTTGTGCTAATCACCTTGCCTTAGAAATAGTTTGGCTTGGCTCCTGCTTTGCTAGAAGGTGAGGCGAGTATTCTAACCCCGTGTTGTCTAGAAATGCTGAAGAAGCTTCGCCTTTCTGTCTTTTTCTCTTTTGACTTCTTATTATTTCCAAACTTTTACCTCTGTAACTTCTTTTCGAAAAAAAAAGGTGATTTTGAAAAACTCTATCTCAATAGTTTTTTTCTTTCTTCAGACGTGATGTGTATGCTTGATGTGAGGTTGCATAATCGGTGTAGAAATAAGCATGCTTTTGAGTTTATCAAAAATGTTGATTGATATGCATCATTCCTATCAAATGGAAAATCCTAACATAGAAGATTACACATTGGTCTACATATTAAACTAAAATCTTTAATGAATCTTTTATAGAATCCTGCATGACCTAGAAAGGGTTGAACATCTTTTGCTGTCTTAGGTGGTTATTAAATTAATCTTTGACTTGTCAACTTCAATTCCCTCTGCAAAAACTACATGTCCCAGATCAATGCCCTGTGTGACCATGAAATGACACT
Organism: Ilex paraguariensis; assembly: GCA_963454935.2. Lineage (NCBI taxonomy): Eukaryota > Viridiplantae > Streptophyta > Magnoliopsida > Aquifoliales > Aquifoliaceae > Ilex > Ilex paraguariensis. The sequence continues at coordinate 41,721 of CAUOFW020000740.1, read as the reverse complement.
TTTTTCAATTCAAAACAAGATTTATTTCCTCACACCGAGTAAGAACTTTTTCAAGATTTTCTAAACATAATTCAAATGAATCACCATATATAGAAAAATCATCCATAAAAACATCCAAAAATCACTCCACCACGTCACTAAAAATGCGCTGCACACAAAGTTGAAAGGTGGCTAAAGTATTACACAATCCAAATGGCATTTTTTTATAAGCAAAAGTGTCAAAAAGACATGGAAAAGTAGTTTTCTCTTGGTCATCAACTGGTATTTCAATCTGGTTATAGTCGGAATATCCATCCAGAAAATAATAATATGCATGTCCATCTATTATTTCCAAAACTTGGTCCAGGAAAGGTTGGGAAAAATGATCTTTTTTGGTAGGAGAATTCAATTTTCGATAGTCAATACACATACACCAACCAGTGACTATACGTATAGGGACTAATTCATTTTCTTGGTTTCTCACTACTGTAACAACAGATTTTTTTTGGTACTACCTATGTAGGGCTAAGCCATTTACTATCAGATATAGGATATATAATATCAGCATCTAATAGTTTAAGCACTTTAGCCTGTTCTATCTCTTTTAAATGTGGATTTAATCTTCTTTGAGACTGTCAGGATGGTTTAGAGTCTTCTTCCAAATATATACAATGAGTACAGAGAAGAAAACTTATTCCTTTATATTAGCTATTGTCCAATCGATTGCACTTTGATGATTTTTTATAACCCCGATCAGTTGCTTTTCTTGGACTTTAGATAATTTTGAAGATATATTACCACTGGATAAGTTTCATCGTCTCCCAAGAAGACATATTTCAAGTCAGTCAGAAGAGGTTTCAACTCTGGTTTAGGGGCATCAACACTAGACTCTACAGACTTTGTTCTAGTAGGCAATAACTTTTCAAATTTTAAAACCTATGTTTCAATAGTAGACATATCTATAAACTCAACATTATTTATAGACTCCAATGCATGTGATTATTTTCTTGTACAATATTTTTCAAACTGATTTTGAGTTAACGACTCAATTTAATTTACTTCATGCAATTCTTCTTCCTTTATGGGTTGCTTAGCAATATCAAATGCATTCAATTCCAAAATCTATTTCCAAATGAAAGTTTCATCATCTCATTCCCATAATTGATCAATGCACTTGATCTAGCTAAGAATGGTAGTGTGATGCCCCTAAAACTGGTTCTCCTTTGTCAACTGTTAACCATCCGTCAACCCATGGAACTACCCACGATTTTCGCCCAATCTGACATCACGTCAAAAGAATAACTTTAACCGGGATTGTTACCCATGCGTATAACACATGCATATTTTTCCATTTGACCCAACCAGGTTCAACATATCACAATTTATCTTTATTTTATGTCCATTTATATCCTTGGAACCAAAGAACCCAAGGCCTAAAAGCATGGCAAAGTGTTATTAAAATTTCAAATTTCTGGAAGGTGTACTGGTATGCCCTACCGGTATGAGTTGCCCCCTGGACCTCCCCATACCGGTACGCTCTACTGGTATGAATTGCCCACTAGACCTCGTCATACCGGTACGCTCTACCAATATGAATTGCCCACTGGACCTCTTCGTACCGGTACGTTGATTAACCCTAATTAAGGCATAATTTAATAGGTAAATTGTGTTAGGTGAATAAAGTTAAACTAGTCAAAATAAATCAAATTAGAATTAGTGTGTGAATAAAGGATAATGCATTAATTGTTGTTCTTTTCAGAATTTTGTGCATCAAAGCTACAAACTACTGGAGAGCCAATTGCATTAAAGCTACAAATTACTGGGGTGCCAATTATCAAAGCTCAAAACAAAGGGGTATCAAACAATTCAAGACCACCTAACAAGATTTTCAAGTCCACCTAACAAGATTCAAAGCCACCTAACAAGATTTTTAAGTCCACCTAACAAGATTCAAAGCCAGCTAACTAGACTCTTCAAGTCCACCTAACAAGACTTTCACCCTCCCTTGTTGCTATAAATACCACCCCTTAGAACTTGTAAAGCATTCATCTTTTGGTAGTGGAAAACCCTCCAAAAGTGTTATTGCTTTCCTTATTGCTTATAGCTTTCTTTAAGTATTGCTTTTTTTTATTGTATTCTTGCTTCCTTTTAATTTATTGCTTTCTTTTACTTTAAGTATTGCTTTTTTTTTATTGTGTTATTGCTTTCTTTTACTTCCATTGCTTGAGCTTCCTTCTTCTCTTAGAGGAGTGAAACTCTTCCACTTTTCTAGAGCTTTACCAAAGCCGTGAAGGGTGGAATGTGATTCACTCATTCTTTGTCAAAGATCGGCTCCTTGTGTAAAATATGTTACCTTGTAATTCCTCTACTTGGAGGGATGAGCATCACTCACTTTTCTAGTTTTAACAAAGTCATGAAGAGTGAGTAGTTTCTCATCCAATCTTTAGTAAGAGGTGGTTATCCGAAAGTTAAATTTATGCAATTCATTTATGCTTAGCTTTAGTCTTTATTTTTTCATAATGTCTTCTCATCATATTGTTGTCTTTATTTTAAGCATGAGTCGCTAAATCTCTTAGTTGGCAAAACCAAGAGGAACATCCACTCGGGTATACCATTTCAACTCATTCTCCTCCCGTCTTTCAGAGTTCAATGGTTCGGTTTGATTAGGTTAAGGGTGGATAACTTGGTGAGTCTTTGATATTCCGTAGGCCTAGTCACGGTTTATGCTTAGATACTCACCAATCTTACTCCTAGCTTCCCACAAATCAATCATTCATTCATGCTCTATTGGAGGAGGGTTTCGAGTTGAGACGGTATTCCTATTGGAGTGACCTCTTGGATTTGCCAACATTTGTTTCTCATTTTACTAGCATCAAAACAACTTCACCAAACAACTTCCAACAATCAAAGATTTTACACTTTCTTTCTCCTAAAATCACCTCCCCTCGGTTTACTTCCTTCCCCGTGGAAACGACCTTGGAATACCACCAAGTAAAACACGATCCGCGAAAGTCTCCTTGCGCTTTGGGAGCACTTTTGTTCACACATACTCACATTTGAAATCTCATTCATCCACCATTCCGTTGCCCTTTCTTTTGACATCATCCCTAAGAGAGTGACACTTCCCTTTATTCATATAATATACATGCTAAAAGATGATGTTTATAGGTTAGGAAACAACAAGGAAATTTGTCAAGCATATGCCCTACTGGTATGCTCTGCCGACCTTTGCATATTTTACCTACTTTTCATTTCCAACTCATTCCAATTTATATTACATCCAACCAACACATGTATAATGTAGATTTTTATTTAATACAAGGTCCATATACATTCTATTACATTCATTTCCTTAAATTCACATATTAAAACTAACTTTTCATAATACTTGTATAAAAACTCAAATAAAGCCACATTTTGGCTTTCTTCATACTTGAGGCCCCAATTGAGAGATTTTCGCCAATGTACCACCCGCACCTAAAATGCTTTTCCCATAAAGGGTGAGTCACGCCCAGTAGAATATTTCCTACAGAGGCTACTTTCCCAACCTAAGTGCACATGAATGTCCATGCAACATTTATCAAGCAACAATCCCAAACAAGAACATAATATTCAATATTGGAATTTTGACAATGTCATGCCATAAATGAGATGAGATTCACTCTTGCCCTTTAATCTAGAGCCCTCTCCAGCTCCTACAACAAAATGTTATACCGATGTGTAATAAATCAGTCATTGATGTTGCCTATCAATAACAATTTTTATAAAACAAAACCATGTGTCTTGTTGGATAGCGGACTTTTGGTGTCTCACTACCGGTTCCGCACAATAATACACATTTTTGGACTTGCACCGTATGAAGTGTATAAAACTAGTAGCCGGGTCTTGCACCCGAGGGAGAGTCTAGCCCTTCTTACTATACCCGACACAAGTTTTTCATGCAACCTTGCTACTCAGTCGGATCTTCGATCCAACTTTCCCGAGCCCTCCCATCATCCACCTATATGGTGTTTGATAAACCATGCACACACACACACTCACACTCATGTTTAATGCCCATGAATGTGATGCCTACATCATGCCCCATATGCAATGAATGTCAATGAGCAATTTCCACCATTTTATTGTCAGTTATATCAAAACGCATATAATTTCACAATTCATCGTAATGCTAACATGTCATAACACATATATTAACATTATATCCAACAATAATTTCCAACCATTTTAGCACAAAGTATATGCCAAAATCACACTTTATTCACAAAGGCATAATGTAAATATGTAGCATGCCTATATATTAATTTTTCACATTTTTCAAGAAATTACTTTGAGTAAATTCTACGTGCCCATTATAGGATAGGGTTTATTCTACCCCTTTCCAGTATCCATTTCATCAATTTCAACACAATAGGCAAGTGATATATATAACTCTACCAACCTACCCATTTCATTTAACACTCTAGGCTGTAAAATAAACCAAAGTAGGAAGGAATCCTACCTCTTGAAGCGTAAAATGCCATCAAGAAACTTCAAGACCCCAAAAATGAGCTATAATCCCTAGCTTCCAAATATCTCATTCCTTAATTTTCGGTAAAACCCGTGCTTTTTGGTATAGCTGCGTAGCCCTCGACGAGAAGAACAACTTTTCCTCTTGGATCAAGTTGATTTGAGCACCCAAGCTCTATAGATCATAGAGAAAATGTGGAGAGCTTTCTCCTTTTCCCTCTCTTCTTCTCCAATGTGAACACTGGCTGATGAATAGGGGAGAAATCAGATTTTCCCCCTATTTATACCCTTTATTTACTTGGCCCACAACGCGTCATACGACCCTCTTTTTCCTAGGTCTATTTTCGCCATAAAACGATTCAATCTCGTCCTGATTTAAGTTCAAAATATTTTTATTTTAACTTGTCTCAAAATAATTTCCAACTTTCAAAATTTTATTTAAAAATTTTGTTTTTTGGTCACCCTACTGTCTCGTAAAACGTGTAAAATCTGACTATCTTTGAATTTGATAAAATTTAACAAGGTAACTAAATTTCACGAGACGAATCCAACAATGAGGTCTGTTTTATCATTTGAGATCTAGAAAAATTTAAGTTTTTAACCCGGACTGTAGCGACAAATTACCATTTTCCCCCCATTTGTAAAAAGATCAAATTTACCCGGATTTTACAAGTTGCTCTAGGATTACATGAATATTGTGTAAAGACATGCAAGACTAGTTGTGTATCCAAGACAATAAAATCTACTTGAAAGTAAAACTTATCAACTTGAACAAGTACATCCTCGACAACTCCCCTTCGGATTTTCACAAAACGATCCTCCAACTACAATGTGACATTTTTAGGTTTTAATTCACTCAATCCTAACTACTCATAGACTGAATATGGAAGTAAATTGACACTAGCTCCAAGATCAAGCAAAGCGTGCTTAATCCTGAAGTTCCCGATTATGCATGAAACTCTAGGACTCCTAGGATCTTTGTACTTTAGAAAGGCCTTGTGTTGAATGATAACATTAGCCTATTAAGTCAAATATGCTCTTTTATGTGCATTGATCCTTCTCTTTAATGTGCAAAGGTCTTTCAAAAATTTGGCATATGATGGGACTTTCTTGATTGCATCCAACGGGGGGATGTTCTTTACTTGCTTAAACAACTCAAAGATTTCAGCATGATTTTTCAATGATTGAAGTTTCTTAACTCCTTGAGGAAAAAGTAAAGGAATAGGACTTGGCTTTTCTTTTTCATTTTGCTATTCTATTTCTTTTTCAATCAAAGGTTCAGGCTCAGTTGGTTCATTTATAGGAATTGACTCAACTATGGGTTCTAAGGTTTTGGCTTTAATGATTTTTTCAATCATCTTTCCACTTCTTAGTGTGGTAATTGCTTGTACCTGACTTGGAGAAGGTTCAGAAGACACAACATTAGCCTGAGTTTGACCTTGTGGAGGTTTATATTGAAATGAAAATTTTCCTTCTCTGTTATACTCAAAAAATGGGTTAGCTTGACTAGATGACTCTTGATATCTTCCTTATTCTGTGAAGTTTGAGCTTTGAAATTGTTAAATGCATAAGTGGACTAAATATTAATACTCATTTGACTTTGAATGAACTAATTGATGGTTTCTTCTAAACTTCTTTTGTGTGAAGATTGATAAGGCTGATATGGCTGATAAGTTTGGTTGCTGACTCACAGACTGTGTGTTTTTGCAATTGAAATTCAGGTGATTCCACCACCATAGATTATAGGTTTTAGAGAATGGGTTTGAATAAGGCTTATTAATGTTTGAAATTGCATTTTGTGTTCCATCAAAACCTCTTTGAATGTTGGAATGGTGGGACATTCTCCTATAGGATGTCCTGACAAAGCACAAATTCCACATAACTAATTAGTGGGCAATACAACAGAAACTTCACTGACTTTTTCCATCTCTAGAGCATCGATCTTTCGAGACAAAGTAGTCATTCTGGTCCTTAGCTCATCATCCTCTTTTAACATATACTTCCCTCGTTGGGATGAAGATGGCTTGTTTTCAACAATATTTGGCAAGATTGAGTCTCACAATTAGGAACTCTCACAAATGGTACCAAAAAACTTGAACACCTCATCGGGATTCTTACCCATGAATTCTCTCTAGGCCATCATTTTAACAAACTGACGCTTTGTAGATGGGAGGGCATCATAAAAGAAACCAACTAAGGTCTAACTCTCAAATGCAGGATGTGGTCAAGCTTGGAGAAGATCCTTAAATCTCTCCCAACATTGATAAAAAGTTTCTCCTTCTTTGAAAGGAAAATTAATGATTTGATGTCTCAATCCATTAGTGCAATGCATTGGAAACAATTTCTTGAAAAATTCAATTTGCAAAACTTACCAACTTGGAATAGATTGAGTTTTTAAAGAATTTAGTCACTATTCAGCTTTATCCTTTAAAGAAAAAGGAAAAAGTTTCAACTGGGTCATTTCAGAATTGTCTTGCAATGCACCACATACTTCCTCAAATTCCTTCATGTGCAAATAATGGTTTTTTAGATTCAAGACCATGAAACTACGGTAACAGTTGTATTGTCCTTGCTTTAATGTTAAAATTTGGATCATTTGGGGGGAAATCAAAACATGAAGGGGGACACTAGTGCGTGTAGGATGCAAATATTCTCTTAAAGACCTAACATTATGAACTAGCTCTTGCTCCCCTGAATTATTATTAGTCATTCTTAACTCAAAAGAGTTTGAATTTACTTTTGATGATGAAAATGAAGGATGAGATTGATTTATAGACCCTACTGATGACTTAACAAGTATAAGCAATTAAAATAAAACAAACAATATAAACACATATAATACAATCTAGATAGCTTCTTTGTTTATTTTTTGAATCACCGTAACTCCCCAGCAACAGCGCCAAAAGCTTGACCTAACTTAAATCATACACCCAAGTATAAGTGGTCAAATTGTAATATTTCTCGGTTAACTCTGAGGTCGAACCTATAGGGAGCTAACTATTGGTATTCAAAACAAAAAAATGTAAGATTGTCTTGTGTGTTGTGTGCAATGGAATAGCTTTTGGTGTGAGATAAGAATTATCAAATAAATACTTAAACTTTGAATAACAATGATAAAAGGTACTCTTCAGTTTGGGGATCCAACATGCTTTATATTGTTTGTTTATGAGAATGCTACCTTACAGTAATTAACTCCTATTTGACTAGAAAGTTAACCAGTAGGTTTAATGTACAACTAAACCATATCATAGCAACTAATAAGTTTAGGCAGAAGGTCTTTGTACCATGCAACAGCTAAATAACCATAGTAAACCCAAAGGTGAACCATTTAAAATATTTACTTTAGCTATTTGATCGACAGGTTGATGATTTAATGAATATGTAGTTTTGGTTTATGCATTGAATCAAAAACATTGACTATGGTGAGATTTAACCCGTCTATAATCAATCTCTTGACTATTACATAAAACCCAATTACATGCATCATTGAATCATGCATGAAATACGTAATAACTTATAGATAGAATGCTATATAGCAATAAGATTTTCTCGGTGTTCATAACCATGAGCATATTATAATAACCAACTATTATTTGCGATGGCAACGTGATCTTTTGAGTCGGCAAATTTAGGGTGGCAAATAATAGGCGATGCAAAAGATTTTGCATCGGCAATTAACCGTCACAAAAGCATATGCATCGGCAAAACCCGATGCAAATGCACCATCGCAAAAGAAATCTTAGATCCGACATTTTTTGTTTGTACCACCAATTTTTAGTCGCAAAAAAACTGATGTTCGATGGTTTAAATTTGTCGCAAAAGGTATTACAAGCCACAGTTGGGGACCGTCACAAAAAACCCCGTTTGCAATGGTTAAAATATGTTGTAAAAGATACTATTAGTGTGACGCCCCTAAAATCGGGGGTCCTTAATTAATCGTTGACCACCTGTCAACCCCCAGAAATACCCGTGACTGCCGAACAATCCGACGTCACGTCAATAGTATCCCTTTATCTAGAATTTCAACCGACACGTGTAACCCGTGTTCCTTTAATCATTTAATTCAACCAAGGTCAAATATACCTCATGTAATGTTCATTTGTATCATTGGAACCAAGGGAAACAAAGTCCAAAAACACGACACCTTAGTGTTAAAATTTAAAAATTTTGGAGACAGTACCGATACTTTTTTTTCAGTGGCCCTGACAATACCGGTACCATCTGGATTGTACCGATACTATCTGCCTTCCAAGTTTTTTTTTTTATCAAATGTTTTGGAAACCATACCGGTACTACGTATAGGTATTGTCTGCTTGTTGGACCAGTTTGTACCAGTACCATCTGTCCAGTTTAGCCTTTTTCCATTGTTTTTCATTTTCTATCTGTTCCAAATCATCTCTTTTTCATCCAAAATATGTGTAATGATGTTTATCACATAAAATTGATTTCTACAAGTTCTATTACAAACTATTTATACGATTGCATACCCGAACGAAATTTAGTCAAATTTTTACAAAAATTCATTTTCAAAAGCCACAACCCGGCTTTTCTTCATCATTGAGGTCCCGAATGTGAGTTCTCCACCGGTACAAACTCTGCATCTAAAATGTGTTCCCGTATAGAGTGAGTCAAGCCTAGTAGAATATTTCCTACAGAGGCTTCTCCCCAACCTGAGTGCATATGAATGTATACATGCAACAATACATAACCAATATCTATTCCAATGCAAGAATATGTAATTCATGTTGGAATCTATCATGCCATGTAATGAAATGAGATGAGATCTACCCATGCACTTTACCCCGAGTCTTCACCGACTCCCACAACACAATGCAGTGCCAATGTGTACTTTAAACCGTCATCTATGTTACGCATCAAATGACATTTTCAAACCTATGGTCTTTCTTGGGGTGGGTATTCATGGACTTACACCAATGGCACCCAGCAGACATGGAATTCACGGACTACCACCAACGGTTCCGCGTACACCAACACACTTTATAGGCTCTTATACCAACGGAGTGCGAATCTAATCACTGAGTCTGTCACCCGAGGGATATTCTAGCCCTTCTTACTAACCCCGACCCAATTCTCAACAAAACCATGCGACTACGTCAAATCATCGTTCCAATATTCCCAAGTCCACTTGTCATACACCAAATAAGGTGAAGATGACAACCATGCACACACGCCCTTTGCTCGTCAATGTCATGTCCCACATGTAATGAATGTCATATGGACAACTTAAACCACACATTTTACATACCTCATGGCAATTGATATCTTAGGTACATAATCAGCAATTTCATCACAAGTAAATATAGCAAAGCGCATATATTAACATTTGATATTCAACCGCAATTCACAACAAGCATGTTATACATAACTCCTGCCAATAACACATTCAATTTTCAGGGCATAAAATAAACACGTAACATACCCACCAATTGCCAATTTCCAAGAAATCATCCAATGATTTCTATACATCGACCCACGCTAGGAATTGATTTTAAGCCATTTTAATACTCATGTCCATAAACATAGTCAAATGAACTATGTTATTCAATACCCTTACCCATTCCATAATACACCCTAGGTAAGCAATTAACCAAAGTAGGAGAAACCCTATCTCTTGGAGCGTGATACAAATGGTAGACGCCTCAAGAACAAAACAGCACCTTCAAATCTTTGATTTTCCCAAAATCCTCCCCTTGGATCGTCAGTGAAATCCTTCTTTCTTGGTACGTACATGTAGCTCTCATCGTGTAGACCAACTTTAAGTCTTGGTCCGACGGATTCCAACCGACAGAGCTCCTTGGATCGTCAAGAGAAATGTAGAATTTGAGTTTTTTCGCTCTTTTCTCACTTCCAATGTTTGAACATAAATGAAAAAGGGTGAGAATATCTGATTTTTCAGATATTTAGTCCTATTTATACTTTTTAATTGAGCGGTCCACATCGCCCGGCACGTTTACTACTTTCGGGTCTGTTTTTCGCCCTGAAATAATTCATTTTAATCCAGTTTAAGTTCAAATTAATTTTATTTGAAATTTTATTCAATTATAAGGAAAATTTATAAATTTTATTTTTGGGATCTTTGAAAGGTCATTCATCAAGCAATTGTCTCGAAAAATGTGTAACATATGACTCTCTCGAAATTTGACGAAAATTAACAGGGCAGCTCAATTTGGCGATACGAATCCAACGGTCAGGTCCATTATATCATCCGAGCTCTAGAAAAATATAGATTTTAAACCTGTATGATTGTGATAAATTACCATTTTGCCCTTTTCTGAAAAAGTTCAAATTTTCTCGAGTTTTACATATTTCCCCCTTAAAATAGTTTTGTTCCCGAAATTCACACACATATGCACATTGACCACATGCATATGCAACAATCATATAATACTAAATGACTATAATAATGTACCTCCATCCGTGAACAATAAAAGATAACTGGTACGGATAGTGTCCTCGCGCTCCCATGTCGCCTCCTCCGCTCCTCGGTACTATCACAGCACCTTCATTAGCCTCACGGTCTTGCCTCACAATACCTGATCCCGGCTATCCATGATGTGCACCGGTCCCTACTCAAAGGTCTCATCTGCATCAACAACAAGCTCTCCCCAATCCACCACATGAGTTGGATCTGGGGTGTATTTCGAAGCACAGAGACATAGAATACCGCATGAACACCCGATAGATTTGGCGGTAACGCTAACCGATAAGCAATTGTACCCACCCTCTCGAGTACTTCAAAGGGCCCGATATACCTTGGCTAAGCTTTTCCCGCTTGCCGAACCTGGCCACTCCTCTTTTAGGCATCGCCTTCAAGAAAACATGATCACCCACCTCAAACTCTAAAGGTCGTCATCGTTTGTCGGCGTAACTTTCTATCGACTTTGAGCCTTGAGAAGACGCTTTTCAAATCAAAACCACCTTCTCTGAGGTGTCTCTAATCAACTCTGGACCTATACAAGATCTCTCTCCTACCTCCGTCCAGCAAATCAGAGAACGAAAATGCCTCCTATATAATGCCTAATAGGGTGCCATCTGTATACTCACCTAGTAACTGTTGTTGTAGGCGAATTTTACCAAGGGTAAGTACTCTTTCCAGCTACCCTTGAGATCTAGGATGCATGCCCGTAGCATGTCCTCTAATGTCTGAATAGTCATCTTAGACTGACCGTCCATCTGATGATGAAAAACAGTGCTCATCATCAACTGTGTCCCCATAGCTCGCTGAAAACTCTCCCAAACATGAGCCATAAACCTAGGATCCCGATCCGATACTATTGATACGGGCACCCCATGTAATTGGACAACTTGCCGTATATACGACCTACAAAATTCATCCAGTGTGAAGGTCATCCGCACCGCCAAAAACAATACCGACTTAGTAAGCTAGTCCACTATCATCCACACCACGTCATGCCCCTGCGATGTCCATGGCAAGTGAATCACAAAATCTGTCGTGAAATGCTCCTACTTCCACTCAGCTACCTTCAAGGGCTGGAGTAACCCTGCTGGTCTCTGGTGTTCAGCTTTCACCTGCTGACACGTGAGACATTAGCTAACAAAATTCCCAACGTCTTTCTTCATCCCGCTCCAATAATACTGGCGACGGAGATCATGATACATCTTCATGCCACCTAGATGCACAGCAAATTGGGAGCAATGGAATTCCCTAAGGATGTCCTCTATAAGATCCATAGACTGGGGAACCACAATCCATTTCCTAAACCGAAGGCTACCATCTGAGTGAATGGTCCAACCCTCGTCACCCGTACCTACCTGTACCCGATCCCTGATGGATGATAACTTTGCATCATAACTTTGGGACTTAATTACCCTGCTAAGTAGGGAAGGTGTAGCCACCAAACTCCCTAAAGTACCCTGAGCCTGCCTTATGTAATGTAGCCCGAACTGTCCCACAGTCTCGAGCATCTGCCACTCTCGGGAAGCCACACTAGCCAAGACTCCCCGTGACTTTCTGCTGAGTGCATCTGTCACCATATTTTCCTTACCGGGATGGTAATACAAAGTGAAGTCATAGTCCTCCAAAAACTCCATCTACATGCGTTGCCTCATGTTGAGGTCCCAGTGTGTAAAGATGTACTTCAGACTCTTGTGGTCCAAAAACACCTCGAACTGTTCACCGTATAGATAGTGGCGCCAAGCCTTCAAGGCTAAGACAATGGCCGCCAACTTCATGTCATATGTGGGGTAATTCAACTCATGGTTCTTTAATTGCTGAGAACCATAAGCTACCACCTTCCCGGACTACATCAAAACACATCTCAGTCCATCCTTCGAGGCATCACAGTACACCGTGTACCTCTGTCCCCTTTCCGGGACTATCAAAATAGGAGTAGAAGTAAGTCTCCACTTCAACTTCTGGAATGCCTTCTCACACACATCATTCCACTCAAACTTGACCTCTTTTTTGGGTCAACTTCATCATAGGTGTGGCTAGTCGGGAAAGTCCTCGATGAACCTCCGATAATACCCCACCAATCCCAAGAAACTACGTATCTCAAAGACTGACTTGGGCCTCTCCCAATTGATGATTGCCTCAACTTTTTCCTGGTCTACGGATACACCCAAAGCCGACACGACGTGTCCCAAAAATTTCACCTCAATAAGCCAATATTCACATTTGCTGAACTTGACATATAACTCATGATCTCTCATGGTCTGGAGAACAACCCTCAAGTGACCCTCATGCTCCTCCTCAGACTTGGAGTAGATCAAGATGTCGTCAATAAATATCACAACGAACTGATCAAGGTAGGGTTGAAACACCCTATGCATGATATCGATAAATGCCCTGGTCAATCTGAAGGGCATCACTATGAACTCGAAATGCCTATACCGCATTTTGAATGCCGTCTTAGGGATATCCTCCTCCCTAACCCTCAACTGATGGTAGCTGGTACAGAGATCTATCTTGGAGTAGACCCGCGCCCCGCTCAGTTGATCAAACAAGTCATCAATCCTTGGCAAAGGGTACCTATTCTTGATAGTAACCTGATTCAACTGCTGATAATCTATACACAATCGAAGAGTCTTGTCCTTTTTCTTGGCAACCAATACCAGAGCACCCCAAGGTTAAGTGCTTAGTCTAATAAATCCCCTGTCCAACAATTCTTGCAATTGGACTTGAGTTCATGCAACTCAGCTGGTGTCATCCTATGCGGAGTCATAAAAATAGGTGAAGTATTCAGATGCAACTCAATAGTAAAATTTACATCCCTATATGGAGGTAATCCCGGTAATTCATTCAAAAAAATATCCTCATACTCACATACAAACCGAGGTAGACCTAACTCCTGTCTCGTCTCATCCTCCAGGATAAGGCTTGCAAGCTAACCCATCAATTGCTCGTGCCATCGAGAATCATACACGACTTGGGTAAGGCATCTTGCTTTTCTCTTTGGAACTTGAAAAAAATTCCCTCTAGAGTATAAGTAGTGACCCTTTTTTGATCACAATCAATGATGACTCGATGTGCTGTCAACCAATCCATCTTGAGGATAACATCAAACTCCGACATGTCCATGACCCTAAGGTCCACGGTGAGTAGAATCCCTCAGATCTCTAACTCACAACCCCGACATATCTGATCAACTCTCACCCTAGCTCCAAGGGGAGAACTTACATGCAATGACTCTTCCAAGGTTTCAACCTCTAAGCCCAAATCTTTCACACAAGATGCAGTAATAAATGAATGTGATGCACCAGAATCAAACAATACTCTAGCCCATAAGTGAGAGAGTAAAAATGTACCCTGTATAACCGATTGATCCACTAGCTCAGTCTGTGGCACCATAGCATAAATATGCCCCTGAGTTCTTGAAATACCAGCTTGTGAACCCTATCCTCGGCCTCGACCCATGCCCTGACCTATCTGGCCTGCTTATAGAGTCCCTGCACTTGAAATGGTAGGACCCTGTGTAGCCCCCTGAAACTGATACTGGCTCCCCTGGCCCATGGTGGGGTAGTGAGGAGTAAAGTGTGTATTTGCCTGCCCCACCGATGACTGTGACTGTGATGAGCCATAGCCTTGGGATCCTTGCCTTTGGGGACAATCCCGTTTTATGTGTCCTCGCAGGTGGCAATAGAAACATGCCCTCTGGCTCGGCTAATATGTAGTTCACTAATTTTCTCTGCCTTTGGGAGGATTGACCCTGACCTTGGCCTTTCTAACCACGGCCCTGCCCTTGTGGTCCCTGGGAAGTAAAGGTCCTCTATCTTTTTCCGAGCTAGAAGAAGAGGATTAACCCTTCTTCTTCTTATCTTTCACACATGCCTCCCAGATGTTTCACGCGTCCTTTACCTCTCTTTCAATGGTCATAGCAATCGCGACCATCGAGTCCAAGTCTTGCAGAAGAAGACCCACAATCTTACCCCGGATGGACAACTTTAGACCATCCTCAAACTTCCTTACCTTGGCCATGTCTGTGGCCACATAATCATCTACGAAATGGGCTAACTCGGTGAACTTAGCCATGTACTCCATCACCGTCATTGTGCCTTATCTCAAATCCAAGAACTCCCGGGCCTTTGCATGTCTAGTAGTATTTGCCTATGCAAAGCTCCATGAACTTGACCAATGTCATTACCTCCGAGTTCTTCGATGTCTTGACCCAATCCCACCACACTTAAGATTCTCCCTCTAGCTGAAAATTAGCTAGGGTTATCTTTGTGGCATTAGAGGTGATCTCTATAGCCCATAAGATCTTATCCACCTGTCGAAACCAATGGTCAGCCACCATAGTCTTGGTCGGGATAGCCTCCACCCATTTGGACACATAGTCTACTGCCAGGAGGATGTACAAATAACCAAATGACATAGGGAAAGGACCCATGAAGTCGATGTCCCAACAGTCGAATATTTCTATGATAAGTATTGGTGAAAGGGGCATCATGTTTCTTTGGGTCACACTACCCAACCATTGGCATTTGTCGCATCCATTACAAAACAAAACACAATCTTTGATAAGAAAGGGCTGGTAAAAACCTGATTGAAGAATTTTGGCCGAAGTCCTTTTCGTTGAGAAATGTCCACTGCAAGCTTGTGAATGGCAAAATGCAAGGATGTCCCGCTGTTCATTTTCAGGTACACATCTCCTCATGATTTGGTCGGGGCAGTACTTGAACAAATACGGGTTGTCGAAGTAGAAGTACTTCACATCCGCCACAAATCGTCTTCGATCTTCTGGGCTCCATTGCGGTGGTATCTCTCCTGTTGCAAGATAGTTACATATATCAGCATACCAAGGACATACAAAATGAATTGAAAGCAAATGCTCATCAGGGATAGGAATGTGCTCATCGGCCTCTTGCACCACAAGCCGGGATAAATGATCAGCCACCACGTTCTCAACTCCTTTCTTGTCCTTGATCGTCAAGTCGAATTCTTGTAGGAGGAGTATCCACCTAATGAGTCTCGGTTTTGCATCCTGCTTAGATAACAAATACTTTAAAGCAGAGTGATCAGTAAAGACAACAATAGGCGAACCAATGATGTAAGAACGAAATTTATCTAAGGCAAACACTCCTGCTAGCAATTCTTTCTCGATGGTAGTGTAATTCATCTGAGCCTCACTGAGTGTTTTGCTAGCATAGTGTATCACATATGGTCTATTTTCTTTCCTCTAACCGAGCACTACGTCGACCACGTAATCACTCGCGTCGCATATGAGCTCAAAAGGTAGATCCCAATTGGGTGGTTGCATGATCAGAGGTGTGACTAATATTCTTTTAAGTTTTTGAAAGGATGCCTCACAATCATCTTACCACTCAAATGGGACCTCCTTAGACAGCAGGTTGGTCAAGGGTCGGGCCAATGCACTGTAATTCTTTATGAATCGATGATAGAAACTGCATGGCCCAAAAACAACCAGATGCCTTTGATGGCTCTTGGCGTGGGGAGGTTGGAGATGGCCTCCATCTTGGATTTATCGACTTCAATACCCCTTGCCGAACCTATATGCCCAACCACAATTCCTTTCGTCACCATAAAGTGACACTTTTCCCAATTCAAGACTAGATTCTTCTCACATCTTGTTAGAACTTTCTCCAAGTTTGCCAAACATCCCTTGAATGAATCCCCAAACACCAAAAAGTCATCCATAAAGACCTCCACTATCTTTTCCACCATGTCACTGAAAATTCCCATCATACAACATTGAAAATTCCCTGGAGCATTGCACAGTCCAAATGGGATGCGACAGTAGGCAAAGGTACCATAGAGGCACGTGAAAGTGGTCTTCTCTTGATCCTCCAATGTAATCTCAATCTGATTGTAGCTGAAGTATCCATCTAAAAATAGTAGAATAGATGCCTCACTACTCGTTCTAGAACTTGATCGAGGAATGGCAATGGGAAGTGGTCTTTTCTTGTGCAAGCGTGTAGCTTTTGGTAATCAATGCACACTCTCCATCCAGTTATTACTCTTGTAGGTATAAGCTCATTCTCATCATTCTCAACCACCGTAACTCCGGATTTCTTAGGTACTACTTGCGTGGGGCTAAACCACTTACTATTGGCAATTGGAAAAATATTCCCCACATCAAGTAGTTTCAGAACCTCATCCCTCACCACCTCCTTCATGATGGGATTCAACTGTCTTTGTGGTTGTTGGGAAGGTTTGGAATCCTTCTCAAGATATATGTGGTGGGTGCAAATGAGAGGGCTTATCCCCCTTGATATCTGCAATGGTCCACCCAATCGCTCCTTTATGCTTTCTCAATACCTCCAAGAGTTCTTTTTCTTGTTCCATGTTCAATATAGAGCTAATGACCACCGAAAATATTTCACCTTCCCTAAGATAGGCATACTTCAAATGGGAGGGCAAGGGCTTCAACTTCAAGTTGGGCTTTTGTTCATCGGATGAAAAAATTTTCTTTTCTCGATGGGGTAACTCTTCGAATGTAGGGATCCACCTTTCCATCCCTTTCAAATCTTCTACCTCCTCTTGCTCATCATAATTCTCAAGATTCACAATTTCTTCTTCCTTGAATTTTAATATCCCCTCTAGCTCTAAGTGCTTCTCAACCAAAGTGTCGACTCTATTGACCTCACTTATTTCCTCATCATCACCCGGTTGCTTTGCCAAGTTGAATACATTGTGCTCCATTGTCATATTCCCAAATGCCAACTTCATTAGACTGTTCCTGCAATTTATCACGACATTAGATGTAGTAAGGAAGGGTCTTCCAAGTATTACAGGAATTTAGGAGCTAAGGTTTGCAATAGGGTGTGTATCAAGCACAATGAAATTGACAGCGAACTAAAATTTATCAATTTCAACTAAGACATCCTTAACTACTCCCCTTGGTGTACGAATACTACAATCCGCCAATTGAAGCGTGATTGAGGTGGGCTTCAACTCCTCAAGCTACAGCTGTTGGTACACCGAGTAGGGGAGAAGATTCACACTTTCCCCCAAATCGAGGAGTGCTTGCTCCACTCAACAATTTCCAATGGTGATGGCTATGGTTAGACAGTCGGGGTCTTTGAATTTGGGAGGAGTGTTGGTCCTCAGTATTGAGCTCACTTGCTCGGTGAGGAATGCTTTCTAGTGGACATTCAGTTTCCTCTTCACCGTGCATAAGTCCTTCAAAATCTTAGCACATGATGGAATTTGCTTGATAGTGTCGAGGAGTGGAATATTAATCTTCATCTACTTAAACATTTCCAAAATATCAGCATAATTAGCCACCTTAACAGGTGGCTTCAATCGACTTGGTAAAGGGGCAGGCATGGGAGGAATAAACACACAATCATCAATTAATTTTTCTTTCTCAACAACCTCTCTTTCTTTCTCTTCACTCACCTCACTCTTGCCGGTGTCACCCAAGATATCCTTTTCTTTTGGCAATGTGGTCTTCGGTGAGACCGTTGGCAAAATATTTTTGTCAATTTCTTTGCCACTGCGGAGGGTGGTGACAGCGTTGAGTTGTTCTTAACTCGCTCTCGAAGGTTCCGATGACTCAACAAAGTGTTGACCCTTAGGGTTCCCTTGTGGTTGAGCCGGGAACTTCCCCTTTTCTTGTTGAAATGCGCCTATGGAGTTTGTCAACTTTGTGAGTTGGGCTCTTACATCATTGATGGTTGTGGCATTTTGGTTATTGATGGCGGTTTGGCTTTGAATGAAGGAATGGACCATATCCTCCAAATTACTTGTGTGAGGAGGTTGGTATGTGGATGGATTGGACGGTCCTTGAGAAAAACTTTGTGGAGGTGGATCTAGTGAAAAATTCTGTGGTGGTGGGTTTGACAAATACCCTTGTGGATTGGTCCGAGGGTATTAAGAGCTAGATGCCTGCCCTTGGCCATGGTATTGGTTTTGCTTGGGAGGCATGGGGGATGCATATGCACTTGAACCATAAGGAATGGGGTTTTCATTTCTCCAACTAAAATTTGGATGATTACTCCAACCCGGATTGTAAGTATATGAATTTGAGAGAAAATTATTGCCTCGTTTGGTTGAAGGCATGGACTTGTTCATGGTACGCTTCTTTAATAGTCGGAATGTTTGGACAATCCGATAGGAAATGCTCCATATATTCACAAATTGAACAACCCTCCTTAGTTCGTGACAGATTAGACACCTCGTGTCTCTTCTTGACTTCAAGACTCTCAACTTTCCTTGACAATTTAGCAATTTTTGAAAACAAGTCTTCCCGGTCTCTCAAGCCACAAATCCCTCCCCCTTGAGTTTGGCCACTCTTTTGAGGAGAAGACCTTGGTACATCGGTGGGATCTGTAATGTCCCATGATTGTGCATTTTGTGCCAATGTATCAAAGTAATCTAAGGCCTTATCAGGGTCTTTGTTCAAAAACTCCCCATTAAACATCATGTCAATGAACCCCGGTGTGATTTGTTCTTAAAAGAAACTCACCAATTGCCATGGTTTAAAGCCATGATGTGGAAGGGATTGTAGCAATTCCTTGTACCTCTCCCAACATTGATAGAATTGATCATTGGGCTTTTCTAAAAAATTTTAAATTTGCTATTTTAGAGTGGTGGTTTTATGCACCGGAAAGAATTTGTTCAAAAACATAGAAATCATTTGGCTCCACGATGTGATGGTTCGAGGCCTGAAGGAAATAAGCCACATTTTTTCCTTCTCTTTTAGGGAAAAGGGAAACAATTTCATTCTAGCTATCTCTTCCATCCCATGATTGGGGCGGAAGGTTGTAACTATTTCCTTGAAATTCCTTATGTGTGAATAGGGGCTCTGAGTTTCAAATCCATTGAACGTGGGAATTAGTTGCAACATCCCTGGTTTAACTATAAAAAGATGAGTTTGGACCAGAAGGAGGATGCATGATGGTGTGGTGCTTCGTGTTGGTTGTAGGAAATCCCTAATTGACCTCACCGGGGGATCCATTTGAAAATTATTCCCCTCAGGGGGAAAATTCATTCTCGGATTGGGTATTTGGGGTTCTTGTGGTCCCCCACCCCTTTGGACATTTGGATTTGTACCTATATTGTCAAAATTGTCACCTGCATCCTTTGGTTGTTCTTGGTTAATATTCATGGTAGGGGCCAAGTTTTGTCTAACAAGTCGGTTTCGGTCGGTTTGCCTCCACATAAAATAAAATATATACAAACAAAATTATACCCAAACAAGATTATGTACACGAAACAACGTACCTCCACCCATGATGAAGATCATGGGACTTACCTCCATCATTCGGAAATCACCTTCTTGGTTTGACACTTGCCTTCCCCGGCACCGGCGCCAAAAATGTTTGGCAAAATTTCTTATTGTTTCCTAACCTCTGAACATCACCTTTTAGCATGTATAGTATATGAATGAAGGGGAATGTCACTCTCCTAGAGATGATGTCAAAAGAAAGGGCAACGGAATGATGGATGAATGAAATGTCAAATGTGAGAATGTGTGAACAAAAGTGCTCCCCAAGCCCAAGGAGACTTTCGCAGATCGTGTTTTACTTGGTGGTATTCCAAGGTCGTTTCCACGGGAAAGGAAGTAAACCGAGGGGAAGGTGATTTTGGGAGAAAGAAAATGTAAAAAATCTTTGATTGTTGGAAGTTGTTTGGTGAAGTTGTTTTGATGCTAGTAAAATGAGAAACAAATGTTGGCAAATCCAAGAGGTAACTCCAATAAGAATACCATCTCAACTCGAAACCCTCATCCAATAGAGCATGAATGAACGATTGATTCGTGGAAAGCTAGGGATAAGATTGGCGAGTATCTAAGCATAAACCGTGACTAGGCCTATAGAATATCAAAGACTCACCAAGTTATCCACCCTCAACCCAGTCAAACCAAACCATTGAACTCTGAAAGAGGGGAGGAGAATGAGTTGAAATGGTATACCCAAGTGGAGGTTCCTCTTGGTTTTGTCAACTAAGAGATTTAGCTATTAATGCTTAAATTAAAGACAACAATATGATGAGAAGACATTATGAAGAAATAAAGACTAGAGCTAAGTATAAAAGAAATACATAAATATAACTTCCGGATAATCACCTCTTACTAAAGATTGGATGAGAAACTACTCACTCTTCATGGTTTTGTTAAAGCTAGAAAAGTGAGTGATGATCATCCCTCCAAGTAGAGGAGTTAGAAGGTAACACACTTTACACAAAGAGCCGATCTTCGACAAAGAATGAGTGAATCACGTTCCACCCTTCACGGCTTTGGTAAAGCTCTAGAAAAGTGGAAGAGTTTCACTCTTCTAAGGGAAGAAGGAAGCTCAAGCAATGGAAGTAAAAGGAAGCAATAACACAATAAAAGAAAGCAATAAATTAAAAGGAAGTAATAATACAATAAAAGAAAGCAATACTTAAAGAAAGCAATAAGCAATAAGGAAAACAATAATACTTTTGGAGGGTTTTTCACTACCAAAAGATGAATGTTCTACAAGTCTTGTTAGGTGGTATTTATAGGCAACAAGGGAGGGTGAAAGTCTTGTTAGGTGGCTTTGAATCTTGTTAGGTGGCCTTGAAAAGTCTTGTTTGGTGGCATGAAAGTCTTGTTGGATAGCCTTGAATTCTTTGATCCCCCTTTGTTTTGAGCTTTGATAATTGGCACCCCCAGTAGTTTGTAGCTTTAATACAATTGGCTCCCCAGTAGTTTGTAGCTTTGACGCACAAAACTCAGAAAAGAACAAAAATTAATGCATTATCCTTTATTCACACACTAACTCTAATTTGATTTATTTTGACTAGTTTAACTTTATTCAACTAACACAATTTACCTTTTAAATTACGTCTTAATTAGGGTTAATCATGTAGCAATTAAACACATAACATGAATGCACAATGAATACAATAGTCTAGACCCAATGTCCATCAAGCCCCAGGTAATTCATACACCTATGCTCTGATACCAAGCTGTGAAGCCCCTAAAACCGGGGGTCCTTAATTAATCGTTGAGCACCTGTCAACCCGCAGAAATACCCGTGAGTGCCGAACAATCCGACATCACGTCAATAGTATCCCTTTATCCGAGATTCCAACCGACACGTGTAACTCATGTTCCTTTAATCATTTAATCCAACCAAGGTCCAATATACCTCATGTAATGTTCATTTGTATCATTCGAACCAAGGGAAACAAAGTCCAAAAACATGACACCTTATTGTTAAATTTCAAAATTTTGGAGACATTACCAGTATTGTGTACCGGTACCGTTTGGACTGTACCGGTACTGTCTGCCTTCCAAGTTTTTTTTTTTTTTTTTATCAAATGTTTTGGAAAGAGTACCGGTACTGTGTACTGGTACTGTCTGCTTGTTGGACCAGACTGTACTGGTGCACAGTACCGGTACCGTCTGTCAGTTTAGCCTTTTTCCACTGTTTTTCATTTCCTATCCATTCCAAATCATCTCTTTTTCATCCAAAACATGGCTACTAATGTTTATCACATAAAACTTCACTTCTACAAGTTCTATTACAAACTATTTATATGATTACATACCCAAACGAAATTTAATCAAAGTTTTACAAAAATTGTTTTCAAAAGCCACAACCCGGCTTTTCTTTATCATTGACATCCCGAATGTGAATCCTCCACCGGTACGAACCCCGCACCTGAAATGTGTTCTCTTATAGGGTGAGCCAAGCCTAGTAGAATATTTTCTATAGAGGTTATTCCCCAACCTGAGTGCATATGAATGTATACATGCAACAATACACAACCAATATTCATTCCAATGTAAGAATATGTAATTCATGTTGTAATTTATCATGTCATGCAATGAAATGAGATGAGACCCACCCATGCACTTTACCCCGAGTCTTCACGGACTCCCACAACACAATGTAGTGCCAACATGTACTTTAAATCATCATCTATGTTACGCATCAAATGACATTTTCAAACCTAGGGTCTTTCTTGGGTGGGTATTCATGGACTTACACCAACGGCACCCAGCCGATACGGAATTCATGGACTACCACCAACGGTTTCGCATACACCAACACACTTTATGGACTCTTATACCAACGAAGTGCAAATGCAACCACCGGGTCTTTCACCCAAGGGATATTCTAGCCCTTGCTAACCCCGATCCAATTCTCCACAAAGTCGTGCAACTAATTTGAATCATCGATCCAACATTCCCAAGTCCACTCGTCATACACCAAATTAGGTGAAGACAACAACCATGCACACACACCCTTAATATGCGATGTCTCTGTGCAAATGCAATGTAATGAACCATTGTTCATCAATGTCATGTCCCACATGTAATGAATGCCATATGGACAACTTAAGCCACACATTTTACATACCTCATGGCAATTTATATCTTATGTATATAATCACCAATTTTATCACAAGTCAATGTAGAAAAGCGCATATATTAACATTGATATTCAACCACAATTCACAACAATCATGTTATACAGAACTCATGCCAATAACACATTCAATTCTCAAGGCATAAAATAAACACGTAACATGCCCACCAATTGCCAATTTCCAAGAAATCATCCAATAATTTCTATACATCAACCCATGCTCAAGAACACAACACCACCTTCAAATCTTTGATTTTTCCAAAATCCTCCCCTTGGATCTTGGTGAAACCCTTCATTCTTGGTATGTACGCATAACCTTCATCGCGTAGACCAACTTTAAGTCTTGGTCTGACAGATTTCGACCGACGGAGCTCCTTGGATCGTCAAGAGAAATGTAGAATTTGAGTTTTTCTCTCTTTTCTCTCTTCTCTCACTTCCAATGTCTAAACATAGCTGAATAGGGGTGAGAATATCTAATTTTTCAGATATTTAGCCCTATTTATAATTTTTAGTTGCGCGGTCCACATTGCCCCGCACGTTTACTATTTTCGGGTCTGTTTTTCACCCAATGATTTATTTTAATCTGGTTTAAGTCCAAATTAATTTTATTTGAACTTTTATTCAATTATAAGTAAATTTTATAAATGTTATTTTTGGGACCTTTGAAAGGTCATTCGTCACCCAATTGTCTAGTAAAATATTCAAAATTCGACTATCTCAGAATTCGACAAAAATTGACAGGGCAGCTTGATTTCACGATACGAATCCAAATGGTGATGTCTGTTGCATCATCCGAGCTCTAGAAAAATATGGATTTGAAACTCGCATTATAGTGACAAATTATCATTTTGCCCTTTTTCCGAAAAAGTTCAAATTTTTCTGGGTTTTATAATTAGCCGCAGTAGGGGACCGTCATAGCAAACTCATTTACAACGGTTTTAATCCATCACAAAAGATATTATTAGCCACAATTGTGGACCGTCGTAGAAACCCTATTTACGATGGTTTTTAACTGTCGCAAAAAAATATTATTTGCCACGGTAGAAGGTTGACGCAAAAAATATTATATTACTCATTTGACATTATTTGCGTCAGCAACTTGTTTTCATAAATAATTAATTTTTTTAAAACCTAATTCTCTCTTTCACATGTTTCTCTACACTTGTTTATATATCAAATACATTATGCATAACATCATTTGATTAAAATAATAAGGCACATCTCTCAAAACAAAATCATCTAAATTTAAAACTAAAAATATATTTAGCATAAGTAAATAACATCCGAAATTTTAAAAACAAAATATTTCAAACTATGTAATGAAAGTGTCAATGCATAATACAAACATTTAGTCTCCCAATGCACCATTTGATCTATAATCGTGCACAATGTATTCTCTCTGCCAATGCATCATCTATTCTATGCGCTATCTACTCATTTGATAGCACCTGCAAAAGATAGGATTTGTGTTATTATTGTCAATAATATTTTTGGTTGCTAATTATATACATATTAGTTAATATAAAACATACATCACTAGATGACCAAACAACACTTTTTCCCACTACCTGCCCAACGGTAATTACACCAGGAAAAGGTCTTATCAAATAAGTATTATGCACTATTGCTTCCTCAACATATATGTTCAAAAAATTAGGTCACAATGGTACTCTCTCTACTTCTTTCGATGGGTCAACACTAAGAAGGATCCCCTTCGCCACTACTTGCCTTGGTAAATGGGAATTAAGCAAGTCTACTTTTGTATGAACCTACAACCACAAGTGTTAACAACATTTAGAAGCCAAAACAAATACAATTGGAAAAAAAAATTACAATTGTAAATCTATGTATCACTCATTGTCATACACTATGTTTACCAAACACATACACTTACCCCAGTATTGTTCATTCCTAATGCATGCTTTCTCATTTCCGCCCTAACAACACGTGTATACCAAAAAAAAAAAAAAAGTAGGCAAAACTACATTTGTTAGTATAAATAATAATGTCAAAACTACATTAGTTAATATTCTAGTTTTTAGTTGAATTCTCTCGTCGGGGATCGTATCTAGATCATTTATTTTTCTGCATTTTTGTATCACCGAAGAGTAGGTGTATGCCCGTTTTCATGGAAAATGGATCAAGAACAAGCATATTGCCAATGTGAACAAATATGTTGCAAATTGAAAAACTAAGATATTTTATACAAACCTCTTCAAAAGACCATGGAAATGGCGAGGGTGTTGGTAACTCGTGTTGCACCTGTTTAGATGGCGTACGTCCATCTTCGTGTGGCTCCCTGAGTGGCCTATGAGTACTACATGCATCTAGAACCTACAAAAGTTTTACGACATATTAAGCTACACATTTTTGGAAATTGATAAGTTATTGAAACAATAATATCAAATGTTCACTATACTCTACCGGTCCAACCCTAGAGCATCCACCCTCCTTCTGGCGAGAACATATCAAATCAAGTTGTTGACGCATATCATTAATCTCATCTCAAAACTCTTCTCTTACCTCCTCTCGTAGCTCTTGATGCATCCTCTTTCTTTCCAAGTCTGCAGATACTTGAGATGAAGTGGAGGTTTGGACATATACATCACCCCACACGACTCCTGAACCATAAGTCCGCACGTAGCCATGACCATCCTCTCCAACTACGTCATGGAATACCTTGTCCCGAATATCTGGAGTCTACTCTATCTCTGGCACCTCAAAGAGTCGCTATGTGAATTCCTCCTACCATGTTTCAACATGATCATATCCAGTTAAGTTATAATTGAATTCGTACTAGAAATTTTTACATACCATATAACATGTTGTCTCCTCGTCACATGGAGCGCCATTCTTTGTACATGTTTTGATGAACACACTCATTTTGTATGTATTCTTTCCATTATGTTCCATCTGTATTCTCAGTTAAAAATACATATTTTAATTGAAAGTTGAAATAGAAAAATAACAACATTCCAATAATTATTATTTTTCATAACAACTTACATCCATCCGAACATTAGCAAAGGGTGTTCACTCTGTCCTATGTGTCGGGCCTCGCGATTCATGATTCTTAGAATTTCGCTTCAATATTGCCTATAACATTAATAATATAAAAATAAATTTTACTATTTCAATATATGTCAATAATAAAAACTAATATGTACACATACCTTTGTTTCATCAGTACCCCAATTTTGCACAAGTGTATGCCATTGCTCAGGTACCACCAGATCAGGGACTCTTGACAAATGATCTTCATCTGTAGTAGCATTATCATAATACTGCGCCTTCAGCGTAACTTTTCAGTCCTTCCAAATCTTTCCACAAATCTTCAAACAGACCTTTCTAAACTCTAGAGCAGCATTAGTGTTATCCTAGCATCACGATTCCATCCCATGTTGGAACAAAATAGAATGTCAAGTAACTTGTTTATAAGAGAAAAATTCTAAATAAAATATATGATACCAATTTGCAATATGAAAGCCATTGCATGAAGCACATAACAGTTGATAATTTAGACAGTTACATACAACTAAAAAAATTCATTTAGGGATGAAAGCACAATTCATTATACCTACACCTCTTTCCAAAGCCAATCTTTTGTATCTTTAGATATATATCTCCAAGAAAGATAGTTGAGTGGGAATCGATGGCCATTGCGAACCAAAATGCCTAATTCTAACTTGAACTCGACAGCTAATGGTCCAATTCGTTGTCGATTATGATTAAATTGAAATTCCATCTTTTTATTAGTACCCCAAGTCTTACCACTCACTACTAGTCCTCGACGCTTGGTGATTGCAGATGAGTCACTTGTGCCATTACCTATTTATAATTTGATGGGAACATAAAAAATAATAAGGTAATATCCATCCATATAATGGAAATTTACAAATAAATAAACTGTAAACATACCTTCCCCATTTGATTGGGAAGGAGCATTATTAGTGGCTTGACCAGTAGGCTGTGATGAAGATGTTATGATGGGTGCTCCAACTCATCTAAGCCGGGGGAACTGCATTGGTGGTGGGATAGGATTAAAAAATGATGCAGGCTAGGCATCAGAGTTTTGAAACACGTCTGCCATGGTCATATGGCATACCTTCCTCTTTGATTGCATGGTAAATATGTCTTTATATAACATCATCATAGTTGTTGAATAAAAAATAAGCATAATTATTTTTTGTGTAAAAAAATAATACGCAATCATAACACCTCAATAAAGTACTAATATAAGTAAAGATATAAAACAATAGCAATGTATCTATACACAACTACTAACTCAAATAAAAAATATAACATCAATGGCATGTTAATAATTATTCAACTATTATCAAGGTCATCCATGTCATCATCCTCCATCACAACAACATCCGAGTCAACGTTTACTGATTCTACTCCTTGTCTCACCCAACCAACATCATCATCGCGGAGCTCCACTTCTTTATTCAATTGTTGACTGCTAAATGGCTCAGCTTGTGGGTCTTTATGCTGCATGTCAAATAAATATCTTGGGGACATCTTCACAGCAATATGCCATTCAGGTTCCATAGGATCTGGCGTATACCAAATTTGATCTGCTTGGGACGCCAAGATGAATGGTTAATCAGTCAAGGTTGGTTTTTGTTAAATCTACCTGGCAATTGGTGAGGAAAGGTGTGCATAGTGAAGTAGCAAAAGGTATATGGGATCAGGAAATATTTTCTAGTGCAAAGTTGTGTACTTGGAAGATCTTTAGAAATGCTTTGATTATGGAAGTTAGACTATAGAATGTGGGTGTGTCTTTGGCCAACACATGTAGTCCTTTTTGTGAGAATGAGGAGAATGTAGCTCATTTATTTGTTGAGTGTTCTTTTACTCAAGCTCTGTGGAGAAGGGTATCTGCTATTATGGGATTTGTGATTCTTCCAGGTGAATCTCTTATTTGCAGGCTTGTGAGATTGATGAGGTGTTTTAAAGCTCATTCTATGAGTCATGCTCTAACTAGAGGTGTGTCTATGCTGATTTTCTAGGCTTTGTGGGAGGAGCTTGGTAGGTTGCAATTTCATTTAAAGCATGTGTACATAGAGGCTGACATAGTTGCTGATTTTTTGGCCTCATTTGCAGTTCAAACATGAGTTTTCACTTTTTTTTTGTCAGTGGCATTATGCCTTTGACTGGAAGATTACTGTTACTCCAGGACCAGTTCAGTATGCCTATTGCAAGGATAAAAAGGATGTTAATGTGTGATCCAAGAGCCAGAAGTTGAGGTGATGAATTTCATGTTGTACAGAAGGAAATATAACAGTTTTCTGGTTTTGTTAAAATAGTTTACTGTTTTCTATTTTTTGTTAAAACAATTTACTGTTTTGTGTTTTTTGTTAAAGCAATCATTGTGTTTTGTTATAACAATTAATGTTTTTTGCTTCTTGTAATTTTGAGATTCAATCAATAAAGTTTATAAGCATCGATAAAATATAACACATTGATCAACAAGGATGCAAACATAACCATTTCATGTGGTCCTGGAAATCCTCAAATGTCAATTATTCAATTCAGCTGAAAATATCAATCACTAATAAGGGAAAAAATTGAGATGTTGATGTCGTGAGATGGTGTTGAACATCAATTTATAAAATTTCCAATCTATAGATATCATCCCTCACAAGGTGCTAAGTAGTTCTACTGCAAAAAATAATCCATGACATGTCCATTTAGAAAACAAACTTGATTTTTTTAATGTAAAGTTCGTTTACTTGCAGTCCTTTGTCATTAGCTTTCTTTGTCAACAAAATTTTAGTAATACTTATTTTAAGTTAAAAATAATATAAGAGACTAAGACTAGTTGAGACTTGAGTATGTTGTCACAAAGAATCAATTATGCCCTGACCCTAAGTTTTTGTAAATTCAGAATTTTAAGGGGCCTTTTTTAAGTAATTTTATTGGGTACTGGTTTCAAATATCCACTTCATAACGGATAAACTACAATCATGACGTCAAGTGTCATTAAACAAATTCCCCTTCAATGATCCTATTTCATCACCTTAAACACTTGTTATGTATGTATCTTTCAAGTGAGGCACTTAAGAAAACAACTAGCTTCTAGATCAGGGGATGCGACCCCAGTTATCTCAAGGCTTCAGATTAGGTATTAACCAACAAATTAAGTACCCACCATCATATAGGACCTACAACACATGCTGACTGGCTATCCCATCACAAAATCTATGTGTGAAACATACCCATCACTTATGAATTAATAGGATTAAACACAAGCAAGTCACTTGTTTCAGTTCTCTCTTCTCTCTCTAGCAACAGCAACAAGAAATAAAGCAAATAGTGCTAAGAATTTATTTATATTATAAAGAATCATACAAAGAAGGAAAAATATTCAAGACCCAGAACGAAAATCATATTATGTATTATGATGTCCCAAAATTCGGGGGTCCGTTGAACACCCATCAACCCGCGGAATACTCGTGGATATCATGTAGCTCGATATCGCGCCATTGTGCTCTATTTACCGGGATTCATAATTTAACAAAATTTGGGCACAGTCTCCTTTGTATGGAAGCTCTACCCAAAAACACAATCTGTGCATTAAACAATCACATGACGCATACGAGGTCCAATATACAATATTGACCACACCGGGTCTATTTAAAAGTAAACATATAATAGCATGCAAGATTTCATTAAAATAGTCCAAAAACTAACTTAGTGAATGTTTTGCAAAAACATAGCTTTTCACAATAAAACTCTATATATACAGGTTCCATTGCAAGTAATTCCATAAAATTACATGTCCAAAAACAAAATTTTTACAAAACTTCAAAACAAAAGCCATATTTCGGCTTTCTTCATCCATGGTCCTCGGATTGGGAGCCTTCTATCGGTGTGTATCCCACACCTGAAATGTTTCCCGTATAGGATGAGCTAACGCGCAGTAGAGTTATTCCTACAGAGGCTACTCCCCACCTAAGTGCATATGCAACGTTTACATTTAACATTCATATGAAACAATATTCCGAACAAAGTATAAAATTTTAGGTTGGAATTTCACCATCTCATGCTATGAAATGAGATGAAACTCACTCATGCACATCCACCCAAGCCCTCACCAACACCCATCACACAATGTTATGCACATGTAAAAACGTTTATCATTGATGCAATACATCCAATGATCATTTTTGAAATACAAACTATGTGTTTATAAAACCAACTCATTCTTGGATTTTTCCCTTCGAATGAATACTTTATATTACAAAATCATGTGTCTTTGTTGAGTATCAAATTCTGGAATCACACCAACTGCCTCCGTATGCCATTACACTTTTCTAGAATTTCACCTCAGGGAAGTGTATGAACCAAGTAGTTGGGATTTTCACCCAAGGGAGTGTCTAGCCCTTCTTGCTATACCCGACACAAGTTTTTCTTATGCAACCATGTGACTTCCTTGGATCTTCAATCCCACATTTTCGAGTCCACATATCAATCACCAAGAGTGGTGTTTGATTAAACCATGCATACACATCCACACTCATGCCTAAGCCCATAAATGTGATGCCAACCTCATGCCCAAAATGCAAGATGTCAAATGAGCAATTTCAATAGCCATGACATATCCATGTGCAATGAATGTCATATGAATTATTTCTATCACATTTTAACACTTTCATTTCCAATGTAAATCATCTCATTAGCATATGATTTTAACACACCATAACATCCAAGCAAGTTATTTCAATTTCACCAAAATGACACTTCAATCATTCAAGGCATTTATCAAATCCCCATAAAGGCATAATTTATATAGAAACATAACATACCCACATAATAGCCCCAAAATAGGCGCAAAACAGCCCCAAAACAGGCCGCATGACAGCCCCAAAATAGTCCACAAAATAGCCCACAAAATAGCCCACATAACAGCCCCTTATGAACACTATAGGCTAGAAATGAATCAGAGTAGGAGGGAATCCTACCTCTTAAAGCGTAAATCGAAGGCTAGAACTTCAAGAACACCAACCAAAACCTCCAAAACTTGATTTTCCCAAAATCTCCCCTTGGGATCTTCGGTGAAATCCTTTGTTCTTGGTGTGGTTGCATAGCCCTCGTCGATTTGATCGACTTTAACTCTTGGCTCAACGGATTCCGATCGACGGAATTCCGAGAATCAACGAGAGAAAATTTGTTTTCTCTCTTTTCTCTCCCTCTTTCTCCCACACGCTTAAGGGCTGAATTGCAAAGATATTTCTGCTGAAATATCTGATTTTTAACCCTATTTATAATTTTAAAGACTTGGCTCACATCAAGCCACACACCCCCCACTTGTTCGGGTTCGTTTTTTATCCCGAAACAATT
Source organism: Ilex paraguariensis (assembly GCA_963454935.2). Classification (NCBI taxonomy): domain Eukaryota; kingdom Viridiplantae; phylum Streptophyta; class Magnoliopsida; order Aquifoliales; family Aquifoliaceae; genus Ilex; species Ilex paraguariensis. The sequence goes on along the minus strand of CAUOFW020000740.1, from coordinate 10,095 downwards.
CATTACATCCCGATTTAAGTTCAAATTAATTTTATTTGAACTTTAATTAAATTCAAAGGAAATTTTATAAAACTCATTTTTGGAGACGTTCGTGAGGTCATTCGTCAGCTAGTTGTCTCATAAAATGTGTAAAATCCGACTATCTCGAAATTCGACGAAAATTGACAAGGCAGTTTGATTTCACGATATGAATCTAACGGTGAGGTTCGTTGCGTCATCTGAACTCTAGCAAAATATGAATTTTAAACCCGCATTATAGTGGCAATTTATCATTTTTCCCTTTTTTCGAAAAAGTTTAAATTTTTCCCGGGTTTTACATTCTTTCCCTCTTAAAAAGAATTTCGTCCTCAAAATTTACACACACATGCACATTTAACCACATGCATATGCGACAAGTATGTTATAATTATAAAAATATACCTCCATCCTCAAATAAGAAAGGAAATTGGTACGGATAGTGTCCTCGCGCACCCATGTCCCCTCCACCACTCCCTGGTGCTGCCACAACACCTTCACTAGCCTCACCGGTCCCTCCTCCAAGGTCACATTAGCATCAACAGTCAACTCACCCCAGTCCACCACATGTGTCGGATTTGGGATATACTTCTGGAGCATAGAGGCATGGAATACTCCATGAACACCCGATAGATTTGGTGATTACGCCAACCAACAAGCAACTGTACCCACCCTCTTGAGTACTTCGAAGGGCCCGATATACCTCGGCGACAACTTTTCCCACTTGCCAAACCTAATCACTCCTCTTTTAGGAATCACCTTCAAGAAGACATGATCTCCCATCTCAAACTCTAAAGGTCGTCGCCGTCTATCGGCGTAGCTCTTCTATCGGCTCTAAGACGTGAGACGACGCTTCCATATCAAGTCCACCTTCTTCGAGGTGTCTCTAACCAACTTCGGACCTATAGAGGTTCTCTCTCCTACCTCAGTCCAACAAAATGGAGAACAACAAGGCCTCCCATATAGTGCCTCATAGGGTGCCATCTATATGCTCGCCTAGTAACTATTGTTATAGGCGAACTCCACTAAAGGTAGATGATCTTCCCAGCTACCATTGAGGTCTAGGATGCATGCCCGTAGCATGTCCTCTAATGTCTGGATGGTCCTCTCAGACTGACCGTCCGTCTGGGGATGAAAAACAGTGTTCATTATCAACTGTGTCCCCATAGCTCGCTGGAAACTCTCCCAAAAATGAGTCGTAAACCTGGGATCCTGATTCAATACTATAGATATGAGTACCCCATGCAACCGAACAAAATCCCGTATGTACAACCTATAGAATTCCTCCAATGTGAAGGTCATCCGTACAGCTAAAAATTGTGCCAACTTCGCAAGCCAGTCCACTATTACCCACACTACACCATGCCCACGCGATGTTAGTGGAAAGTGAGTCACAAAATCCATCATGACATGCTCCCACTTCCACTCAGCTACCTCCAAAGGTTGGAGTAATCCCGCTAGTCTATGGTGTTCAGATTTCACCTGCTGACATGTGAGATATTGCCTAACAAAATTCCCAACTTCTTTCTTTATCCCGCTCCAATAGTATTGACGACGAAGATCATGGTACATCTTTGTACCATCTAGATGCATAGAAAATCAGGAATAATTGAACTCCCTAAGGATCTCCTTTCTCAGGTTTGCAAATCGGGGAACTATAATCCTTCCCCTAAATTAAACATTACCATCCGAGTGAATGGTCCAGCCCTCATCACCTGTCCCGGACCATACTCGTGCCTTAATGGACAATATCTCTGTATCCTGCCCCTAGGACTCGATCACTCAACTCAATAGGGAAGGTGTAGCCACTAAACTCTCTAAAGAACCCTAAGCCTGTCCCATGTAACGTAGCCCGAACTATCCCACAATCTCGAGCATCTGCCATTCTTGGGAGGCCACACTAGCCAAGACTCCCAGTGACTTACGATTGAGTGCATTAGCCACCATATTTGCTGTACCGGGATGGTAATGCAAAGTGAAGTCGTAGTCCTCCAAAAACTCCATCTACCTACGTTGCCTCATGTTGAGGTCCCACTGTGTAAAGATGTACTTCAGACTTTTGTGGTCTGAAAACACCTCAAATTGCTCACCGTGTAGATAGTGACGTCAAGCCTTCAAGGCAAAGACAATGGCTGCCAACTCCATGTCATGTGTAGGGTAATTCTACTGCATCAAAACACATCTATGTATGTCCTTGGAGGTATCACAGTATACTGTATAGCTCTGTCCCCTTTTCGAGACTATAAAAATAGGAGCAGAAGTAAGTCTCTGCTTCAACTCCTGAGATGCCTTCTCATACGCATCATTCCACTCAAACTTGACCTCTTTCCGGGTCAACTTGGTCATAGGTGCAGCTAGTTAGGAGAAGTCCTCAATGAACCTTCGGTAATACCCCGCCAATCCTAGACCCTACATATCTCAAAAATTGATTTTGGCCTCTCCTAATTCATAATTACCTCAATTTTCTCCGGGTCCATGGATACACCAGAGGCTGACACCACGTGCCCTAAGAATTTCACTTTTGTAAGCCAAAATTCATACTTGCTGAACTTGGCAAACAACTGATGGTCTCTCAAGGTCTGAAGAATAACCCTCAAGTGACCCTCATGCTCCTCCTCAAACTTGGAGCAGATCAAGATGTCATCAACAAAAACCACGATGAACTAATAAAGGTAGGGTTGAAACACCCTATGCATGAGATCCATGAATGCCGTTGGGGCATTCGGTCAATCTGAAAGGCATGACTGTAAACTCGAAATGTCTATATCGCGTCCGAAACTTCGTCTTAGGGATATCTGCCTCCCTAACCCTCAACTGATGGTAACCGATGTGGAGATCTATCTTGGATCTCAGGGATGTCGTCAACCAATCCATTATGAGGATAACATCGAACTCCAACATGTCCATGATCCTAAGGTCCACGGTGGGTAGAATCCCTGAGATCTCTAACTCGTAACCCCGACATATCTAATCAATTCTCACCCTAGCTCCTAGGGGAGAACTCACATACAATGGCTCTTCCAAGGTCTCAACCTCTAAGCCCAAATCCCTCACACAAGTTATATAATAATAAAGCACTAACTTAGTATCCCAAAGTAAGGATGAAAGTTGAACATTTAAGATTTCTCCCATTCTTTCACTAGTAGAGCGTGTAACACCACTAGTAGACATTAACACCCTAAACCATTCTGTTCATTCTCTTTCTGACCCCCAACGTTATGTTCTCTAACCCTAGTGTCTCTTTATTTCCACAAACATTTCTATCATGCATATTTTATTTAACATAACACATAGCACAAAACATGCAACAAATATAAACACATAACATGAAATGCACAATGAATGCAATGGTCTAGACCCAATGCCCATTAGCCCTAGGTAATTGCATACCTATGCTCTAATACCAAGCTGTGACGCCCCAAAATTTGGGGTTCCGTTGATCACCCATCAACCCGCAGAATACTCGTGGATATCATCTAATTCGATATTGCGCCATTATGCCCCATTTACCGAGATCCATAACACAATGCAATGCACGTGAAAAAACCTTTATCATTGATGAAATACATCCAATGATCATTTTTTAAATACAAACTATGTGTTTATAAAACCAACTCATTCGTGGATGTTTCCCTTCAAATGAATACTTTATATTACAAAATCATGTGTCTTTGTTGGGTATCGGATTCCAGAATCACAACGACTGGCTCCGTATACCATTATACTTTTTTGGAATTTCACCTCACGGAAGTGTATGAACCAAGTAGCTGGGATTTTCACTCGAGGGAGTGTCTAGCTTTCTAGCTATACCCGACACAAGTTTTTCTTATGCAACCATGTGACTCCCTTGGATCTTTAATCCCACATTTTTGAGTCCACATATTAATCACCAAGAGTGGTTTTTGATTAAACCATGCATACACACCCACACTTATGCCTAAGCCCATGAATGTGCTGCCAACCTCATGCCCAAAATGCAAGGATGCCAAATGAGAAATTTGAATAGCTATGACATATCAATGTGTAATGAATGCCGTATAGATTATTTCTATCACATTTCAACACTTACATTTCCAATGTAAGTCACCTCATAAGCATATGATTTCAACACACCATAACATCCAAGCATGTTATTTCAATTTCACCAAAATGACACTTCAATCATTCAAGGCATTTATCAAATCCCCATCCAAGGCATAATTTATATATGAACATAAAATACCCACATAATAGCCCCAAACTAGGCCACAAAATAACCCACATAGCAGCCCCAAAAGATGTTGCACAACAGCCCCAAAAGTGGCCGCATAACAGCCCTAAAATAGGCTGCATAACAACCCCAAACCAGGCCGTATAACATCCCCAAAATAAGCGGCATAACAGCCCCAAATAGTCCACAAAACAGTCTATAAAATAGCCCCAAAATAGTCCACAAAATAGCTCATAAAAGAACCCACATAACAGCCCCTTATGAACACTATAGGCTAGAAATGAACCGGAGTAGAAGGGAACCCTACCTCTTGAAGCGTAAATCGAAGGATTGAACTTCAAGAATACCAACCAAAACCTCCAAAATTTGATTTCTCCAAAATCTCCCCTTTGGATCTTTGGTGAAATCCTTTGTTCTTGGTGTGGTTGCATAGCCCTCGTCGATGTGATCGACTTTAACTCTTGGCTCGACGGATTCCGACCGATAGAACTCTGAGAATCGACAAGAGAAAATTTGTTTTCTCTCTTTTCTCTCTCTCTTTCCTCTCCCTCTTAATGAAAATTTAAGGACTGAATTGCAGACATGAAATATCTGATTTTTAAACCTACTTACAATTTTAAAGACTTGGCTCACATCGAGCCACACGCCCCCAACTTGTTCGAGTCCGTTTTTCATACCAAAATGATTCATTAAATTCTGATTGAAGTTCAAATTAATTTTATTTCAACATTAACCCAATTCTAAGAAAATTTTATAAAACTCCTTTTTGGGGACGTTCGTGAGATCATTTGTCACCCAGTTATCTCGTAAAACGTAAAAAATTTGACTATCTCAAAATTCGACGAAAATTGACAGGAAACTTGATTTCATGATACGAATCCAACGGCGAGATCTATTGCATCATATGAGCTCTAGAAAAATATGAATTTTAAACCCACATTATAGGGATAAATTACCATTTTTGCCATTTTTCCAAAAAAAATTAAATTTTTCCTTGGTTTTACATGTATCATTAAATGAAATTGCATATCTTGTATAATTAAAGTCAATACCCATAACAAAAATATGTAAAAAACATTATGAATTTCAGACTATGTATTTCTCATTTAACCTGCCTACGACCACCTTTTTCCTTTAAAAAAAAATAGAGATTGGGAGAAGAAGGGATTCGTCAAGAGTAGAGAGAGAGAGAGAGAAAGAGTTACCTGGGTGAGGGAGGCTAACAAATTTAACAAATTATCATGAAACTAAATCCAATTAAATCAACACCTAAGTCCAATTAAATAAACTCAACACCAAAAATTAAGAGAGGTAATCAATTTTTGTGTGTGTGCTTTATGCGAGAGGAGATAGTAAACTCTTTGAGAAATTTTGTCAAACACATGGTGGCCGAGCTGGGCTATGAATGGTTGTTGGATGTGGTAGCTAGTGCAAAAGAGAAAGGGGGGAAGAAGAGACATAGAGGATGAAAGAGAGATACCTCAGGATCATTCTCTTTTTTCTTGTTCTTGTCCTTGTCTTTCTTTGGATGGAGAGACCTTGTGGGCCTTCTTATACTTATTATGCTCGACCGTTGTTGGGTGGCTCACTGGATTTACTTTGATTTGGAGTGGCTGCTTGGACTTCAAGTTCTTGCTCTTGCTAAATTTTAGAGAGACAGATGGAGCGAGAGAGAGTAGAGAGTCATACGTAGTTGAGAAGAAGGAGGAAACGTGTGAAGAGAGGCATTATGCGTTCATTCTGCGACTAATAATTAGATGAAGAAGGAAGTAATAGGATAAATTACATCTACACCCCCTGAATTTTGTCACTAAAACACACAGATCCCCTCTAGTATGAAATATTACATTGGCACCCCCTCTTAGTAACAGCCGACTTCTGACAAAATTGATTGAATTAACTGGGTTGGTTTTAATTATTTCTATAAGGGTATTTTGGGAATTAAATTCTTAAAATATGGTAACATAATCAAAGTTTGATAGTGTTTCAAACGGTTTTAAATGGTAGGGATCTATATGTTACATGCGTAAAAACTTAGAGGGATGTTAATGTAATATGTTTTAGTGACAAAGTTCAGGTAGTGTTAATGTATTTTACCCTTTTTAATAATCAATTGTATTAAAACTACAACGTCGTTTTGGTTTAGGCTTTTGCAACAGGAAAAAAATCAATGCAAAAAGAGAAATTGTTTTTAAAAATACTTTACTTTTTGCAACGGCAACGATTTCGTATTGCATATATACCATTTTAAACATCAACATCAAGAACTGTTGCAAAAAAAAATATTTTTGCCACAGTAAATATTCTATTGCAAAAAAAAAGTGATGAGAAAACCCTAAATTCTTGTAGTGTACAAACTTTAACCCATAAATAAAACATCGACATTTTCATAATTCAAACAATATTACACATGCGTTTACCCTTTATCGAAGAGTATTAACGGACTACTCACACCTCATTGCAATAGATGAGCAATAAGAATGAGAAGATCCCATTACAATAGAATACAAAATACAACAAGTCCTTTACTGAGGAATATTTAAAACACTACCACTCTTATTATCAGCTAAGGCACAAAAGTGAGAGAGGTTCAACCCTCCAAGTTGAAAGGATAAATAGAAATGCAGAAGTGAGAGAATTTGACTGGGAAGTGACTATGGAGATAACATCTGACACCACTAAGATAAGGCTAGTTGTGTTCCAGCTTGAAGGAGAGGCCCATCTATGGTGGGATTGGACAAGGGCCTCAAACAAGATAGAAGCAATGAGTTGGGGAAAGTTTTGTGAGCTCTTCATGGGGAAGTACTTTTCGTCGGTTGTTTGGCAAGTGAAAGCTAGGAAATTCTTGGATTTGAAGCAAAGGACTATGATAGTGAAGGAATACGTGGTTAAGTTCACCGAGCTAGCCTATTTTGCTAATGACTACATGGCCACTGACTTGGCCAAAGTGAGGAGGTTCAAGGATGATTTGAAATTGTACATCCGGGGAAAGATTGTGGATGACCGCCTATAGGACTTAGACTCAATGGTTGATACAACAATGGCCATTGAGAGGGAAGTAGAAGATGTTAAGAGCATCTGGGAGTCCGGTGCTAAGAACAAGAAGAAAAAGGGTCAAACCTCTTCTTCTAGTTCAGGGAAAAAGCAAATGATATCTACCCCACAAGGGTATTAAGCGTAGGGCCAAGGCCAAGGTCAATCCTCCCAATGTGCGAGAAATTTTAGGACCACCTATCAATTGAGCTAGAGGACTTGTTTCATATGTCACCAGCCGGGCCATTTGAAGTAGGATTGTCCTTAGAGACAGGGCTCCCAGAGCTACGGGACATCCTAGTTCCAGTTATCGATGGGGTATCCACAAACCTTCTTTATTCCTCCCTATCCTCCTATGGGCCAGGGAAATCAGTTCAGTTCTAGGGTGCTACACATGCCCCTATTACTTCGCGAGCAGGGACTCCATAATCTGGCCATATGGGTTAGGGTTTGGGTCGAGGTCGAGGACAAGGCTTACAAGCAGGGACTTTAAGAACCTAAGGTGAGTCTACGCCATCACACATCAGACTAAGACGGGGATCAGTCAGTGACTCAGGGTACATTTCTACTCTCTCGCTTTTGGGCACGGGTATTATTTGACTTTAGTGCATCTCATTCATTCATAATTGCATTATGTGTAAAAGATTTAGGCTTATAGGTTGAGAGCTTAGAGGAGCTATTGCATGAGATTTCTCCCCTAGGAGCTAGGGTTTGCATTGATCATATATGTCAGGGATGTGAGTTAGATATCTTAGGGATTTTACTCACTGTAGACCTTAGGGTCATGGACATATAGGAGTTTTATGCCATCCTTAGGATGGATTGGTTGGTGGCACATTGAGTCATCATCAATTATGATTAGAAGCGGATCACTACTTATACACTAGAGAATGTTTGTTTCAAGTTTTAGGGAGAAAAGCACAACGCTTTACCTCAAGTGGTTTGTCAGTATGCAGATGTTTTTCTGGTCAAGCTACTAGGATTTCCTCGATATCGGGATGTAGACTTCCCCATTGAGTTATAACCTGGTGTATCCCCTATTTCTATGGTCGTATAGAATGGCACCTGCATAGTTGCAAGAACTCAAGGTCCAATTGTAAGAATTGTTGGACAAGGTTTTTAATAGACCGAGCACCTCACCTTGGGGCACTTTGTTATTATTTGCCAAGAAGAAGGACAAGAATCTTAGACTTTGTATAGACTACTAATAATTGAATTAGGTCACTATCAAGAATAGGTACCCATTGCCAAGGATCAATTGAGAGGGGTACGATTCTACTCCAAGATAAATCTACGCACATGATACCATCAGTTGAGGATTAGGGAGGCCAATATCCCTAAGACAGCCTCTAGTGGACTTCTCTTGATTTGACAAATGCTCCAGTGACATCCATGGATCTCATGCATAGGGTAGTCTAACCATATCTTGATCAGTTTGTTATGCTTTTTATTGATGGCATCCTAATCTACTATAAGTCTGAGGAGGAACATGAGGGTCACTGAGCATCACTTGAGCATGGTTCTCCAGAACTTGAGAGACCACCAGTTGTATGTCAAGTTCAGTAAGTATGAATTTTGGCTGATGGAGGTTAAATTTCTGGGTGTATCAGTGGACCCGAAGAAGGTTGAGGTAGTCAAAAGTTAGGAAAGGCCGAAGTCAGTCTTCGAGATACATAGTTTCTTAGGATTGGCAGGATATTATCGAATTTTTATTAAGGACTTCTCTTCACTAGCTGCACTTATGACTAGATTGACCAGGAAGAAGGTCAAGTTTCAGTGGTATGACTCGTGTGTGAGGGATTCCAGGATTTAAAGAGGAAGCTTACTTTAACCCCTATTTTGATAGTTCTAGAGAGGGGATAGAGGTACACAATATATTGTGATGCCTCTAAGCATGACCTTGGGTGTGTGTTAATGCAGTCCGAGAGGGTAGTAGCTTATGGTTCATGGTAGTTGAAGAGTCACAAGCAGAACTACCTCATACACGATATGGAGTTGGCAGTGTTTGTTTATTCCTTGAAGGCATGGCTCCACTCTCTGTATGGAGAGTAGTTTGAGGTGTTTTCGGACTATAAGAATCTAAAGTACATTTTCACTAAACGAGACCTCAGCATGAGGCAGCACAAGTGGATGGAGTATATGGAGGACTATAACCTCACTTTGGATTACCATTCCGGTAAAAAAAATGTGGTGGTTGATGCACTCAGTTGGAAGTCAATGGGAGTTTGGGCTACTATAACTCCCTGGGAGTGGCAAATGATTGAATTTTTGGGATAGTTCGGGTTACACTTCAAGCGTTGGGCTCAGGGCACCTTGGAAAGTCTAGTGGTGACGTCTTCCCTATTGAGGAGAGTGGTCGAGTCCTAGGAACAAGACACAGAGAAATTTTCCATCAGGGATCGGGTATAGTCTAGTACAGATGACAAGGGCTAGCCATTCATGCAGATGTTAGTCTTCGATTTAGGAAAAGGATTATGGTTCCCAGTCTACAGATCTAAGAGAGAAGATCCTCAGGGAGTTTTAGTTCTCCAATTTTGATGTGCATCCAGATGGCACAAAGATGTACCATGATCTTCGCCACCAGTATTGTTGGAGCAAAATACAGAGACACGTTGGAAAAATTTGTCAGTAGATGTCTCACGTGTCAATAGGTCAAGACAGAGCACTATAGACCAGTAAGGTTGCTGACTTAATCTAAAATTTGTACACCCAAGTGCAGGTGGTCAAGTTGTAGATATAATTCAGTCAAGTCCAAAGTCGAATCCACATGAAACTAATGTTAGTGTTTTGAAGTTATAAGTGATAGAGACCAAAGTGACAGGAATCCTTGAGATCGT